>CM029603.1:3520937-4073876 GCA_017311375.1 Mytilus coruscus
AATTCAGGAATCCTCACAAAGCAGGTTTTTCACGTTTCCTATTATATATTTTGCGAAGATTATTTTTTGTGGTTTTCCACCGGATATGCGGTAAATGCACGAGGCAACAGCAAACAGAGTGTACGTGCTATATCGGAGTGGTTTAAAATTCTTGCAAACGTCAATCTGGTCCTATTGATTGTGATTTTCTGTGCACCAAATGACGTGATTTGACGCCACCAATATGGTACTCAGGATAATTATTTTCCTGGAATTTTAATATGAAATGTAAGATTTTTTTTATCAGCATCATGTTAAGTCTTCTACAAAGGGAACTCACTTTGTTATGCAAGGATTGTGCAACCGTAGGAAATAGTTTGTCTTCTTTTATTGATAAACAGTAACAACACCTGAGAAGAGTCACAAATTCACATAAAAAAATCGATTGGAACGTAAAAGAAGAAATGCATAATGTAAATCCGTTTTTAATGTAGGAGTTGATGTGGTTAAATAATAACGGCTAACGAACAAATAATTGGATTACAATGATTCGTACAATCACGCTTCAGCCAACGATTGTATTTATACTCCAAAGATTCTTTTTGTATTTATGATTTCTTCACCTCCAACCTTTTTTGTTGTTTTATTTCATTCTTAACAGTGGACTGATTTTGGACTGAAATATCAGTTGAAGAAAGACAACTCATATTTATAAAAGTAAGAAGAATGTAGTATGCTTACCAAGGCGCCAACTATTGACCAGAGTCAATATGACGCGGTTTATATGCAACTATAGTAGGTCACCGTATGATCTTTAACAATAAGCAAAACACAAAAGGCACCGACATGACAAAATGTGAAACAATTCAAACGAGGAAACAAGCTGTCTGATTTATGACAAAACAATAAACGAAAAACAAACATGACAGACAGCAACCAAAGGCGGAAGTAAATTACAGCTCCAGACAGCGCTAGGACTGACATCATTAGTGCGTCTGTCGCCACTTTGCACTAGGTACCCTGATAGGATGTCCATTCAATTCATCATTGCAAGAGTTCTTAGGCAAATGTTTATTTCATTCTTTTTTCTATGATCTTGAAACTTCTTCACTTCAACTATGGGATACTAGTTCTAACCACAAGCTCTAGACATACAAATGTTACAGGTCTTTCCAGACACTCTAGACATTCGAATGTTGCAGGTATGTCCGAATCTCTGAACATACAAATGTTTCAGGTCTTTCCAAACACTCTAGACATACAAATATTGCAGGTCTTAAACTCTCTGGACATACAAATGTTGCAGGTCTGTCCAGACCCTATTAGGAGCCTTTTCTTGTTTTATTGGTCATTTATACGTTTACATTATTTCTCTTGTCATTCAAACAAATAAAATTAGTGGAATATAATTAGATTTTGCGATTTCTATATCATAGTGTAATAATAAGAAGTATAATAATACATGAATTACCAAAATATTGGACTACAAAAATGTACAAAAGACCATATCTACCACCCCGACTCCTCCAAAGAAATAGACATATAGTTAACAAAGAAAAATAACAACGAACAAAACACGACTTAAATAGCCTGCCTTAATATAGACATAAAGAATTAATTGTGTTAGCATGGATTTGATTGTTGAAAAATATCTAATCATTCAAGATTTATAACAATTTTACTGCTCAAGATACTAACTTAATGTCAAAAGGAAAACAAATTTATTCCTTTTGGGGACGTAGAATTAAGCAATGTTGCCAAATAAAATTAATATCTTAATAAAGTTTTTTAGGTCATCATATGTGAACAAAATCATGATGATATTTACCATCAAATCTGACGCCAAAATAATTGTTAATATATTCTTTTCCAGTAATTTATTTTCATGTAGAAAATTTAATTATAATTTACTTTAACTATGGCATTTAACAAAAATCTATCTGAAGATCGTTCCGAGAGCGCTTCAAATATCTGGCATCCTTGACGTTATAGGAAGTGGCTTTACAATGTGACATGCGCTAACGACTTTAGGTTATATGTCAGAGTTTTAATTAAATTATTAAATAAAATTTGAAATTTAAGACTCCGTAAATACCTGTAACCCATTTAAAATTCAATTTTTCTTTTATATTTTAGCGTGTAGAAATTCATAAAATTTAACCTTGCTAATTTGTAAGTTTGACATATGAAATAATTAAAGGCTTGCTAAACGACTGTTAAGTACAAAATTCATTTTAATATTCAGTTCTCATGCTATTGTAAAATTAAAGGGAATTAACACTTAACGAAACGTTTCGCCAATCTAATTTCATGCTTTAAAATTGTCATTTAAGAGACTAAAATGTGGAGGATAAAATGCTGACAAACAAAATTGTGTCAAGATTCGACTTACAGTATACCAGCGACATATGATACATGTGTCTCTGAGTACACACACGTAGTTCAGACACAAACTTACAGTATACCAGAGACATATAATACATGTGTCTCTGAGTATACACAGGTAGTTCAGACTAAAACTTACAGTATACCAGCGACATATAATACATGTGTCTCTGATTATACCTATGTAGTTCAGACACAAACTTACAGTATACTAGCGACATTTTATATATGTGTCTCTGGGCATACCTATGTAGTTAAGACACAAACTTACAGTATACCAGAGACATATGTCTCTGAGTATACACATGTAGTTCAGACACAAACTTACAGTCTACCAGCAACATATAATACACGTATCTCTGTATATACACATGTAGTTCAGACTCAAACTTACAGTATACCAGCGACACATAATACATGTGTCTCTGGGTATACACATTTAGTTCAGACACAAACTTACAGTATACCAGAGACATATCATACATGTGTCTCTGAGTATACACATGTAGTTCAGAAACAAACTTACAGTATACCAGCGACATATATCACATGTGTCTCTGAGTATATACATGTAGTTCAGACACAAACTTTCAGTATACCAGCGTCATATAATACATGTGTCCCTGGGTACACACATGTAGTTCAGACACAAACTAACAGTATACCAGCGACATATAAAACATGTGTCTCTTGGTACACACATGTAGTTCAGACACAAACTTACAGTTTACCAGCGACATATAATACATGTGTCTCTGAGTATACATATGTAGTTCAGTCACAAACTTACAGTATACCGGCGACATATAATACATGTGTCTCTTAGTATACATATGCAGGTCAGATACAAACTTACAGTATACTGGAGACATATAATACATGTGTCTCTGAGTACACACATGTAGTTCAGACACAATCCTTTTATCTTGAGGTGGCTGATACAACCCATATGTTCTGTAGCTGTTTTATTTTTTTTGCAGTAAAATGAAAATGCGATAAGTTGAAACTACTAAATGACAATAATGATCGAGTGATTTTATGAATCATAAAAATAATAATGGTTAATATAAATTATGTCCCCTCGAGACATTGTCGCGTGCCGTCCCTGTATTTTTAATGTTTTCACTTCAATGACTATCAACATTTTGCCTTAAGACAACTAAATGATACGCCATTTGAATGATAAAAGCATGTTCCAAAAATACATTTTAAAAGTGCATTCTAGAACAGTTGAGTCCATACAATATAACTGTTTCAGTAATGTGTGGGTGTCTGGGTTTTAGACAACATTGAATCATTCAACAGATGAAATCATTCAATATCATGAGTATGTCAAGTAAAGATGGCTCTATACATCTATGTGTCAAGCTAGTGTGATGATCAAACTATTTATATTATGTCATGTTTCCGTAACAAAAATGCATGTATCTACATGAAATAATAAACAAGATATATAAACTTATGAATTGTGAAAGCATGGTATTCTAATACAGTATTAAGGACATTGTTTGAAACAGATCCCTGTTTTTGTCGGACGATTGTTACTAATTCGTAGACCAATTTTCTAATAGAGCTTGGTAAATTACTTCCATGCAGTCTATAGCCTGGGATTCTAGCTCAAACGAGATCGAACTAAAATAGATCTTAGGCTATATAGTTTTCGACAAAATATTTTGCAATTTGTTTATCCACTACAGAAATGTACATTATCCTAAGACTACTTCAAAATACACAAGACTGACAAGTACATCAATCATGTTTTAATTAAAATAATCGACATACTTTATAGTGGTTTTCAAAGATGGCATTGGTCTTGATTATTCGTTATATCTTAATGTCAAATTTTATCTCTTTGTAAAGTAGTGTAACATTAATTTTGATACACCACAACGACTACAATAATACACAATATAGTGATTTACAATGATTCTGGAAAACAGCTTTAACGTGACACTAGAACAACATTGTTGTAAAAGGTGACAAGAGTTTTAATTCCTCGTGTCAACAAGTTTACCAGTTTGATTGTTGACTACAGGTTTTATAAAGAACCTATCAATTAATTTCAGGTAGTTAAATGACAAATCAGTATTTCTGTTTTAATAACGGTACAAATTAACAAAACTGTGAAGTGTATTAATCCGCCACCATTATCGCGTTTCGCGTGCCATATGTCAAAAGTAGGTGTTATAACGGTCCAGTGTGTCAACAACATGTTTAAATAAAACATAGGAACACCATGTAACCGTTTCACAATTTTGCACCTTTTGAAATTTAATACAAGTTAACTTAGTGGAAACAATGACGGAACCGGAGAGTCAAGGATTGGTTATCTCCCTTACACTATGATAGAGAAACATGAATACAAAATTAGGGATTTCATACAATTAAATGAAATTACATGATTAAATTAATCTCATTGTTTCTTTTAAAAAATTAAAAGACTATAAAAGAAATTAAAATAAAACTGAATATTTTATAGTTCACAACATTGCATCTTGCTATCAAGACGTCTTATACAGTGATCGTTCTTTTCTTCAAAAAATGATACATACAGTTCTGTTTTACATGAAGAAGTGATTTAAAAAATTGATTATTTGGCGTGTTTATGACTACATCTTGTTTTTTCAATGGTTGATATCATTTTTGCCTATCAGATACTGACATAACCTAATACATTTCCAAGATCAAGAACCTAGTCAGCGAATGTTCTCTTTATAGCACCATATAAGGTATTCTAAATTATTGTTTTGTTGTTTGGTTACTGTATCATTCCACATCACTTGATAAGTTGTATATCTTGGAAACAAATTGGTGTTCCAACCTTAGCAGGATCAAGATGATAACGGATGGCTTTTTAATGTCCAGTGGCAAATAAAATGCACTCAGAACGAGAACATGTTAATGCGATATAAATATGAACCCTGCTTTGTACTAAACCGACACGCTAAGACGGATTTTTAACGTGCTAGCTCAAAAGACCACAGTTAGCAGGAAGACATGTAACCCTACCTGCTAATTGTGGTTAGAAATGTTAATTGAATGGAATGACACTAGAATCACTGCTTACCAAATATATAAGGTTGACCTCGAAATGTAAAATATAATAGAAAATAAATAAGATATACTTTCGTTTTATTAAATATATTCAAATTATCAACTTTTGACGAACATTATTCTGACTCCGAGCCGACCATTATTTGTTCTTACTCCTTAAAGCCGTGTAATGAGCAGAGTAGCTGCCAATATCAATTTAAAAGTCTTTGGTTTGACAAAACCGAGGATCGAACACTTGACCAATTGCACTCCAGACGAGCACGCTACAAAATGTACCATGAAAACCACCGAGGTAGTTAGGAGGCTGGAAAAAATAGCTTCGTAAATCTATATACAGCTAATTATTTTGTATTTGGCTTTCTTAACTTTTGGTAACGAGCGAACCTAATTAAGAATATTCCGGGGAAAATTGGACGTGAGCACCGACATGGGTCTCAATAGTTTATGTTATACATATCACTGCAGGGTAAAAACCAATCAGTAGCCATTGGTTTCATATTGGTAGGATATGAATAAGATATTATTATTGTAAATTTCTACAATACAAAAATTGTGCAATTTAACAGAAACTCCCTCTAACAAATATGGAAAATATGTATGTTAGGGATGCGTCAATGAAACAATAAACCTAAAGACATTTAGAGGCCACCTTTGTAATCTCCAACAAAAGACATTTAGAGGCCACCTTGTAATCTCCAACAAAAGATACTTAGAGGCCGCCTTGTAATCTTCAACAATAGACAATTAGAGGCCACCTTGTAATCACCAACAAAAGGCATTTAGAGGCCACCTTGCAATCTTCAAAAATAGACATTTAGAGTCCGCCTTAAGCTTGTAATCTTCACCAAAGACATTTACCCTTCCGGAGCACCTGAGATCACCCCAAATTTTTGGTGGGGTTCGTGTTGCTCAGTCTTTAGTTTTCTATGTTGTGTTTTGTGTACTATTGTTTGTCTGTTGGTCTTTCTCTTTTTTAGCCATGGCGTTGTCAGTTTATTTTTGACGTATGAATTTGGTAGCTTTCGCCTCTCTTTTAGAGGCCACCTTGTAATCTTCACCAAAAGACATTTAGAGGCCGCCTTGTAATCTTCAACAATAGACATTTAGAGGCCGCCTTGTAATGTCAGTGTCTATATCCCAAGGTATAAATTACACCAGTCGATAAAGTTGTGATTCAATGTACCAGACTATCATAGATAAAGCATCACGACCAAATTCCCTAAAAAATGACAACTACAAACTTTAAGATATAAACTGGTTGTTAAAGACAACCTGGTATATATAATGGAGGTTCTGGATTAGAGGCTCATGAGCAGTTGGTGGCGTTAAGTAGGTTTTCAGATCCCAACTCTCCAAATTTTAATCGCAATCACAGTACCTGATGAAATTTGTTCCAGAAAAAATATGTTGTGTGCATTTGAACCCACGTTGTTACACTCACGAATTGGTTTGTACGTTATTTTTGTAAATCGACTTGATAGTGTTTGCCGACACAAGTATCATCCTTAATTATTTCGGTCTGCATAGTACCATTTTAAGGCATTCGGATCATAGGTAGTAATGATAGTAAATTCTTTTGTCAAAATACTTTAAATGTATTACTGGACCGATGCTACCGTAATATATCAGCAAGAAAACAGACAATGTAACGGAATTGTTTATGAATTAAAACAGTACATAATGACGAATTCTCAAATGACAACTTGGATAAGGAAAAAACGAATTTAAACTCCGTGACTCAAACTTTTATTACATGGTTTCAATTTGTCTTAATAGTGTTACAAAAAGAGGTGTGGCATATACATTAATATACGTCAATGAGACTGCAATTCAATGACACACGCATACATCTACCACGTGAGGCATCTAACCCATGTAACCAGACTGCAATTCGATGACACACGCATACATCTACTACGTGAGGCATCTAACCCATGTAATCAGACTGCAATTCAATGACGCGCGCATACATCTACAACGTGAGGCATCTAACCCATGTAATCAGAATGTAATTCAATGACACACGCATACATCTACAACGTGAGGCATATACCCATGTAGTCAGACTGCAACCCAATGACACACGCATAAATCTACAACGCGAGATATCTAAGCCATGTAATCAGTATACAGTTTTATTTGGGTGTTTGTTTTTGAAATTGATGCAGGAATGACCAGTATTGTTTGAATAATATACAGGTCTGGGAGAACATGATTTATTTATTAGTTGTAATTGAGGCTTATAACTAGCTTTCAGTTCCTACGAACACTTTAAGATGGGTACTTCGTGTCTATCTGGAGAGTCAAGCAATTTCCAAAAGACCTTAACACTTCGTTCTAATGCTCTACTGATACACATCTCTTACGGTTTAAGAGGGTGGGGGTTGAGCATCCACAGTCATCTTTGACCCCGCAACATTATTGATGTGCTTGCTATGCGGCATGGGTTTTGTTCATTGTTAAAGGCCGTACGCATTGGCAAATCCAGATGGTGTTTCAAGGGTTGGACCCCCTTTTTTCGATTGATCAAAATTTTTGATTTCTTTATTTTCCTTCTTAATTTTGTGAACGTTTCATGGTCTACAGGGGGTTGTCCAATGTTCATAGTTCAGATCGTTGGTTTTCTCTTTGATTTGTTTTACATTTTATGTCGGGGTCTTTTAAAAGTGACTATACTATATGGATGTACGGTGACCTTTACTGAATTGTTGAAGGCTTTACGATGATCTATAATTGTTGTAGGCTGTAAGGAGACCTATAATTGTTGTAGGCTGTAAGGTGATCTATAATTGTTGTAGGCTGTAAGCAGACCTATAATTGTTGAAGGCTGTAAGGAGACCTATAATTGTTGAAGGCTGTAAGGAGACCTATAATTGTTGAAGGCTGTACAGTGACCTATAATATATTGAAGGCTGTATGTACGGTGACCTATACTATATTGAAGGCTGTATGTACGGAGACCTATACTGAATTGTTGAAGGCTTTACGGTGATCTATAATTGTTGTAGGCTTAAGGAGACCTATAACTGTTGTAAGCTGTAAGGAGACCTATAATTGTTGAAGGCTTCACGGTGATCTGTAATTGTTGTAGGCTGTAAGGAGACCTATAATTGTTGTAGGCTGTAAGGAGACCTATAATTGTCGTAGGCTGTAAGGAGACCTATAATTGTTGAAGGCTGTACAGTGACCTATAATATATTGAAGGCTGTATGTACGGTGACCTATACTATATTGAAGGCTGTGTGTACGGAGACCTATACTGAATTGTTGAAGGCTTTACGGTGATCTATAATTGTTGTAGGCTTAAGGAGACCTATAACTGTTGTAAGCTGTAAGGAGACCTATAATTGTTGAAGGCTTCACGGTGATCTATAATTGTTGTAGGCTGTAAGGAGACCTATAATTGTTGTAGGCTATAAGGAGACCTTTAATTGTCGTAGGCTGTAAGGAGACCTATAATTGTTGAAGGCTGTACAGTGACCTATAATATATTGAAGGCTGTATGTACGGTGACCTATACTATATTGAAGGCTGTATGTACGGTGACCTATACTATATTGAAGGCTGTATGTACGGAGACCTATACTGAATTGTTGAAGGCTTTACGGTGATCTATAATTGTTGTAGGCTGTAAGGAGACCTATAATTGTTGTAGGTTGTAAGGAGACCTATAATTGTTGAAGGCTTCACGGTGATCTATAATTGGTGTAGGCTGTAAGGAGACCTATAATTGTTGTAGGCTGTAAGGAGACCTATAATTGTTGAAGGCTGTACAGTGACCTATAATATATTGAAGGCCGTATGTACGGTGACCTATAATTACGTTTGGGTTGTGTGTGTCGTTGTGTTGCTGTATCATTGATATTTATCAGGGCCTCTTTTACTCATACCCGGGACATAACTATTTCCAGTTCATATGGAGCAACACCATCAAAAATCATAATAATTTATTGATATTTACAGGTAACAGTTACAAAAATATATAAAGGTTTGAAACATTTGTTTGTGTATAACAAATTTTGATTCACAATACAAATTCCGAGGCACTTAATTAACAATGATTTATACAACAAACCAGTAATAAATATGTATATTTCGTTACAACAATGTGTATAACATTTCAATGTTGATTGAGACAACAGTTATAGAAAAATTTAGCAAAACTAATATATATAATTCGTATAAATTGCCAATGGTCAAAACTAATTTCGTCTACATTGGACAGGGATTCAAATTATCTCCCTTAATCAGATCTTCCTGTTAGACAAAAACAAACCGATAAAGTCTACTACTTTTTCGCCTAAAGTGGTCTGGTTTTTGCATTTGATATTTATGCGTTCTAGTCAGACTCTAATTGCGACTTTGGATCAGATAATTACAAAGAAACTATCAAAAATTTTTAACAATAAAGGTAGTGGTAGACAATAAAGGTAGTGGTAGACAAAATATTTAAGCACTGGTGTCTTGACGGCAATTCTACTTTGCGCCGATGGTGCCTCTAGCAAAAACACTGCGACAGAATCCATAACATGTGATTGTGTACCAACATGTGGTTACCCTGTCATGTACATAATCCATAATATGTGATTGTGTACCAACATGTGATTACACTATCATGTACAGAATCCATGACATGTGATTGTGTACCAACATGTGATTACACTATCATGTACATAATCCATTCTATGTGATTGTGTACCAATATGTGATTACACTATCATGTATATAATCCATACTAAGTGATTGTGTTCCAACATGTTGTTACACTGCCATGTACATAATCCATACTATGTGATTGTGTACCAACATATGGTTACACTGTCATGTACATAGTCCATAATATGTGATTATGTACCAACATATGATTACACTATCATGTACAGAATCCATAATATGTGATTGTGTACCAACATGTGGTTACACTGTAATGTACACAATCGATAATATGTGATTGTGTACCAATATATGGTTACACTGTCATATACAGAATCCATAATATGTGAGTGTGTACCAACATGTGGTTACACTGTCATGTACATAATCCATAATATGTGATTGTGTACCAACATGTGGTTACACTGTCATGTACATAATCCATGACGTGATTGTGTACCAACATGTGGTTACACTGTCATGTACATAATCCATAATATGTGATTGTGTACCAATATATGGTAACACTATCATGTATATAATCCATAACATGTGATTTGAACCAACATGTGGTTAAACTATCATGTACATAATCCTTAACATGTGATTTTGAACAAACATGTGATTACATTATCATGTACATGATCCATGACATGTGATTTTGTATCAACATGTGATTACACTGTCATGTACATAATCCATACTATGTGATTTTGTACCAATATATGATTACACTATCATGTACATGAATACAACAATCTGAAAGAAAAAGGAAATAACAAATGTTCGTTGTTTACCCGTGTCAATATATTATCATACTATATATAACAATTAATAGATTTGTACAACTTTTTACAATAAAAAAATACACGCACACACTACACACATAAACGTGTGAAAGGAGATCATTATTTTCCTAACGAAATATTGCACTTGTTTTTTCTTTAACTTAATGACAAATGATTATTTAGATACAATGAGAATGACATCAATGGAGATTCAAGAAAATATGTAAATGACTTCAAATGTAATTTAAATAGATTGTGATGAACAATTACAATTAATCTTGCAGTTTTCTTAAAAAATGTGAGGATTGTGTTTTCAACTCCGTTTGATAGTGGTTTTAATTACCTATTAATGTACGCAAGTCTTTTGTTGAATTTGATGGGTCGTTTGTAGATAAAATGAATTTCAAACACTCGTTTCCTTTTCTTTTTCTCTTTTTGGTTGAAAAAAATTGTCATGTCTGAAAATTCATTGTCTTTCAGAAGAAACTAATAAACCAATGCGATAAACATTTAACAGAATAGGAGCATAACTTCTACAGGAAAATATGTGGGAGTTAGATTGGTTTCAATTGTGCAATCTATAGAAGTCATCTGTATTGGAGATGTATGTGCGTTTGTGATACAAAATCATCGGCAGTGCTTCATGTATGCATATTTGTATGCTGGTGCATTCATATCAGCCCCGCTTATCTCATAAAAATGGCCCTTCCCCATTTTGTCTTAAAGTTGGTAGCACCCACTTACATTAAGTACTTGCTAAGCTACTGAAAATCCACGTGGAAACCTTAAGTGTGATCACTAACCCACACAAACTCTAAACATAATTTTGGTATATTAAATTTTCAATTAACAACGATCATGTAAAAAAAAAGACTTCATAAAAATACATTTTGACATAATTAAGCTATCAAATTAAACTTTCTGTCTAACTCAAAGTAAAATTATACAGAAATGTAAATTACAGTATAAAAAGAGTATATAATGCCAATGTATAAACTAGTAAATAATGCCAATGAATTTTGAGCACTAAAAGTTTATATGCATTTTAAATGTATAAAAAACTACTTGTAAATTACTAGGTTCACAAACAAATGTCTATAAATGTCCGATCTTGAATTTTTCTGATGAAGATCGCTATTCAAACATCTCCCTGAGCGATATAAAAAATGAGAAATGTTAAGATGGCAAGTTAACAATGGAGATCAATTTCGTTGTTGACATCAACATTTAAAAAATAAACAAAGATATTAATTTCAATTGTCCATCAACACTTCTTAAGAATGTATCAATTTTCTCCCAAACAAAGCACTAATGTTTCCACAATGCATCTTTTCTTCACATCATAGTTGAGAACAATTGTTGCTCATTTGGACCCATATCTGGAAGAAAAAAGCATCTTTACTTTATAAATGACGGGCACTCAAAATAAAACACTATTTTTGACATGCTGCACAAAACTTGGCAAACAAACTTCAAGTCATTAGGAAAATCAGCAAGAAACCACTCGAGATTATTGGTCATTAGGGTCCCAGTTATTGTCCAGAAGAATGGACTCTCCAAATTACTTTCCGGGTGACCGGGAATTGACCTGGGGGTACACGAGTCTTAATAATAGGTCGGGGTAGATTGGGGCGATTTTATGCATATCAAGTGAACTTCATCTTCCTCGGTTATTTGACTTAGTAACAATAATGAGGCGGCTATTGTCACGTCTGGAAATATCAAAACATTAAATTTTAAGTTTCATCCGTAAATCTCTTGTTTAGAAAATATGACCCCTGGGGCTTTTATTATTTTCTCTATAGTCATAAAAATGCAGATAAATAGATGAATGATTTGATGGAAAATTGCAGGAAATGAATCGATGTATTCTATTGTTTGCTGGTATGGGAACCTTTTGAGAACAAACTGTTGAGTGTTTTCATACCGGAAATATTTAGTTTAAGTATTAACCATATAGAGACAATACTTTGGATAAAATCAATTTCTTCAATAAATTGTCTGAATCACGAGTTCATAAAATATGTTCATCCAAACTTGTTTAGTCTATTTTGGTACAAAATGTGTAAAATCGTTAGCATTCTAAGCTCTGTTTTTCTCTCTTGTCTCTTTCTAATCAAACATGACTTGGATTAACTGGTATTGATTTTGTATCGACATGATATTTTTTGTTAATTTTAGCAACTGAACATTAACCATTCTTATCAAAACAATTTAAGTAGCATTTAAGACTTCACATATAGAAGAAAAATACCAATTTATCAATATATATATATATATATATAGATGCACTTTAGTACAATCTGTAATCTATACTAGTATAAAAGATCAAAATAATTAGTTCTTATTTCAAGTTATAATTCCATCAGACATAATTACAGAAATTTGACCACATCTCTCCAATTGTTAACACTGATATCGATTTGGACAAAATTACTCCACAAAAATCAGATTAGAACAAAGTACATGTCAATGACTGTCCACAGGTATAATTACCATCTGTAAGGTTTCCTGGATCTAATATCATTTTACCATTAATTACACGATGAGCTACAGAACATACAGGTTAGATGGAGAAATCAATCGACTACATGTATCAGGGATTACGTTCTTAATACATTACTTATATTGATTGCTATGGTTACTAATAACTTTAGCTCTGGCATAATACCTGTAAATCGAATCATTAAGAGCTAATTAAAGATACCAATTCCAATATTTTTTTTTGTTTTTTTGTTTCATTTGTACGTTATCTCGTTGTTGAATTATTATTCGGTCTAACTTAATGCTATCGCCCAATGTAAGAGTAAAGTACCCATTTCTTGCTTATGTAACCTCTCTGATGATGGCCTCATTGTGACTTTGAAATAACGACAGCAATACCAGCGCAGATCCTTTGCTTTTTGTGTTTGCTGTTGTGCCTGCAACGCTTGCTGTGCATGTAACAATTTTGTGTCATGAATGGATACCCTATATCTTTTCTTTTCTATTCTATTAACTGTCATCTCAATAGTACAATCTAGTCTTCCCCATAGACTATTGGATTTTACCGTATATTTGAATACACATTTTTATCATAGTTTATGCAATATCTTTATACTATTTGTAATCAATACTAAACAATATTGATAAAACTATCATCAGTAATTATACCAAACTTAACGTAATACCAGTGGTTGCAAATTCATCATTCGCCCATAACTGGTTTAACATATTTAATAATTATGAAATTAGAATAAACATTAAACTTACCTTTTAATCTAATATTTGTTTTAAAACTGCTGGGTGTCTTCAATAACCAAGCGGCAATGTCTATAAACATTTCGTTCTCGGGCTCGCCCGTCGTGACCTCGGCAGATGGTTCAGTGTCGACAGGTTCACTCAATCTAGTTTGTGGTTGAGGAATGTGGTCAAACTGAGTATTTGAATTTAACAGTGACGCCGTAGCTTCTGAGCTTTGACTTGAAATTTCATCTTCACTACAGTTTTCTATTTTAATATCTGTTGGAGACATACATGAATTGTCCATATCTAATATTGTTTGTAGATACTTAATGTAATCAACAGCTCGTCTCAAAGTGTCAACTTTACTGAGTTTTTTATTTTCGGCACCTCCTGGAACGTGTAACCGCAATGTTTCATATCCTGAATTTATCATTTTAACTCGCCTTCGTTCTCGAGCGTTTCTCTTCGACATGACTAAAGGTTTCTTCCCCGCCGATTTCCCTCCAATTGGTTGCTGTTGGTGACAGAACTGATAATTTAACTTTCCATTTGTCATATTGGATCTATTTATGATTTGCACGTTCTCTAATGACTGCAGAGGAGTATCGAAATGTCCGTTTAAAGACAATGTATTTGGCTTAATAAGAACATATTGTTGCAAAATTTTGTTTGCGTCCATCTTTCGCAAATTTCAATCCCGTTATCTTTTTTTTAAATAAATTTATGTCGTGTGGCGGTCGCGTGCCTATCCATTATTTTGCTTTTTCATTTTTCCATTGGAGAAGCAGAGCGCGACGACAGATTTAATTTGATTGGCAATTGGAAACTGGAGGGTGGTACTATTCGCGAGTAAACCAGGTAAAAAGGTGACCGCCCACCGTAGCGGCAGACGACAGCCTAACAAAGATGTGTATAATGTAGGATCGAAAAAATCGATTTGAAGCATTTGGGCATTTATATTACAATACCAAGTAGGAATGAGCAATATACATTTTTAACAGGAACATGAGAATTTAAAAAAATAAATAGAAATAGACATGCCTTGCTAAAGATATTTAGAATAGTCATGATTTTGACGATTGAAAGTTTACTCTTATTTTATTTACTGACAAATTTCGTCGGCTATTATTCATCAATTTCCTTTTATTTAAATTTACGTTCTTTTTAGTTTCCAAATGTATTCTCTAACTTTCAAATGGACTGGCTATAAATTAGTTTGTAGTTCAAATGTACTTAATTCAACAACGGGTGTAAACATTTGATTTAAAATATAAAGGCATTACAGAAGATTTGTATAGCGAGGCACGTTTCCAGCAGAGAGACTTTGGAGACATTGTTTGTCCGGTCGTGTCCCGTCAATGGTCTTTTTAAACCAACTTTCCCGCCCATTTAAAATTCTAATTCATCAAAAGCGTTAATTATTAGGAGGATGTTCTTCTTTTCTCTTACATTAAAATTCTACAGGTGTGCTTAAACAAATATAAACAAACCAAGAATCACGAAACTCATAACACACTAAGCCAATGTTATTGGTACAGTATAAACACATTCGTTTGTTAAAGGTAAACTTTCAATATTTATTTATTTTTCTTAAAAGTTTGGAAGGCGACAGTAAAGATTTGTAGAAGATTATCACCTATGCACTAGATAATCAGACAATTTATATTGATACAGTTATTTCAAAAGGGATCATGACTGTATCCTTTTAGTTTGTCGCCTCTGTATAGTTAACACACAAACTACCGCCGACTATTATACTAATATTGCCGAGAATTTTCAAAGGTAACATTTATGTCAATAAACCTTAATGTAGATTTAATGTTACGATGTACAAATTTTGATTAATTCTGACCATACACCGTTTCAAACATCAATCACTTCATCTTATGTGTTGAGCTTAATACCATTTGAAGAGAATTATAAACAATTTACATCATTGGATTGCTACTCCTAATACTATCAATGTTCATAAATAATCTTTACTTACTTCTTTCATATTAAAAGAAAACTATTCATAGCGGTACTGAAATAATTTGTAACATAATTTGTTTCTCTTAAATACCCAGTTGATAAATCATTAAGATAACGTTGACCTTAAATGCATTTAGCTATTATTTTAGGCCGTCCCTTTAGGTCATATAGCTCTTAACTATTCTTATACGTACTTATACACCCTGGCTTTGAATTTTTATGTGTGAATGTTCCCGATGAAGGTTAATTAAGAAAAGCGTTTCGGACGCGCGAAATGTATAGTGTGTTATTTCATTTATTCAGTAACTTAATATTTCATAACAAAAGTAATTTGTTTTTTTTTTTTTTTTAATTTGAAGTTTTAAAAATCCTCGTCTGAACGCTGGTAATTTACAGATCTTGTCTCGTGTTAATTATCATTGCGAAATATTCGCCGCAAGCTGGTTCTCTGCTGACTATTACACTTTGAGGGTAATGTTTAAGTTCAAGCGGATTCCAGTCCATTGGAGATGCACACTCTATCAAATATACTGTATGTCGGTAATTGAAATCTTTCAAGGTTCGTCTATACAAAATTATTATTTAAAAAATCTATTTGCCACCCTTATAAAATTAAATCCCAATTATGAACGCCAATAAATATTAATATGATTTTCCTTCTCATAACAAAACATAGGACCACATTTTTTATAATTATTCCATTTTTATAGAATTAAATCGTCTTCTACACTAATTATGACGACAACTCGGATCTATTTTGTTGGCGGAACAATACGTTTACGTGCTGCGGTGTCACCATTTAACCATAATGATGCTTGAAGGCATTATGACCAGTGTCACTAAATCATCAAAATATCTCGTTATTCGAGAATACCATTTTGTTATATAAATAAAAGGGCTTCTCAATAATAATATAAGTATTTAATCGTTGACAAAGACTAACCATTTAAGTTGATTATCTTTTCGAATTATCTCCCGAAGATTCAAAGCAGCTTTTAAGTTGTATATAATTACGGTCATCAAGACTACTATTTTTGTCAGATATTTATGACCAATTTTTCGAATTTCTATTCATAATATGACATAGCAGTACGAAGAAATAATTGAAATATATGTTTTTCCTGTCGAGCAAATTTGAGATGGTGATTATGACAACCTTAAGAGATTTACTAGCGTCCGACCTTGTAAATTAGGCGTAGACGGGTTTTATGTACAGAATCACACGTATAGGTTAAAATATATGCTAAAGTGTACGGGTCTGTAAATTTACAGAAGATGCCCGAGATATCATTTATTAAGGAAGTGCATGCGAGATTCTCGCCTAATTTCAGCTTATATCTTACTTGAATAATATTCCGCTGCTCTACGATGGCTACGTTAACGTCTAAATGCATAGTCACCTCTCAAAAGTAGGAAAGATCGATTAAAAGGGAGGGGCTGAATTATTCATTCAATATCAAATCCATGTCGCTAAAACGGAAACAATTTTGTCTTCGGACAAACAAATTATTTGTAATAACATATCTTTATCATAAGATTTTGGGATAAAACATTAGACAAAATATAGAAGCACTTTTACATTCACAATGTAAACCAGCATTTTAAATATTTTCTCAACTAGACAAGTTAGCCACACGAGACCTGCCTCTCTTCAATTTTAATTCTATGCTTGTAAACAAAGGTAATTTTCGTACTTGTCATTTCTGACAATAATATGCAAAGCGAGAGATACCGTACCTCATTAATTATATTGACAACCACGAAAATTACTGCTCGGATTTGAATGGAATTGTTGTCGCCATTTTGGTTTCATTACACTGACAATACAAATAATAAGTACTCTTCAATGATAGCTAGCTTTGACTGTTTCTTTATCAAACAATAACAAAATGCTTGAGCAAACTATAGTTTAATAACTAAGCACGTACCAGCACACGAAAGGTCGCGTGTCGTTCTTCTGTTACTCGAGCGTAACCAAGGCATTCAGTGAAATATGATCATTTCTTGTATGCAGAATATGAAATGGGACGAGGCGCATAATTATACCGCAAGAAAAAAATATTAATGTCAATATAAAACAGGTTCCAAACAATAATCAAAATGCAATGTAATAACTCTATTTGAATACAGTTTTAAGAATCATAATGAGATGTAAATTTGCTTTAAGTGCAAAAACTCTGAATTTTGAGTTTAAGAACAACTATTAAGAACATCTATTTCATTATAATAAAAGAAATATTTTATGCAGTCGTAATTCTTGTATGAGAGATTGACCCCACTGAACAACTCATTCTCTGAAGGATTAATATGATAAATGGATTATCATAAGCCTGAATAAAAGATTTTTTTGGAGGAGGAGGGGGGTGGGGGCGCACAAAGAAAAAACGCCCGGACTTGCATAGCTACAAATGTAAAAAAAATAAATCACGGCTTAAATCATTGTAGAATTTAAGTAATCATAATATTTCTAATTTTAAGGTCAACAAAACAGTATAACAGAAATACCGAACTTCAAGGTAAATTCATAAAGGGGAAGTCCATAAAAAGTTACAAAATCAAACATTATAAACCAACGGAACGAGTGGAAAACAACTGCCATATTCCTGACTTTACAAGCATTTTCCGAAGAAAATTGTGGGTTAGACATGGGTTTGTATCTAGCAAACCCTCCCACTAGAAATAGGTTCTCAATGGGCTTAAGTGCAGATATCAAACCAAATGGTGTAAAGATTTCATTTTGGTGGACAAACAAATGAAAATACTCTCTGAGTCAATTATTTTAGGTTCTGAAACGGCAAATGATAAATGGTGACCACACATTAGGCTTGCATGACTGTACTTAACAATTATTACCATATAATGCTCGGATACTTGAAGAGAGTATAGTATTTATTGCGTATGTTTCAATGAAATATTTGCCACTATTGGTCCAGAAATCCAGAATCAATCAAATATCTATAGACGTAGCTTTAAGTGTTCTTATTTTAACAACTGATGAAGACAAAGTAACAAAACAATTGTTTCTTGCTACAGTAGATATTCTGTGTTCTTGATTCAGTAGATATCCTGTGTTTTTGCTACAGTGGATATTCTGTGTGTAGCCGTTTCTACATTCTTATTTTTAAATCCTGTATTTTTATCCTATTATTATAACACAAAAGTGCCAACATTGTGATTGGCAAATTGTTTGAAATACCAATGTTTGTATTAGTACAAAGTTAAAACTTTGACAATGATATACCAGAATAGATGATATTCACAAGACACCAAACTCGGAAGAAAACCTGAACAAAACCAAGACTAAGATAGCTGACACACGAATTTTTTTTCACTTTCCATATAGTTAACTTGCCATTCTCGAGTAGCATCATACCTAAAACGTCAGAATATGCGAGAATATGTTCTCATAATGTAGAATTGGTACTTACAACATAATCTATCATAGCTCTAAGAAACACTATCATCGCTCTATGGTCGCCATCACGAAGTAGATGGATAATCGTTACACTAGCTCGTCATCTGTTATTAAATTATCAAGCATATATCGATCACGAAGTAGATGGCTAATCGTTACACTAGCGCGCCATCTGTGATTAAATTATCAAGTATATACCTATCACGAAGTAAATGGCCAATCGTTACACTAGCTCGCCATCTGTGATTAAATTATCAAGTATATACCGATCACGAAGTAGATGGGCAATCGTTACACTAGCTTGCCATCTGTGATTAAATTATAAAGTATATATCGATCACGAAGTAGATGGCCAATCGTTACACTAGCTCGCCATCTGTGATTAAATTATCAAGTATATACCGATCACAAAGTAGATGGGCAATCGTTACACTAGCTCGCCATCTGTGATTAAATTATCAAGTATATATCGACCACGAATTCGAAATAGATGGGCAATCGTTACACTAGCTCGCCATCTGTGATTAAATTATCAAGTATATATCGATCACGAAGTAGATGGGCAATCGTTACACTAGCTCGCCATCTGTGATTAAATTATCAAGTATATACCGATCACGAAGTAGATAGCCAATCGTTACACTAGCTCGCCATCTGTGATTAAATTATCTAGTATATATCGATGACGAAGTAGATGGCCAATCGTTACACTAGCTCGCCATCTGTGATTAAATTATCAAGTATATATCGATCACGAAGGAGATGGCCAATCGTTACACTAGCTCGCCATCTGTGATTAAATTATTAAGTATATATCGATCATATCAATACCCCGTCTACTGAGTGGGTGATACATGTTTACCCTATACTTAAGCGTACCTACTTACAATATATATCAACGTCAAAGTAAGGAAACTGTCCATGTATAAGCAACGTGATGAAATTTTCCATGTAGGAAACTCTGTCAATAAATATTTCGGAATAACGAAACACGAACTTTGCCTGTGTTTTATTCAGTGTTACATATATATATACGCAGTGCATGGCAGAACAAAATAGCAAAAAGGATCAAACTTGCTGGCGGAGTACAAATATCAAACTTGCTGGCGGAGTACAAATAAATCGTTATATTAAATGCCTCAAATTGCATGCAAGTATTTATCATTTTATTCGTTTCTATATGAAAATAAGGAGATCTGGTATGACATTATGTAAGCAACTTTAGGTCAACGAAAGGCTATCAACACATAGCACACTTATTTTTTCCTAATGAGAATAGATTATAACTTTCATATAACCTTTATATGCATTACATGTGTTATTGGAATATATAAAGACTTTTAAAATATGACAGTGCGTTTAATTTATGATTTTCATGTTGACTTACATTTTGCCAGTGGTTTGATTAATTGTTTGGCTAAAGTTACAGTCAGTGGACAATATCACACGTTCTGGTGGCCTTTATATAATAATATAGGGAAAAGTGGAAGAATTTATAGAGAAATGGCGATATGTGCTAGTCATAAATAAAAGCATGAATTTTCTCACACTATAAAAGTACTTCTTCCCTGGTACCAACATAAAAAAATAATCGCCGTGAAATTTGGGCAGCATTGAAGTCAATCAAAACATTTGTCGTTTTGTCAAAGACAGCAATCAAATTTGTGTTTTCTTTTGGTAAAAGCCAACTTTAATTTTAAGAGGGTTATATAGGCGTGTCCCCGTTGAACCCTAACCACTTTGTTTATAATCGGTCACTCTAGGGGATTCTTTGACTACTTATTAAAATTGTACCCAGCAGTGGTCAGTACAATACAAGCAAACAAAAGAATCGATAATTTCGGCCATTTCAAATAACAGGTTACAACATCAATTATCTTCATCGGATTTAACAAAAATACAGAAAGAAATATTCTACGTATGGAGATAATTATTATTATAGCATATCTAGTAAAAGGGTTCAGCTTTAAAAATGTCATGAATTGAAAATCCATCCGAGCATCAGAAGTTAATAGTGCCATGCATGACTTCGTAAAGTTGTAAAAGCAATTAAATTTTATTTTGGACATCAAAAAATAGAAATATACTTTGATAGAATCAATATTTTTTTCTTTAATATTTAGTTTAAATCTGTAAATTGACAAGTAATTTGAACAAACTACGATCACTTCATCTTTTTTATGATGACAGATTTTCACTTATAATTGAAGCTGACAAATGGTTGTCTGATCAATAGAGTCTGGACCGATTGACTGCACCAGTCGGCACAAATCCGGAACATGATTACGGTTTGTGATCATTGAACGTAAATTTCCATAAATCTAAATCTACACCTCATTAAAAAAAAGGGATTAATAAAGAGAATTTCGCATTCCATATATGTTGGCAATCATACCACTTCTCCTTATTAGGAATGCCTAAATAATTGGTTGTCACGGACGGACGGACGGACGCACAGGCCGAAAAACATAATGCCCCTAGGTGGGACATAAAAAGATTTACTGAATATCCCAAAACAGACTTGCCTCTTCTTGGTTTTTAGTTAATTGGTAGCTGTCTCATTGGCGAATATTTGGCATCCTATTATTGAAATATACCAAACGATAATTGAACAGCACTTCAAATAAATCCAAAGATGCCCTAGTCGATATTACAATACTTGTTGACTCTGCTATAACCCGAATAATTAAGTTGTTAGCGTCCGCTGCTCTTCGACTTATACATGTACATCATCTAAAGCATACGATCACTCGTATATTATTCTCAGTCTACTATAGCGATATACATCCAATAACATATTATTTTAATTAGGACCAAAAGCCATTTAAACTATAATTTGGTGGCACATGTGTTTCAGACCCTCCACACTGACATGAAAGATCTACAAATTATTAAAATTCCTTGATAATTCAAGTATAGTTTTTTTTAATTTACATACATTGTGTATGTGTACTGTTGCGTTTAAACTTATGTAACTACATATATTTCTCAGCTTTGAGTCTAATTTGATGTTTTCACATAATCATCCTCTGTGGCACAAGTGCATTATTTTCGGTCCAACTACGGCTTTAATTATAAGTTTGAAGGAAATTATCTTCCAGAAATATTTCACTTTAATCAAGTTTATCTTTTGATCGCAAAACATAATTGACGTATTATATGTCACTTTACATTATTTGTTTTCATAATTTATGCAAGTTTTATGCAAATATAAGTAAACTTGTTTTTGAATTTACAAGATTTATGATTAGTTTTTTAACCAAATTCTTCTGAAGTTCTCTCGCAAGTTGTAAACTTCGTTTTTTGTAAGAATAGATAGTCTAATATATGATCCATAATTTATCAAAAATTCATTATTTTATAATTTCAGTTTGATATAAAATTGTTTTATCAAGATGATCATTTAATTCTTTTGTTAAATAGATAAAATCTGAGAATTTTAGACAAGTAGATTTATTTATTGTAATGTATACCCCGGTAAACAAACAGATACGTTTCTAACGTTGTCTCTCGTCTGTATCTTCCGGTACAGAGGACAGGTATCACACAGGCAGAAATATAAGAATTACTAAGAAAAAAAATGACATTTTGCCATTTACATTTATAATATTCAGTAAATTAAACTTTTAATTAAAACTTATGTCACAATTCTCTATTCATTTCCTTTTAAACGATTCAATACATGTATTAACTTTCATATTAAATTAATCGAGTCTACCGACGGTTTTATAAAACATGACATCCGGAATCTATATAAGTGCTGAATCATTATTTGACAATGTAAAACTGAATACATGTGTCTGCGTTGTGTGAAAAACGCAGATGTGGGGTTTACGTGAATGAGATAGCTATCCAAAGACGCAGAAATGCAAAAGATCGACATCAAGGACACCATAGGTATTTCACAAAGACAAGTGTCTATATACCAAAAGTCAAACTCTAAATCGCCGCGAGTTTAAATAGATAGTGGCGAACTAATGCAAAACGCAATTACCTTTCAATATTCTGTATACATGCACGTGTCAAAGAAAAGACTATGTCCTGATACAAAACTTATATCATAGCTCATATAGAGCATATCATCTTATTTCAAATTATATATTATATTATATTATATTATATTATAAGACTTTGGTTTGGTATATAAATATAGTCATCCCTGGATATCTCTCGTACAACCCTTGCTAAAGTATAAATACGCAACAACTTTCTGGAGGTCCTTGGTGGCCTATTGCATGACAAAATGTCTGTCCCTATCCAGTTTACCCTCATTTTATCGCGGCGGTCGCTAATGTCTACCCCTATCCAGTATACCCAATTTTCACGTGGCGGTAGCTAATGTCTGCCCCTATCCAGTATAGTACCCCCATTTTCACGTGGCGGTCGCTAATGTCCGCCACCTATCTCGCAGAACCTACCTATTGTGTATTAATTAGGAGATAACTGTATTGTATTTTAAGCTCCGACGGCATCAATTGGTGATTTGATGGTCACAAATTAAGTTTACTGGCGACGCGTTAGCGGAGCCAGTAAACGGATGTTTGCCGAATTGCGACAGTCAAATCACCAATTGATGTCGTCGGAGCTTAAAATACAATATTGTTATCTCCATTCTAATGAAACTGACAGAAATCAACGTCAAATCATGCATTTAAAATCTGTCATACGTGTTCTGCGCTCATGTACAAGAATTGTGGACACTTTTGAGGGAGATAACTCAAATTAAGAAATAATTCTTTTGAACTGGGTTTCTAATCTCCTTGACTCATCTGGTGTCCAGTTCGCAAGATAAGACAACTCTCGGTATGTGTCGCGATGGTCTATATATGATCATATATGTGTTAATTGATTAATCAGTGGGAATCGTTTAACATGTTAACTATCAGCAAGGATTTGTATAGTTTTAAATCCTTGCTATCAGCAAGACACTTGGTTTTAAAGGGAAAGAAAAATTATATTTAAATATGCAATTCCTTGGGCTGTAGTAGAAAGAATTCACGACTATGTCAAAAAAGTTCATAGATTAATTTTCATTTTGGCATAATTTCAAATCTTTCTTTCAAGAATCTTCTTTGTCCTTCTTGATTATAATAAAAAAAAAAAAAAAAAAACAGAAAAAAGGTATTTACTATCTGTTTTATACGCCTCTGAAACCGTAAACGAGTGACTTTACAATGTTATGAGGTCATAAGTATAGGTAATTTTTCACAGTCCTGAGTTGCAAGTAAATGGCACAAAGTCACACGCCTGACCGTCACACAATTGATAGGACAAAAATTCACAATTAAATAGTAAAACTGTTTACTATCGTTTGAATATATTAGAGAAGCTTAAATTATTGAAGTACTTTCTTTTTATCACATAAATTCATTATACAGCTTGGGATATTGTTCGTTGGAATTGATAAATGAAGACATGTAAAATTTTATTCATGCAAAGGATATATTTCTTGGTACCATAAAGCCAGTCAAGTAATAACAAATTTTCGCAGCCTATTTTCTAAATAATCACTAGATCATTATGAATTCTTTTACTGTGAATTAATTTTGTTTACAAAGTTGTTTATACTTATAATTATTAATGTTCAAGAAAACACAAAATATTACTATGAAATAAGTTTTTCACTTTGTAAATCAGAGACAAACTATCTCTAAGCTGACGTTTTTCTGGTACCATCTTCGTGTCCGGGGCTATTATGTCCTACATTTAAAATGTATCCACTTAATTCTAACAACAAATGGATATATTGGCTTATAAATAGAAAGATGTGGTATGATGAAAACTTTCCGTCAATTGAAAGAACAAAATACGAGGATGTTAACAACTATAGGACACTGTACGTCATTCAACAATGAGTAAAACCCCCAGTTAGACATGTTATAAAAAATGATGTTATAAAATGCCCCGGTATGAAAAATGAGAAATCATTTACAAGAGAAAAACAATGGCCTGATTTGTGTTCTAGTATAGTTTTAATAAAAGATTAAAATCGCAACTAGTTAAAATAGCGGTGGTTTTTTTTCAATCTTAAAAAATCCATTTTTCGATTTTGAGACGCTTTAAAGAAGATTTGGGTAAAAAAGACTAAACCTGCATGTGAATTTTAGAAAGTCGATTTGATAAGTTTTGACAATTTTAAGGCTACAATAATTTTAAAGAGGTACATTAAAAGGCATTCTCACGTTTTTTCTTCTTTTTTACTAGTGTGAAATACATACAGGTTGGTATAATTCCTATTTTTCGAAATATTTGCGTACTTCGTGTCAATTTTCGCTGTATCTGTATAACCTTTAGATAATGATGTTTATTCTTAACATAAACCCATATTGAAAAGAAAAGATGGGAGTAATATGCAAAAACAAGACACAATACAATTTCATATGAAACTCATAAATTTCGAAAATATATGCGGCGTGAATCTAAATTTTTCAATAAACTATAGAGCTTCATCTTCACATGTGTATCCGGGATCGTTTTCCGTCTTCTTCAAGCAAGTTTTAAAAGCAATTCATATTGATGAAGATAACAAATGTTTTCATATATATTAACCTGCAAAATTGCTAAATAAGTTCATGAAAAAGCATTATAGGTCTGCTATATACAGCTTTTTATACAGCCATTGTATGAGGGTTCTTTGAATTTTAGACATAAACAAAACATGACTATCAAAAAAAAAAAAATAAAAATTGTAATCACATAGCCCGGTAAGCAGAAAGGCAAAATAGATTTTCAAAAATATTTATTATTAACGCTCATGTGGGACGGTCATTTTTATATAGACACCAATAGGAGGCGAATTGGAACTTAGACGATTAACTGTGAAAAAAAAGGCATTGGATAGCAAATTTTCGGTACCAAAAATAAGACGTGTGGCATAACCTTAAACAAACCAGAGTTAAGTTCTTTTCTAGAACTTGTCTTTTTTGTATTTTCTTTTATGCACGTTCTGTTAATCTATACTGAGATTCAAAAGGGGGAGGGTTGAGACCTACAAAAGTAAGTTTAACTCGACCACATTTCCATATACATGTACTAGTACCTGTCCAAATTTGGGGACCTCGTAAGTAGTTGTCGTATGTCATATCTTACTTGTTTTCGTTATTTGGAGAATGTTTGTGTTTATAACAGAACTTAAGAAAAATAAGAAGATGTGGTATTATTGTCAATATATTAGAAAACAATCCACCAGAGACTGAAAACGAGGATGTAAGCAAACACCACATAGTTTTTTTTTAAATTCACATTGAACGTACAGACTCTGGGCGATTTAGATCTTGATATTTTTATAAAGGCATGTCTATTGTTGAGTATTTAAGTTGCCCTGTAAGAGCCTGTCTTTTGGAGAAGGCTATATTTTGCTCTCTAGATGTCTAAGTTATTTATGTGCATGGTTTGGTTGCTATCTCATTTACCAGAAGTTCATGACTTCTGCATTTACTTATACCCCACATCTACCTTCATTCATAGAAAAGGTTTGGTCTGATAGAAATGATTACACTGATGTTGAAAGGCAAAGTAATATTATTTTTGAAATATCAGAAAACTTGTTGCACATATCAAATAATATGTCAAAGAGAGTGCCCAACTGTTTTTGAATTTATTATTATAATTTAACTGTTGAATAAGTATTTTTTTTATATCATCGGACATTTGAATGTTCTAGATGCACAATTAACATATTGTCGCCAATATTTTAACATTCAAAATTTTAGTTAAATCTCTCATGCAGACTAGACATGCTAGACGGGGCTATAAATGTTCAAACATCCCTGAGTACAGAAGTTGACGGAGTTATACGTTAAGTGTACATTAAACTTTTAATACTGTCAAATGATATTCGAAATCAGCATGAATGTCGGTCTACATCTTTCATTAATTGAATATCTGGCAGATGATAAAACAGCGGCAGGTTGTTGTTTAAATTTACACCTTAATATGGTTAAGATAAGAACACAATAAACGATACTTGTACATAGCTTTTTCCTTCCGATAAATAAAATATGTATCATACATAATAAGTGTTTACGAGAAAGAAAAACAATTAAATGTTACTTTTCCCGAACCAATCAAAACTTTAATAGCAATACACAAATGCTTTGCATTTTGAATTAATTCATCATCCAACTTTTAGTATTTCAAATTCACATTGTTTCCTTTGTCATTAAGTGTGTACTGCAAATAAGCTCATTAGCAATTTTCTAATCATACAAAATGTGTTTAAGTTCTATCTATATATTTAAATTATCCGGATAATGTTTAAAATTTCAACAATTTTTAATCAGGACTAAAATTCAATTTAACATTTTCGTCATCATGAATTTATTTTAAACAATAATTGAAAAATGATTAATATTATTATTATTATTATTTTTTAAAGTTTTGACGCTATCTTATATCAAACATTTTCCGATATGGTACGTATAGATATCGGTTTCAGTTCTTTACAATATACGTATACATGTACTGACGTTTGATAAAGAAATAATCAACATATTCAAACTTCAAGGGACACCATCAAATGTAAACTTAAAATATTTTTTTTTGCACCTTCAGAAAGAAGAATTATACAAAAATAACATGAGACATGGCGAAATAATGTCACTGCAATAATGAATTTTACAGGAACTTTTTACTACCACTCGTCATCATTGAATTTGGTTAAGTTGTGTAGGAAAAACGCGTCTTTTCGTGGGAAATTTTCAAATCATTAGGGACACCACTTTAAAATAACATAAAATATTTTTTTTTACATCAACATAAAGATAAATCTAATAGCTTTTTCACCTGCCATGGCAATAGTTTATGATTGTACAAATAAAATGTTGACAAATCATTTTAAAGCAACTGTCATGTTTTTTCCATATACAACAATGTTAAATTTTATCAGTCCAAAAGTGCTCCCTTGTTGGTCACTGATAACGTTACCCCCGCTGAGCTGTCCCTGATTCTTTTGTAGGTTGCGCGTTCGTCTTCATAGCATCAATTATGTGTCAATTGTAAATTGATGCCATGAAAATTGGTGACGTTATCCAATCAAAATGAACGTTATAAACGATGTTGCATTAGAATTGTTAATCTATTCTTGTACTAATTTAGCCCAACTTGATGTATAAATACGCATCCCCGTCCGATCAGAATAGGGGAGTTAAATGTATAATGTGTATGGTGAGTGCAAACTCTCTGTAGTTAAATAACCATTATAATTAAGGGGTTCGTATGTAGCCTAATGCAAGACAAAGTGTCTGTCCTTATGCAAAATACCCTAATTTTACAAGTGGCAGTCACAATTTCCACTATTTCCCGCTCGACCTACATAGCAGAGCCTACCTTTTGAATAGCTTGTTAATTTGTTTACATTTTTGTTTGTTACTGAAGTCTTATTGGCATCCCATTGATTTATACTGTAGAAGAGTTCCAAATGATTTCCGTTGCCTGATTGTTATTGGATAACCGACCAATGACAAACATGTCATGCATGTTCAGGAAGAGAACAAATCAACAATAAACGTTATATATAGGTAGGCTCGACCGGGATGAAGAGCGGAAATGTCAGTGGAGGATTTGTTGGATAAGGTCAGACATTTGGTTTGCAACAGGCCACCTTCGGATCCCCGAAAAGGTGGTCTTCTTTCTATATCCCCATAAACAAGTAGGGTTTTATGGAGGCATGCATACAAAGCATATTTTTATTCAATAGCTCAGTTTTGAAGACAACAAACATTCGTAAGTCTTAATGTATTGTAACTTGAAATAAATATTTAAATGAAATGTTAATCAAAATTACAATTCTGGAATTATTAATTCATGATTGTGTTAAAATAAATTATATTGGCCCATCTGACTAATAAGACTTTTATAAATATATACCAGATCGAGATCTTTATAGCGCTCTAGTCCCGCTTAAAATGAGGACTAAGTCGAATTTGAATAGATTTAGCGGGAAATTCACAATTATTTTATCATTAATAAATGACAGTAAATAGCGATAAATGCGATATTTAAACTCATCAGGACAGTTAAAACGCTTGATTACACAAGGCTATTGTTGTTTGTGTTAAATCGATGATGTGACGTTGATTTAATTCTTTATGCAAGTATGAAAATCATTAGTTCACACTTGACACTGGACAACAAAATGGACAAATAATTATTTATTTAACTCCTTGTTAAATTTATAAAAGGATCATTAAGATCAGATAATTATTTTTGATAATAATCTACCTATTGTGTCGTCGAAGTGTTCAATTTCCAATAATTGAGGTTTATGTAATGTTATATTTCCGATGACATATTGCCACATCTAGGTGTATACATGAGACACATGCTTTATCGGTATGGTACATTGGTCACTCTTGGGACATTTCTCGAGTGTTTATTTTAGATCTGACACTTTAATTAAATCTCCTTTAAATTCTATTCAAAATTCCACAACTAATATTGGAAAGAAATGTTTTACTGTGAAAGTCTCTGACAGAAGTTATCATTTGTTAGATAGTACAAAAAGTTAGTTTACAATTCTTAATGTTGACTTTTTGTTTGGTGTTTTACACCCAATCAGTACATGAATAGTCACATGGAGGCGAAGGACATGCACATGATCAATATAGAATAATAATGAAATTAAAATGAATTAAATATGGGGTTGGTTGGATCACTAAAAGGGAAATAACCTTGACTGACACATTACATATATTGAGGGTTTGCAATGGACAGAGACGGTAAATTCAATACTGTAGAGGCGGTTGTAATTTCAACATACATCACCCATTATGTAAAAATTAGAAGATGTGCTATGATTGCAAATGAGACAACTCTCCACCAGGGACCAAATGACGTAGAAATATGGTCTAGATTATGGGCATGCTCCGGTTGCTCTATCTTCATGTATGATTAGGGCTACTGGTCCCGAGGCGACTAGAGTTTTCACAGCCATTATTTAACTCTATATGGGTTCATTTGCGATTTCAAGAGGGAAAGGGACATATTTGATACATAAGAGGTTGTCGAAAGTTAATATAGAAATAATTTCAGTGAAGACTTATTTAATATTGTACAGCATGATTCTATGATAATCAATCATTTACAAGCCAGGAACTTGCAAATCTATAAGTCTTTGCAAAAAACTATTAATGATTAAGAAAAAAATAGTCGTTTTAATGAAAATAGTTTGAGGTAAAAAAGCAAACTTTATGTCTAACTTATTATTCCGATGTATTATATCAATATCGATTGATTGATTGTTGTTTATGTTATTCAAGCTGCGAATATTTCATACAAATCAGCAGGCCAGCACGGTCAAACGAACTCTTCACTTTTTTAGTAAGAGTTTTACTGCCGGATGGGAAGATCCAGGGCGACCATATTTCGACATATTAAGTCACCCGTGGGGTTACATTTCAACGACGAAATACGCTTACATGCAAGAAGTATATGTACCGAGATAACCTTTTACGCAAATTTTTTTTTTTTTTTTGCAACGAGACATTGAGATTTAGTAATTAAATTACGTCTATAAGACGTTATAAGTTGAGGTAAAAGGCGATGTGTTTGGAATAATATGTTTTGATGTGGTCAATAAGTTTAATCAACAATGAAATACATTTTGTAGCGACTCCACCGTGCACTCTAAGGTTCTGAAATTAGGCGAGAGAGTTTCCCTCCTCTATTTAATCATTATCAGCAAAACTCTGCGGGTGTTCTAGGGAAACACCGTTAGATGTTAGCATTGTAGTGATATTGTCATGTCAAATTTTGAACAAGCTGCAAAATTGATATGAACATGACAAAAACGTTATAAATAACACTTCAAATTATTATTTACTCATATCTTGACAGAGTCATAATATTCTATATTAATATTGAAATAAAATAATAATGTATTTGTCGGTCGTTTGAAGTTTGCACACTGTACATCTGCGCATGAAGAAAGATAATAAAACAAGATGTAAAGGAATTGTATTCCGTTGTGCATCGGAATTGTTCCGGGATGATAAATGTGTGCAGCATGATCAATCGGGTAGAGGACAATAGTTAATCTTTATACAAAATAGAGTTCAATAGGTTACAATATTTCATTAAAATCATAGACTATTGTAAAATTTTAATATAAAGTCGGCGAATGAAAATGAGCTTAAATTATAACGGTCGTACAACGGATCACCTGCCCTCTTCCCAAAGTCAACTTTTGATACTTTGAAGTGATAAAGATTAATACTTTTTATGGAACATCAAAGGCAAAGTTGGATATAAAAAAAGAGACCAAAAAAAGCGTATAATGTGCGAAATATTTTGGTCCGTTGCGCAACATTATAAAAGTTTGACAATACTTTGTTGTCATCAATCCATACTTGTAATATTCATTACCTATTGACATTATACAATATACTTTTGAAGTCCAGGACAATAGCGGTATATAAGTATCATTAAAATTCAACCAGTTAATTTAACAGATTTGTTAAGTAAGTCAATTCATCTGTTTTGTTTCAACATACATAATCCTTACTTGATAAGACTACCGTTATGTTTGCTAATCCGCTGTAGGGGGGACAATAAACGACAAAATATACATGGATAGGAAATGAACCGAGAAGAAGTACATTCGGAATGTCTCGTTTGTTTGATCAAAGCCGATAAATTTCGAATTTTCGCAATATGATGTAAATGAAAAACATTATAGATACATATATTAGTAGCGTTGCATGACTAATGAAGTACTTTTATCCTTTTGCTTTTACCGTAGTCACTAGTGAACAAACTGTCTCAATACCAAATGGCATATCTACAATGTAATAGCATCTATTGTACTACACAATTGTATTCCAAATGGCATGAGCCATTGAAAAGAAAACAAAGATGCTGAAAATAGAAATCCAGTTAATTTACTTGAATGAATGTTTTCACTTCATTAAGTCGGCGTCTTCGTGACGCTTTATTCCAATCGAGTTCAGTTTCAATGCTAATGTATTTTTTCAATGCAAATGGTATTGTATGCAATTATTTTTAATATTCATGCAAAATATCGTCAGGCGTACAATAGGCTTCCAATTAAATGAGATGTATTATACGACCATTTTCTACAATAACCTTAATTTGTACATACTTTCGAGAATGGATGTAGTTAAGTGTAATTTTCAATTGTTGATACAAATTAGCACCTGTTAATTCCTTTAGTGATGTTATGAATATTATAAAAATGGTGTACAGGTGTTCAAATACGAAATAAAAGTTGCTCACTGACATGAATTAACATTAAAATAAGCAGCAAAGCTGCAAGTGCAATGTTTAGGCGTACATTAGTCAGTGACGTCATCTTTGAGGTATCATAGATGCTACAATGAACCATCCACCTACGTTGTATCCAATGTCAAAGGGGAGGGTTGAGGGTTTAATCACAGTGGAACGGTATTTTCTAGGGTTATTTTTCATGCATGTGGTAGTAATTTTCTGTCGTCGGTAGAACCGCTTTTAATGTGCCATTTTCACTGCATCTTTTAAAGTATGTTATAAATCATTTGTTTTTTTTTTTTTATTTTTGGTATAATTTAAATAAGGTATTGTTGTCAAGTATTTTGGTCCTTCAGGTTGTAATTATTGTTTAGAATTGGGGCAATTTAAAGAATTATCATAAGTTTTCCTTTTTTCCATCAGTGACGACCGTAATTTTGACCTCTTGATGTTTTTCAACATATTTTATTGTCACGTTTATGTATCGTTAACATTTAACCAACATTACCGTTTATTCATATATCTAAGTATGCAAGCTGAACATAGGTCCAAGTATACAGTTAGAAGGTCGGTTAGGATATTTTTATCAGACGATTTTATTTCTTTTATTCAACATTTCAAAAGGTATTTGGTCAATGTAAACAAATCACTACAGAAGATTTGAGAATCCATTTGATTAACATTCTAGACAACATATAAACCGTGTAAGTCCGTCCCAAAATCACAATAGAAATTTCTAGTTTTTGCTCTATTTTTAATGTTTTTATATTGGTTCGAAAAGGTTGAGAGTGTTCAGCAAAAGTCTGAGTAATTATATCACTTTCTTACTAAGTCTAAAGTAGAGTTTTGTTCAATCAATGCAACCCCTCTTCAACTATATCAATATTTGAGAACACAACACCCGATCTGCTTTTCCTTTTTCAATTGCCCTGTGCTTCAATTGCCCTTCTCAATATATTCATGAAAAGATTCACTTAAATCTGAATATATAATTTGGCTTTTTTTACATTATAAAGGTTTAATGGTGAGAATAACCCATATGGGTGTATAAGATCTGTCTCAACAGATGTTCAATGCAGACTGTAAATAAAGCAAACACTAGGTGGGATCCGAAAGATTGATTAGGGTTTTATTTTCTGAAGAATGTTCATTTCTCCTTTTATTTACCCATATTTTACCGAATATAACGTCATATAATATTATCTATTTAGGTGTTTTACAGAAATTAATAGATAATTTGTCTTATTATATTTTTATTGATTGCTAAGTAAATAAAAGTTGAATAAAAATAAATAAAAGGGTCACATTATGTAAATACGATACACGTGTGCACACAAATCTGTATAAAAGATATGTACTTTACGTAAAAAAAATGAATTTCGGTGAAATAAGCTCTTGATACGGCGTTTTAGATTTCATTCAATGAAAAGAAAAGTACAACCTACAACTCATTTGAAGTAGTGTTAATATTTAGACTATTTTTTTTTTTTTTTTTTTTTTATTTTAAAATTTAAAACGATAACACGCGTCTTATGCATTTACATACCTTTTATTTTGTGGGGTAAACGTCAATATAAGACCATTACCCAACGATATTCCATGCATGTTCAGGACGAGAATAAATTAACAACATACACAATAGGTAAATCCTGTAATAGTCCGGGATGAAGGTCGGGAAATTTTGACTGCCACTGGAAAATGAGAGTATACTGAATAGGGACAACAATAGACCCACCAAAGAGTTATTGCAAGGGTTCTTAACGTTCAGACAACGCGGCACTCATTCTACAAGAGGCATCGGAATTAACGTTCAGATTCTGACCGGATATGGTTACGTATTTATACATCCCACAGCGCCAAACGGACGACCCACTTTGGCAAGGGTTTTACTGCCGATCGGTAGAAGACCAAAATGACAATGTTTCTATTCCCCCGTCACCCTTTAGGGTTCGGTTGTGCATGTATTTACTGTCATTTGACGTATGTTGGAAAACTTATATTGTTGGACATACATGTATTTATATATGGGAATATTTTGATATGTACGCTAATATCATTGCAATGTTGTGGTTAATAACAAATAATTTCGCATCTTAACGCACAGAGAGAAGTTTGATATTATTATAAATGCACTGAAATTTGAGAAACCATTTGTCTGGCTTAGAACCAATTTAGGAGCTAACGGTCAACGTTTATTTAAGTTAACTATAATTTGATTAATATCGTAGCCTGTAACATTTCGCACGCCATTTCGGTACCTCTCATTGTTACACCATGAATTGGCGCCAGGACATTTGTCCTCTTTTTCTGCTGAACACTCATTATTAATTATTATGCTCGATACCCTGCTGGTAATAATTGAACTTATCTCCATTTATAACGCCATTTTTGGAAGTGTTAGTTGACAAATCGTGTCTCAATGTCTTGGAAGGTGAAGTATTATTAGCTGCCGACACGGGGTCAATGCCATGATCTTGTCAGTTGACTTTTGACTGGGGTTAAACATACTTCGGGAATTTGATGAACGTGATGTTTTGTCCAAAAAGATCGTTTGACTTTATCCTTTGAACATAAAATTTCCTATATGCTTTGTTCTATGTAAATATTATAGCCGTTCAAACTTAAATTATTAATCATTTGAATTTTTGATCTCGTGTACATAATCTCTGATTCATTTATGTCCATCATGATTAGGATAGAGAAATATGTGGATTAAATATGATAATTATTTAACTTTGTCAAGACAGGTGTGAGATTATTCTATTAAACTTGTAATCAATATATTCCATTGTAAAGTTTTTTCACCTAATGAATATTAAAGTATCAAACACGTGTTTAAATGAATCATGCAATGCAACCTTTTTCATGAATAAGTTGCAGTAAAAAAAGTTTAATTCATGATACATCATTCTATTTAAAGCGTTCAAAATATTGATCAACCAAGTTACTATGGGTGCCAAAAAAGAGTACAAATATCTCTCTCTCTCTCTCTCTCTCTCTCTCTCTCTCTCTCTCTCTCTCTCTCTCTGTGCTTTGTGGATAGCGCATTTTGGTGCTTTACGCATGCGGTGCTTTGTGGACACACTTGCTGCTTTTTTATAATGAATTTGGTTCATTGTAGATGATGCATTTTGTAACTCGGTAGGTAAATTATTGGATGCTTTGTAAATAATACATTTGATAATTTGTCGGTTATTCGTTTGGCTCTTTGAACGTAATACATACATTTGGTATCTGTATTGTTTAATTATATAACCACTATTTATTTATATATCAAAACTTTTTCATTGTTCATTCTTTCATTCCTACATTTCATACCGTGTCATTTTTTGTTCCCTCATTTACATGTAGCATATTATGTCTTCATTCCTCAATTTATCCCGTGTTCCGCGTAATTTAATGCCGTGTCCGTTTTAAGGTTTACATTTTGGTAGATGGACGCGATTCCAAATAAAAAGATTAAGAGCTTAAAAATGCTTGCACAGTAATCATATACACGTTAAGACCTTTACTTTTTTATGAGTGGTGCTTGAGTACTTAGTAGAAAGTGAAATCTGTAGACATTGAACATATCCTTTGATGTTTAACGAGAGAGAAACAAGAGACATCAGACACGGGACATATCCTTAGATTTCATTTATAGATTAAATCCGATTATATCTACAATAGTCTCCTCATGTAAAAATTAAATCATACCTTGCATGAACAGGTGACAAGTGTATATAAGAGGGATAAAAATAATGACCAACATGTATACGATATTGGTATTTAGCTACACCCAACGGCAATTGTTATGTTGTAAAGGCGCGAGCCAAAACGGTAGCGGTCAAGATCTATGATAATGGGTCATTACATTTTGTGATAACTTTATTACGTACATAACAAGTGAAAAGTGCTATTAAAACTTTGTAATATACCAAGATCAATCAAAAACCGACCTCTAAATAATAATACATATCACATGAACCGACATAAATGCTAAATAGTGTCACAAAAGTACCGAACTTTGCATAAAATGACAATAAAGTCAAATTACATTCCATTGTTACTCTCACTTTTTACTGTTATGTGTCTAACACTTTTCTGTAGAAGATTATTTACTAATATAGATTAGGAGATGTGTTATCATTGCTAATGAGACAACTATCCACCAGAGACCAAAGGTGTTTCCAACAACTAAAGGACATTGTAAAAATCTTTCTGCATTGTGACTGTAAATTTATCGTCTCAATAAGCAATATTTAAGAAATGCATATTTTGTACAGAAAAACTGAAGTGATGAATAGTGTCCAAACAATGAGTTGCTTATATTTTTTTTTTTTTTTTTTTTGTTAAAAGTTTTAATTTAACAATTTTGTAGTATCGAAATTTCAAATATTTGAAAAAGTTGAACAAAATAAAGATAAGTCGTCAACATACTAAAGTTAGCTTTGCATGGGAGAGTTAGATTAGAAAATTATTATTTATAGTTCATGTTATGTATATGCATACGTTTAAAAATTGTGTCCGTTAAAGGCGTGATTATTTACCATCAGAAGGAACGCTCATAGGAAAGAGACAGTGATGGCAGAAAACAAATTAGCCACCACAAAGCAGATATAACACTAAATTTCAGGCGAAGTAAACTAGAGAGATCATAACATCACATGTAAGTGTTTTCTGGGTGTGCTGCAATCTTAGTTTTTTTTTTTTTTTTTTTTTGGGTTGCTTATTCATTTGAAAATAACACGAGGCAGAACGATTATTGGGTTCAACGAGGAATTTTTTACTTGAATGATATGTCGTTTGGCCAAACGTAAGGCGCCGAATTTTTTGACAAATAATTTTTCTAGTATATACATTAATTTGTATCATCTACACGGCTATCTTGCTTATTTTCTGGAGTAACTGGCCAAGTGTACGCGTCAAGATCTCTTGCCTGCCTCTCTGTATATTATACACAGATACCTTGCGTGTTTTCTGGAGCGACAGGTCAAGTGTACACGTAAAAATCTACCGCCAGTCTCTGTATATTATGTAAAATATGACACAAAAACTTTATGCATGATAAACTTATGAATATAAAATTTCAATGAAATAAGGAAAACATCCTGTATATAGATTGTACTTTACAAATTCAATGAATTGACTCAAATATAACACACACACGCAAAATATAGTCCGGATCTTATGTCAACATTTTATGTTTATACATTATAATAAAAATGAATTATTTATTTCTCCGATTCATTTATGATTTAATAAGATTTTAAAAATACATGTCAACCCTAGGCACAAGAGGCTCCTAAATGAAATTACGAGTACAATGCATTTCATAGAACTTTTATTTGCAACAAACAAAAACATTTTTTTGTATATTTAAAAGGAACAAAATGCAACTGCATAAAATTAATTATTTTTATTTTATAAATTGAATAAAATATAAATTTTTGTACTGTTTCTATAAAATAAATGAATATGTCGCTGTACTAAACCAATTACACTAATCGTCTCGCTCGGAAAACTCGCAATAGCGTTTCTGAAACTGTTTATGTTCTGTCGGTACAGAGGTATCAGCCAAGTACATGTTATAAACATTGTAATGGAATGTAGTTAAATCAGACAGATGGCTGTTGACATTCTGACATGCCTTTTCGTCTTCAATTAAAATCCAACAAGTTTAATTAGCCTGTCATTTTAATTCAAATTCATCCATGAGTTTCTATAACAATAGGCCCCCAGATCAATACTCTGACACAGATCAGGACACTCATTTTCAATAATTATAATTTCATAAAACCAGAAATGATCAGATAAAAATTTTATATTGTTATTTTCCAATTCATTTGGCTATTATAAATCGTGGACATGATCCCATCTGATGGTGGTTTCAGCGTATGGGTTGTTTATTGGTCTTTGTTTGCTTGTTGTCAGTCTTTCGCTTGTTGTGACATATATTATAAATCATCCATTTGTCTATAACTTTATTTATTTGTTTTCTTGAGAAAACTGACCAGAATAAACAATTTTGACAGCAATGGTCGGCTTGTACACGATGATTCTGAATTTTTAAAAATACCAATTATACGATCATGCTTATCCATTACTGGACTGGCATAAGATATAATTCATCTTATACAGAACTATCATTAAAAAAAATTCTCATCAGATAAGCATCACCTACTGAACTATCACAACATTCATGCTTATCCAATACTCAGCTATCACAACAATCATGCTTATCCAATTCTCGATTATTGCAACAATCACGCTTATCCAGTACTCGGCTATTACATATCATACAAATCAATTTTATCATCAAGTACTGGACTATCACAAAAATAACGCTTATCATAAGGTAATCATCAATCATTGGATTATCACAAATATCACGCTTATAAAATCACCGTTTTCTTTAGGTAATTATCCAGCACTGGAGTCTGGGATATCATAAAAATCATACTTATCATTAATATTGGACTATCATAAAAATCACAGTTATCATAAAGTAAGTACAGAACACTGGATTAACATAACAGTTATCATAAAGTAAGTACAGAACACTGGACTAACATAACAGTTATCATAAAGTAAGTACAGAATACTGGACTAACATAACAGTTATCATAAAGTAAGTACAGAATACTGGACTAGCATGACAGTTATCATAAAGTAAGTACAGAATACTGGACTAACATAACAGTTATCATAAAGTAAGTACAGAATACTGGACTAACATAACAGTTATCATAAAGTAAGTACAGAATACTGGACTAACATAACAGTTATCATAAAGTAAGTACAGAATACTGGACTAACATAACAGTTATCATAAAGTAAGTACAGAATACTGGACTAACATAACAGTTATCATAAAGTAAGTACAGAATACTGGCCTAACATAAAAGTCCCACTTGTCCAAAGTAAGTACAGAATACTGGACTTACATAACAGTCCAACTTGTCCAAAGTAAGTACAGAATACTGGACTAACATAAAAGTCCCACTTGTCCAAAGTAAGTACAGAATATTGGACTATCATAAAAATCACAGTTATCATAAAGTAAGTACAGAACACTGGACTAACATAACAGTTATCATAAAGTAAGTACAGAACACTGGACTAACATAACAGTTATCATAAAGTAAGTACAGAATACTGGACTAACATAACAGTTATCATAAAGTAAGTACAGAATACTGGACTAACATAACAGTTATCATAAAGTAAGTACAGAATACTGGACTAACATAACAGTTATCATAAAGTAAGTACAGAATACTGGACTAACATAACAGTTATCATAAAGTAAGTACAGAATACTGGACTAACATAACAGTTATCATAAAGTAAGTACAGAATACTGGACTAACATAACAGTTATCATAAAGTAAGTACAGAATACTGGCCTAACATAAAAGTCCAACTTGTCCAAAGTAAGTACAGAATACTGGACTAGCATGACAGTTATCATAAGGAAAGTACAGAATACTGGCCTAACATAAAAGTCCCACTTGTCCAAAGTAAGTACAGAATACTGGACTTACATAACAGTCCTTTTAACTTGTCCAAAGTAAGTACAGAATACTGGACTAACATAACAGTCCCACTTGTCCAAAATAAGTACAGAATACTGGACTAACATAACAGTCCCACTTGTCCAAAGTAAGTACAGAATACTGGACTAACATAAAAGTCCCACTTGTCCAAAGGTTAGCATCAAATAATGGTCTGTCATTATATGTCAGTTTGAATTAACAAAATATGACTTTCTGGAAATCTGAGAATACAAAGAGTTCAGGGAATTTAAATAAAATAAGCCTTGAAACGAATAACAAATCTGGGTATACTTTGCCAGAACGAGTTTTGATCATAGTGTTTGTACACGAAGACAGTTTCTAGCTGAATGTGTGCATTTGCAATGTTTACTTAATTAAAAATCGACAGTACTAAAGTGCTTATTGTTGTCCAGAGGATACACATCACCCCAATGAAAGTCTTCTTGTAGTACTAGGTTTCCTGGAGGATACACATCACGACACTTAAAGTCTTCTAATAGTACTAGGTTTCCTGGAGGATACACATCACGATACTGAAGGTCTTCTAATAGTACTAGGTTTCCTGGAGGATACACATCAGGACACTTAAAGTCTTCTAATAGTACTAGGTTTCCTGGAGGATACACATCACGACACTGAAAGTCTTCTAATAGTACTAGGTTTCCTGGAGGATACACATCACGACACTGAAAGTCTTCTAATAGTACTAGGTTTCCTGGAGGATACACATCAGGACACTTAAAGTCTTCTAATAGTACTAGGTTTCCTGGAGGATACACATCACGACACTGAAGGTCTTCTAGTAGTACTAGGTTTCCTGGAGGATACACATCACGACACTTAAAGTCTTCTAATAGTACTAGGTTTCCTGGAGGATACACATCACGATACTTAAAGTCTTCTAATAGTACTAGGTTTCCTGGAGGATACACATCACGACACTGAAAGTCTTCTAATAGTACTAGGTTTCCTGGAAGATACACATCACGATACTGAAGGTCTTCTAATAGTACTAGGTTTCCTGGAGGATACACATCACGACACCGAAGGTCTTCTAGTAGTACTAGGTTTCCTGGAGGATACACATCACGACACTTAAAGTCTTCTAATAGTACTAGGTTTCCTGGAGGATACACATCACGATACTGAAAGTCTTCTAATAGTACTAGGTTTCCTGGAGGATACACATCACGACACTTTAAGTCTTCTAATAGTACTAGATTTCCTGCAGGATACACATCACGACACTGAAAGTCTTCTAATAGTACTAGGTTTCCTGGAGGATACACATCACGACACTGAAAGTCTTCTAATAGTACTAGGTTTCCTGGAGGATACACATCAGGGCACTTAAAGTCTTCTAATAGTACTAGGTTTCCTGGAGGATACACATCACGACACTGAAGGTCTTCTAGTAGTACTAGGTTTCCTGGAGGATACACATCACGACACTTAAAGTCTTCTAATAGTACTAGGTTTCCTGGAGGATACACATCACGATACTGAAAGTCTTCTAATAGTACTAGGTTTCCTGGAGGATACACATCACGATACTGAAAGTCTTCTAATAGTACTAGGTTTCCTGGAGGATACACATCACGACACTTAAAGTCTTCTAATAGTACTAGGTTTCCTGCAGGATACACATCACGACACTGAAAGTCTTCTAATAGTACTAGGTTTCCTGGAGGATACACATCACGACACTTAAAGTCTTCTAATAGTACTAGGTTTCCTGGAGGATACACATCACGATACTGAAAGTCTTCTAATAGTACTAGGTTTCCTGGAGGATACACATCACGACACTGAAGGTCTTCTAATAGTACTAGGTTTCCTGGAGGATACACATCACGACACTGAAAGTCTTCTAATAGTACTAGATTTCCTGCAGGATACACATCACGAGGTTTCCTAGAGGATACACATCACGACACTTAAAGTCTTCTAATAGTACTAGGTTTCCTGGAGGATACACATCACGACACTTAAAGTCTTCTAATAGTACTAGGTTTCCTGGAGGATACACATCACGACACTGAAAGTCTTCTAATAGTACTAGGTTTCCTGGAGGATACACATCACGACACATAAAGTCTTCTAATAGTACTAGGTTTCCTGGAGGATACACATCACGACACTGAAAGTCTTCTAATAGTACTAGGTTTCCTGGAGGATACACATCACGACACTGAAAGTCTTCTAATAGTACTAGGTTTCCTGGAGGATACACATCACGATACTTAAAGTCTTCTAATAGTACTAGGTTTCCTGGAGGATACACATCACGACACTTAAAGTCTTCTAATAGTACTAGGTTTCCTGGAGGATACACATCACGACACTGAAAGTCTTCTAATAGTACTAGATTTCCTGGAGGATACACATCACGACACTGAAAGTCTTCTAATAGTACTAGGTTTCCTGGAGGATACACATCACGACACTGAAAGTCTTCTAATAGTACTAGGTTTCCTGGAGGATACACATCACGACACTTAAAGTCTTCTAATAGTACTAGGTTTCCTGGAGGATACACATCACGACACTTAAAGTCTTCTAATAGTACTAGGTTTCCTGGAGGATACACATCACGACACTGAAAGTCTTCTAATAGTACTAGGTTTCCTGGAGGATACACATCACGACACTGAAAGTCTTCTAATAGTACTAGGTTTCCTGGAGGATACACATCACGACACTGAAAGTCTTCTAATAGTACTAGGTTTCCTGGAGGATACACATCACGACACTGAAAGTCTTCTAATAGTACTAGGTTTCCTGGAGGATACACATCACGACACTGAAAGTCTTCTAATAGTACTAGGTTTCCTGGAGGATACACATCACGATACTTAAAGTCTTCTAATAGTACTAGGTTTCCCGGAGGATACACATCACGACACTTAAAGTCTTCTAATAGTACTAGGTTTCCTGGAGGATACACATCACGACACTGAAAGTCTTCTAATAGTACTAGATTTCCTGGAGGATACACATCACGACACTGAAAGTCTTCTAATAGTACTAGGTTTCCTGGAGGATACACATCACGACACTTAAAGTCTTCTAATAGTACTAGGTTTCCTGGAGGATACACATCACGACACTTAAAGTCTTCTAATAGTACTAGGTTTCCTGGAGGATACACATCACGACACTGAAAGTCTTCTAATAGTACTAGGTTTCCTGGAGGATACACATCACGACACTGAAAGTCTTCTAATAGTACTAGGTTTCCTGGAGGATACACATCACGACACTGAAGGTCTTCTAGTAGTACTAGGTTTCCTGGAGGATACACATCACGACACTGAAAGTCTTCTAATAGTACTAGGTTTCCTGGAGGATACACATCACGACACTGAAAGTCTTCTAATAGTACTAGGTTTCCTGGAGGATACACATCACGACACTTAAAGTCTTCTAATAGTACTAGGTTTCCTGGAGGATACACATCACGACACTTAAAGTCTTCTAATAGTACTAGGTTTCCTGGAGGATACACATCACGACACTGAAAGTCTTCTAATAGTACTAGGTTTCCTGGAGGATACACATCACGACACTGAAGGTCTTCTAATAGTACTAGGTTTCTTGGAGGATACACATCACGACACTGAAAGTCTTCTAATAGTACTAGGTTTCCTGGAGGATACACATCACGACACTGAAAGTCTTCTAATAGTACTAGGTTTCCTGGAGGATACACATCACGACACTTAAAGTCTTCTAATAGTACTAGGTTTCCTGGAAGATACACATCACGACACTGAAGGTCTTCTTGTAGTACTAGGTTTCCTGGAGGATACACATCACGACACTTAAAGTCTTCTAATAGTACTAGGTTTCCTGGAGGATACACATCACGACACTGAAGGTCTTCTAATAGTACTAGGTTTCCTGGAGGATACACATCACGACACTGAAGGTCTTCTAATAGTACTAGGTTTCCTGGAGGATACACATCACGACACTGAAAGTCTTCTAATAGTACTAGGTTTCCTGGAGGATACACATCACGACACTGAAAGTCTTCTAATAGTACTAGGTTTCCTGGAGGATACACATCACGACACTGAAAGTCTTCTAATAGTACTAGGTTTCCTGGAGGATACACATCACGACACTGAAAGTCTTCTAATAGTACTAGGTTTCCTGGAGGATACACATCACGACACTGAAAGTCTTCTAATAGTACTAGGTTTCCTGGAGGATACACATCACGACACTTAAAGTCTTCTAATAGTTTTAGGCTTCCTAGTTACAGTAATATAAACGAATGCTACAAACTGCAGTTTGTATGACACTTTAGGAACCAAAGTAAATTTCACGATATTTTAGCACCAGAAAAACCCGTAAAGTGAATTTACAGAAAAAAAAGTCATCCAAGGCCAAAATTACCTGATATAACTTAATTACATAATTTGTTGACAAGAAATTTACAAACATTTTCCCCATTTAGATACTAGTAATGGGCTTCTAGGTGGATGGTATCATCTGTACTGGCAAAAGCCAGCAGCGGTACTGACCAAACGAAAGTAGTAACGTAGGATACGAATACACCTCAGGAATATATATATATATATATATATATATATATTACATATGGTTTGACGTTTCTTGGTTCTCATTGGTTTATTTGGTCACGTGTTTCCCAATATATATTTTGTATTTTTTCACCATTTTGACATATTGACTCGACGTTACTATTTTTTAAAATGATATTGACTCCATTGTCAATATCATTTCTAAAAATAGTAACATCAAGTCAATATCATTTTTAAGCTTGCACTATTTACATGTAATATATAAATTAAGGACTTTCACTCAGTCAATATGTTATATATATGGACCTGTTAGATTATATTGAACCTCGGACTTCGTCCTCGGTCAATATAATCTGAACAGGTCCATATATAACGTATTGACCTCGTCAAAAGTCCATAATTGATAAATATTTAAATATTTATTTAGAAACTCCCCCCTTTACAACGGGGGCACTTGCGGACGGGTATCCACAAATGCGTCTAACAGCATATGCAATGAATATATACAGACAAGTAAAACATATTCATATGTCATTTTCAGAATTAAAAAAAATGGTACATTATAAAATAAGACAGCTTACATAAAAGGAATACACATTATGTACAGCATAAAAATATAAATTAACCTAAGAGTTACGTAAATCATATTGCATAAACAAATCACATTTAAACTTTAGGTTCCAAAACCCAATGATCTGTGAGAGTACATTTCGCTCAACATTTTTTCACTTAAACTGTCCATATTTTTACTAATATAGGGATCAACCTGATAAAAATAATCACCAATCAGTATTTGTATTTTATCGTAGGACGATAACTTTATGAAGCAGAGGCCCGGGAAAATAGAACTTAGATATTCATTTATATCAGTAATTATTTATTTCGGATAGAAGAAAATCCAGAACACTCAAGTAGTAAGTGTTCAACAGACTCGTCAGATTTACACATTTGGCAAGTGGGACTCTCTCTATGATTCATCCTATATAAGACTTAGTTCACAGGTGAACAGTTTGTTCGTGTTAACAATTTTAGTCTTGCAGACTTAAAGTCCAGCAAGTTCGACAGACAGGGATGCCTTCCTTGTGCAAAATTAAATTTAGAGAAAACATCTAGACTGCTTTTATTAGTTATTACATATATTTATGTGCTCTACGTGTAGTAATTTTTAGTTACGTAGTTTCTATTGAAAGAACCGGTTTGAATTTGGCGGGTTACTAGTATATGTATTAGATACAATACAAAGGTAACAAAGAAACAGGCCGGTAACAACCGTTGCCGGATAGTTTTTCTGCACGAGTAGTCAGGTCAAGGTCCGAGGCGGTAGCCGAGGACTTGACCTGACTACAAGTGCAGACAAACTATACGGCAGGTTGTTTCCGGCCTATTTTTTGTTACCTTTGTTTTGTATCTGACTTGTACGACGTTTCAGGAAGGAAGTAGTACATTTTGCATTTAGAAGAGGTAGCAAAACTAAACATATTAGAAACTTCAATGGCCATATACCAGTTAATGTAAGTTACAGTTTAAACACATTTTTTTTCACTTCCCTTAAGCCGAGAATTTTTTTTCTAAAAAAATTTCAAGAATTTAATAACTTTATAAAATAAGAACCATTTCAAGGAAAAGATGAATGTTGTTTACATTTGAGACTTTTTAGAATGCAACTTCGCTAGTAAGTAATTCATAAAAAAAACAGAGCTACCATTTGATTTTTGTATTGTGGAAAACGGAAGGAAAGCCGGGGGTTAATCCATTTAAAATAAACAGAACTGATATTAAGTGAATGAAATGTTATGAAAAACTGGATTTTGTCTTGTTATTTGATATATATATATATATATATATAGGCATATATTTTGGATTTTTTTAATAGTTCATACATATAGGGTTTTTATATGTCTCTGATAGTGTTGATCAGGATTTAACACGTGTCACTATATGATCCAATCGCAGCTTACCGTTCAAAATTGATGACATTAGTTGAATGATTTTTCTTCACGATTTGCTGCATATTTGAACATGTATTACACGGACACTTTTTAGTTATAGGATCAATCGTGCATTGGTGAGTTGATAGGATTTTATCTTTTGATTAGATTTGATTTTTTATATATATTTCTTGTCTTTTTATTGAAATATAAACGTTGGAACCAGCATTTCTTTACTTTCAGCATTGTCCAGAATACTATTCATGTCCATACATGTATGTTGAAGGAAAAAAAATCACTTACGGACCGACCATTTAGCTTCAAAAGGGGTATCTTCTTTTCTGAGTAAGAACATTATTTATTTTTCAACGCTATCACCCAACTATTTTCATTTTTTCGAAATTAGACGATTATATACGGTATACGGAAAATCGGGAATCAGAACATTATTTTGTCATCTGCTTGACCACAATATATTTTTCTCATAAAATTGGGTATCAAAATATTTTTAGAAAAAGACATACCCCCTTTTTAAAGTTAAATGGTCAATCCCTTAGTGTACTGATATGAATATTAATTTACTGGAATTGTTTGAAATATAGCTATTGATGCTGACGTAAATATTTTAATCAAAAAGACAGGAAATATGTCGGTGAAACAAAAAGTTCAAATCTAATTGAAATTTAAAGTGCCCATGAACTCTCTGATCATGCACGAGTGATTCTATTCATAAAAAGTGTCCGTGTAACAACTAAAAAGTGTCCGTGTATCATCTAAAAAGTGTCCGTGTAACACCCGTTAATGTACTGTTTTTCTATAGCTCTGCTGGGGGTAAAGTCGTACAAAAAGAAAAGGATCACGTTTTTTCAGTTATCGAGGTTGCGCGGTGACCACGTAGATTACAATAGTGAAGACATATTTACAGTTGTGCAGAATTGTTATGTTATACAGATCGGTTTATTGTGTACTAAATATAATATTTGTTTATTTTTAGATATTCTGTAAGGCCAGTGTACTGTAACAAAATTTTTATTTAGTGGACGTTATTTGTGTGCATTGAATCAGATGTTTTTTGTGGACAGTAAATGAATGACATTTGAATTTGAAAGCTTGTTATGTTTAATAAAATGACATGGTCAGCATGCCAGACAAAATCAGAAATGTGTTTTCTTATTTTATGTCAAGAATGATAGAGTATACAGTTTGGGTTTGTAGTAAGTTTCAGAAATTAAGAAGCGTTGTGCACATAAATACTTTGTTCGTTTGAACAAGTGAATTTAGAACATAATTGATATTCCCTTCTACGAACAAACCTTCCAAGAAACTGTTTAAATATATTAGAGTTAACATTCAAGTTGTAAAATTGATCCAGACCAACCATATTAAACAAATTTGATCATATATTGTGGATAATCCCACCCCTTTGAAGCGTTAGGGACTTTAGCTCTTAAAATACAATTCGACATAATTTACTTGTGTCTAGGCCTTGAATCCTAGAAAAATAAGACACCCTTTGTCTATTAAAAAAATCGTTTGTCGTTTCTCATCCCAAATCTAGGAAAAGAGCAGCTTTTAGGATATTCATCTTAGTATTAAAAATCAGTTTAGCCGTTTCATATTGCCATGTTTCAAGTATTTGGTGACTTGAAGCGGATGACGGTAGCCATACGGCACATCCGTGTGCTAGAGATGGTCGGATGACCGAGTTCCAGAGAGCATCACCAAAAGATATGCGATTAACGATCAGTGCTCATTAAGTAGCTTAGTCATTTAATTCAGTTTGCGCTCGAAAATATCTTTTAAGAAATGATTGATCACTCCACTCGTTAGTGATAGCAGGAAGTCACTTTCTATGATTCAATAAAAAAAAAGGGGGTGGATCATAGTAGCTTTCGTTTTGACCCCAAGTTTTGAAGCATTTGGTGCATTCGATAATCGATATGTTATGAGATTTGTTACAGAAAAACAAATTTATTGGTTGACGATAAATGAGTCGATGTAGTCGCTTAAACAGTCGGAAAGCAAGCCCTTAGAAACGACCGTTGTTGCTACTTTCTTAAGACAACAATGGGACTGATGTTAAAGCCCGCCATTCTGAAATTGCGTTAATTTCGCGGAAAAAATAAATTGGCGGCAGTTTGGAAAATTTTCTATTTTCTGTTTTTACTTGCCATTGGAGTCAGAAATAGATGTCTTTCTATCTTTTAAGTATGTGTCTGATTATTAAAGAGACTACTATAACACATGTGTTGTAACAGTCTCAGAGGAAAATAATACCCAAATTGGCCGACCTTTAACAAATACGGTAAAATGTAGTTTGTTAATTTTTTCTTCTTTTTTCACAGATAAACAAAGATTATAATGTTATATATAATCTATAAAAAAATAATACGTATCTCAAAGTTATAGAAATATTTATGTCACCCCTTAGGAAACCCCCTTTGAACGTAATTCCGAAAGAAACACATTTTTTTTAACATTGTAGTTTTTTGGTCTTACACGTCGATGTCAATATGCATCTGAACAGAATGTACACACATTTAGTGTGTTTGTTTCAAAAAGCAATGGCAAGTTCAGCTGTGAATTTGACTGGATTAATTATTCTCTTTAAGTGAAATGTTTGACGTTTCCGTAAACTACAAGGTAAGGAATTTTTTTACTGTCTGTGCAACCTTGAAAAAAAAATAGTTAACTTACTTGTGATCTTAAAACATAATTATTGACTTAGCACTCAGAAACTGCACTGAAATACTTTTGATATGCAGTTTTTTTTAAATAGAAGAAGAAAATATGAGATTAAATCTTTCTCGTTGTTATTTATTCGCATGTTCATGATTATAAACCTTAAAATAATTATCCATTGGTTTAGGCTTTTTTATAAGTTCATTCAGTAGAACCTGTAATCTGTATGGAATCCAGGAGACAAAATTTATTGTTATATTTATAATTCAATATAATTTATACACAGATTTTAAACCAATTTCCTTTTATTTCAAATTATGAAGAATTTATATTGAGAATACTTTGATTCTTAGGCAGCAACCATTTGATTTTCTGGCGGGGGCTATGGATTTTTTTCCCGGACAAACTTTTTTTTTCGCCTTTGGCGAAAAACAATCTATTTTTTTGGCGACAAGTCGAAAACAATTTTTTTCTTTCAATTTTAGCATTACATATAGTGGCAGCTGAGGGTGAATCAAAAATTTTTTTTCTCAGGGTCAAAAACAAATAATTTTTTTTCCAAAAACTGGAAACAAACTTTTTTTTCCAAAAAAATCCATAGCCCCCCCCCCTCAGAAAATCAAATGGTTGCTGCCTTATTTCTTTTTAATGTATAAATTGTATATGAAAAAGGTAGGATCAGGTATCAGTTTTGAAAGAGAATTCAACATTTCAACACTGTATAGATCCAGTTGTATGCATATTTAGGCTAGCCCTGGCCTTTAAGTAGTAGACATTTATTTCTTTGTTGATATTATTTGGTTACAGCAGTAAAAATATTTACCAGAATACTAAAGTTACTTATGGAATAATGTCTGTATTTTGAAATTTACTGTAATGATTAAAGCCCTATAATTCAGTTCTGAAACTGTTTTAAAAATGACAAAATGTGTTTACCTAATTGTTTTACGTATGTCTGTAGTATCAAAATATATTTAGTATAAAGAAAATTAATTATTTTAATAATATTCACTTGTAAATAACACCATATATGGTCAGCTTTCCGACTGAAAAGTGGAAGTTCCCAAAATAAAAAAAATAGACTTACTTGAGTAAAAATACCAATATTTTTGGGAAAATATCGACGTGAGCAAACTAAGCCCTAGCAACTTTTTTTCTTGCGTCATGTAGTTATAGCTTGTTACTTTGTTAAAGATTTTGGATTAACTAATTGACTGTTATTCCCCGAGTTGATCATCAACCCAGTAGTTCAGACCCTCAGTACTGGCATGAACATATGAATATTGTTTTATTGAAATTAGCAGTGATACACCTTCGGATATAATATGATTACAGCATTTAAATTTTTCATCTCTTATATATGATGTTGTAATGAAGTAATGCAATATTATTTGCATTCTTTAAAATGCATGCATTTCAATCAAGGAGTTTGAAATTGTGCTGTGTACCCATATGAATCTGTTACCCACATTAGACATTCAGGGCTTCCTGGCATTGTGTCACGTTGCGTATCCTTGATCCCTTAACAACAAACAAACGTTTGATATTCCGTTCTGTATTCAATCAAATGTAAAAACTCTAAAGTTTAACAATGACAATTATTAGAAAATTAAATACAATTATTGCCAGGAGTTTTCATAAAGAAAATATTTAAGAGGAAAATGACAAATTGTTTGAAATGAATAATTTTATGATTTTATTTAGTTATTTATTGCCTTTGTACATAATCATAATTTTATGTAAAATATTATATTAATCATTCTGAACGGCAAACAATTCATCTACGCTCTGTTTAAATCCTTTATTTGTTTACAATCATACAACGTGTGTACTATAATACTATCTATCATACAACGTGTGTACTATAATACTATCTACGCATACAAACTTAAGTACTTTATGATTTTTGATTTCTAGTTTATCAATTATGAAAAATACACTGTTATAATATAATATAATATAATAATCTACTCCCAGTAAATGTTTCTGTTCAACTGGTACTCTTAGAACAGTTCTATTTTTGGTGACTAGGCTTCTGTGAATTTTTCCCAAGGTACCACATATGCTCAGGAAGTCTTCTTCGATGACTGCGACAGCGTTTCTCTTAGAGCAAGGATGTCTCCATTTGATGACTATACTAACTCGTATAAGACAGAAATTTTATTCATTTCCATATTATGTATATGCAATTGAAGATGATGACAATTATGTTTCTCAGTAATAAAACTCACATCAGTACATCTGTTCTATGCAGATGTATCATTGCTGAATGTGTCAACGAGACAGCAAACCGACAACACAAAAACCAAAAGATTGATGTATTGATTGGTGTTTGCTTTACTTCCAGTATCAAATATTTCATGCATGTTGATGCCGGTAACAAATTTATCTTCTGCAAGGTAAGGGTCCACTAGGAATAAGGCGGGAAATTTTTACTGCAACTTGAAAATGATGCTATAGATTTTTTGCCTTGCAACTGGTCACCTAAGGACACTTAGAGAGTTGGTAAAAGGGATCTTTAACTTGCAAAGGCGTCGAACCCCTCTACTCGGGGCATCGAATTTAACGTCCACATTCCTACCGGACATAGATGCGTATTTATACATCCCGCACAGCCATACGGACGCCAAATTCTTACAAGGGAATTATTACAGAAAAGGGAGAAAACAAAATACTTTTGTATTTTAAGTGAACTAGTGTATAGAGGGGGACATACAGAAGATATAAAACAGTTACTCATGCACTGTCACTTAAACCAATGTCCCCAATGGAGGGATATCAATGTCCACTGTGTATCTAGATATAACTTTTATGTCTTTGTGGCCGGTTTGTAACTACCAGGTACCAGACATCTGATGAAACTTTTATAATAATGTAATTACAAATCTAGATCTTATGACGCCTTGTAAATATATAATAGACAGGTTTATACTTTATCTGTTAGAAACGTAAAAATAAAATTTATGTTTTTATGTTCCCGTAAGTATAGTTGTAAATTAATAAAATTGTCATGCAAAGCACACGAGTATCATCGTCAATCAAAGTTGGTATTTTAATGGCAAAACATAGAGTGAGACTGCCGATCCGTGTTAATACAATCATGGTAGGAACGCAAGAATTCACAATAGTACTATATAAGGTATAAGCGTGCACCTGCCTCGTTCCTTTTGACAAAGATAGGTCTATGACACGAGATATAATTGAGGGCGTGGTTACACATCAAAAGGCGGAGCTCCAGATACTTGTTCTGTCTAAAAAGGGAGTAAGATATATATGTCTATGTTTATTTTAAGTTCTTATACAAATTACGCAAAGACGTTAATGGGTGTGATGGGTGTCGCGTGTAGATAACCCGCTTTTTTTCTGCGCATGAGCAATGAGATGTAAAAAGTGAGAGTAACTTAACCGCAAAACCATTTCAGCTTTTTGCAGAGTCACTTGTTTTAGTATTAAATATTTTCATTATGTAGAAGCACTTTTTTATAAGTCATGCATATTTAATATGCATTGTTATAATTCTAATTGATATACAAGCAGGTGTAGTTAATATCGAGGATTTACTACTTTGTGGCATAAAACATTGTATACTCGTACTTTGAATGATGGCTATTATAAATTAAATGTGTGCAGAAAATAGTTCAAAATATGAATTATTTAGTACAGTTTCAGTCGCAGTATAATAAAAACACCATGCATTTTTATCAGATTGTTTTTAGAGAAAGACTACTATCTTAATTATCTTTTGCTACTTTTACGATTTGCGTACCTTCATTTTTAAAACGGCGCTCTTAGATATCAACTGAAAAACTTTTGTGGTATGACACATTTAAACGCTTAACGTTTTTTTTTTTTTGTAATGGACGACTAGCATATAATAAATTGAATTGAATGAACACATTTTTATATAATTTTCTTTTTCAATAATCTCTAATTCAAAAGCATTGCAAAGCCAACAGAAACTTCACATAATATATATCACTGAGTATAACTTAAAACTATATTGAACCGATTGTTACACATTGACATTGTTTAACAGAATTTAAACAGCATGCACGGAATAGTTCCGATACACGGCAAATTAACATCCAAAACCCTTAATAAACCCAATATTAAGGTCAAATGTAATTACTTTAAAATAGTACCAGCAGCAATGTTTTAAGACAGCGCAAAAGAAAATTCAACCATATGTTAAATTCTTTGATTATTTCCATATTTTCCCTTTTTTAACCTAGTGTCCCTCTTTTTCATCCGGGAAACTTTGACAGCAACGATACCAATGTTTGGTTTCTGTATAGAATCTTGATCTACGTCGGAATTTTGACATACAAATTTGCGCAAACATTTCGTGCACGGAATTTCCGTTTTGAACTGACGCCATGTAACAAACTGTTTCATTGGAAACGCTATACAATTTTCTTACAGTTGCTGATATATAAAATAAGGATATGAGGTTTGATCGCCAATGAGACAACTATCAATGAAGAACAAAAGTCAAAGATGTGAACAATTACTGGTCACTGTATGGCCCCCAACAACGAGCAAAACATATACCGTATAGTAAGCTTTACAATGCCCTGGTATGACAAATTTTTACCCTATGTATTTTTGCCTTGTTTCTGTGTTTCACAATGCCGGGAATTTTCGTTCGAATAAAGATGGTATTTGTTTGATTTCTTTGACGATTATAATTTATAATTTGTTGATATTTCCCGGCATGCAATTTGGTCTTCAATGCAATGTATAGCGTTATTGAAATCTAGCAAAGAAATGGCACTTAAATCGTTGCTAGGGTGTTTCTGTCTTGCAGTCAGTGGTGTGTGAGCTATGTGTCTGTGTGAAAAGCCTAAATGGGACATATAAAACGAGGAACAGCAATACAAGCACTGATTGGTGTTGGATGTTTTACTTGCGTAAAGTGATATGAATTAATACACCATATCTAACCTTTCCATTAAAACAAATTAAAGAAAATAAAAGGACAAAAAGAAAAACAAAGACAAAACAATCCTAGACAAAAAGTGAGAACCAGACAGAAAAAATAAATTAGACACAGAAATAACCATGGCCAGAACGTGACAAAACTAAATTAAACAAAAAATAAGAACAAAAATTAAACAAAAATTATGTTTCGAAATAAAATAGAAAAATAGACAACTTGACGACTAAGATTAGTAAAAAAAACACATTGTAAAACATGCACATAGGTCTAAATTAATAGATAATAAAGCAATAAAAAAAAATCCATTTTGAAAATTACATTGCATAAAAACAACTTAATTTAGAATATTTTTTTTATGGATTAAGTGTGTTCATGGCAGGTAATAAATCAAGTCTTGGCACGTGTATAGAATAAAGAAAGATGTAACTTACTTAAAAATCAATGTAACCATATTACATGATATGTGTAATAAATGACAAAATATTGCAAAAAATCCTACAACAATTTGGGTGGTATTTTGGTCATGTTGGTACCTTACTTAATGTTCAATGTCGCTAAACCTCTTTGCTTGTTGGCAGTAATAAATTAATCTTATATGGAACAACAATTGCACTTAAGTCCTAAGTAACTGTGGTGAAGAAAAAAAATGTCCATTTGTATTGGCCAATATTACGATGAATCTCTTCGTACAACTATATTTAGTAGAATAAAATTTTAAGCATAACATATTGAAATGAAAACAAAACAAAAAAGCACAAAGTAAAACACAAGAAACAACATCAAAATATCAAAAAAATAACATTAAAAATAACATTAAAAATGCCACTTTTCTGACGTAGAATTGTGTTTTGTTATTTCAGCCCTACATGAATGCGGGATAAATGCTCATCAAACATAGAACAACTTGCTAGGTTGTCCCGAACATAAAGGGGGCAAAATAAATCCCTTTCGTTCTAAAAGCGTGTATCTGTTTCAGCAAATCTTTGTTTATATAGAAATACTGGATTCTTTTCCACCATTTTGTTTTAATTATACAATTGGTAGAAGACACATGAACAGATATATGTGCTTGATTGTCGGCAACTACTCCTAAATAAAGAAACATAAACATTTCAGTGAAATTTGTGGAAACTCTTCAAATTAGCATTTCCAACTATATTTTTGATCGCAAAACTGCTTATAATTTCTTTTAGTATACAATCTAGCCATTATAAAATGTTTGTTGATTTAGGAATGAAGGATGAGTGTATATGTATCAGAGTTGGGATTAGAAATGGAGGATTAGTTTATATGTATCAGTGATGGGAATAGAAATGGAGGATTAGTGTATATGTATCAGTGATGGGATAGGAAGGAGGGGAATGTACAGGTATCAGAGACGGAATATAAATGGAGGATGAATGTACATGTATCAGAGATGGAATATAAATGGAGGATGAATGTACATCTGTCAGAGATGGGATATAAATGGAGAATGAATGTACATGTATCAGAGATGAAAATAGGAATGGAGGATGAATGTACATGTATCAGAGAACGGAAAAGAAATGAAAGATGAATGAACATGAATCAGAGATGGGAATAGAAATGAAGGGTGAATGTACATGTATTAGAGATAAGAATAGGAATGGAGGATGAATGTACATGTACCAGAGAACGGAAAAGGAATGAAGGATGAATGTACATGAATCAGAGATGGGAATAGAAATGAAGGGTGAATGTACAGGTATCAAAGATGGGAATAGGAATGAAGGATGAATGTACATGTATTAGAGATAAGAATATGAATGGAGGATGAATGTACATGTATCAGAGATGGGATAGGAAGGGAGGGGAATGTACAGGTATCAGAGATGTGAATGGGAATGAAGGATGAATGTACATGTATCAGAGATGGAATAGGAATGGAGGATGAATGTACATGTATCAGAGATGGGAATAGAAATAGAGGATTAATGTACATGTATCAGAGATGGGAATAGGAATGAAGGATGAATGTCCATGTATCAGAGATGTTATCGTATGTAAAACTCGTTTTTTACTCCGTTTTCTACAGGATGTAAAGATATGAGGAACATTTACTTATATGCAATTGAATTTAGACTATTCCTTATCTACAAATACCAGGATCTAAATTTTGTATGTCAGACGCGTGTTTCGTCTACATAAGATTCTTCAGTGAAGCTCTATTCCAAAAAATTAAAAAGGCCAAATAAAGAACGAAGTTGGAGAGCATTGAGGACCTAAAATTCCGAAAGGTTATGCCAAATTCAACTAAGGTAGTCTATTCCTGAGGTAGAAAACACTTAATATTTTGTTAACAGTTAATTTATTATAATGACTTAACCAATGATAATGCTGACTACTGGGCTGGTGATCCTTGTTTGCTGAACTATCGTTTCGTAGCATCTAAATGAATGTTATTCATTTTAACACGTTCAGGGCTCAGAAAAAAACCCTAAAGGGTTTTCCTAAATATCAAAGACACAGCCTTGTATTGCTGTTCTCCATCTTAAAAGGCTAAGGAAACCGCAACTTATTGCTAGTACAATACCAAATACACGTAGTCTAATGTACCTATTCACACCTATATTACACACTTTTTTGTTGAACTACAACAAAATAAACATACTCAGACACATTCTTAATGACACCTAAACACTCTTAAATCAAATAAAATTATGTTTCTGTCAGCTTTCGTAAATTTTGTCTGGTTACTTCTGGCATAAAACATGCAAAATGACAAAAAGTAAAAAAATAAGACGTTCTAAAACGATGGCTTTTCATAATTTTGACATTTATTTATAAATAGAGTTAAGGCTATTTAACAAATGTAATTTTTTCAACATGTTCCTGTCTTGAAAATTAATACACCTGCGTTTCTACATTTTCCTCCATCTAATTTTAGACTTCGTGCAGTTTCCATAAGATTTAAACTAAGTCAACAGTAATGCTGGTTCTTTTAAACTGATGACGCTTTAGACAAATCTTGTATAAAACATTTTAATGTTTATGCATACAATTTTATTGAATATGATTAAAACAAATTTAGCCAAAATGTGTTATCGAAAACATACTTTTGCTCTTTGGTCGGGTTGTCTCTTTGACACATTCAACGTTTCCATTCTCTGTTCTATATCATATGATTATTGGAGATCGCACTTTATGTAAAACTTTTACATACAAGCAAATATAGACATGTCTGTTGACCTCTAGATTGTCTGTTGACCTGTGGATGTCTTACGCTGAGTAACTGTTGTATTGACGTATCCATATCTCTTTTTATTTATAAATAAACGCGCGAATTTATTATTCAGTCTTTTTCACTTTTTATTCGTAAATGAACGTGCGATATCATTATTCAGTCTAGTTAACTTTTTGTTCATGAATGAACGCTCGAATTCATTATTCAGTTTTCTTTACTTTTTGTTCATGAATGAACGCGCAAATTCATTATTCAGTCTTCTTTACTTTTTATTTATAAATAACGCGCGGATTCATTATTCAGTCTTCTTTACTTTTTATTTATAAATAACGCGCGGATTCTTTATTCAGTCATCTTTACTTTTTATTTATAAATAACGCGCGGATTCATTATTCAGTCTTCTTTACTTTTTATTTATAAATAACGCGCGGATTCATTATTCAGTCTTCTTTACTTTTTATTTATAAATAACGCGCGGATTCATTATTCAGTCTTCTTTACTTTTTATTTATAAATAACGCGCGGATTCTTAATTCAGTCTTCTTTACTTTTTATTCATAAAAAAGAAATTCATGAATTTCAAATAACTACCACCATTGCGTTCATTTTATGTTATAGGAATATTACCAAGCCCGTTGCACGTAAAAGAACCCTTGCATTAACCCTTAGAATGACTTCGGTGGGTAAAATGTTGGAAGGAAAACTCCTTCTCCACTAAAAATCTGTTTCCAGTTGCAGTCCAGTTTCCTTCATTTTTTTTTTATAATCAAGAATATGGATGAAATAGTCACCACTTGAAGTTAAGCCTTACAAAATAATAAAAATTATATTAACATTCAGCAAGTTATTTGGGCCTTCATTGTTGCATCTTGTATTTTTTTATGTGGATTGATTGATTGATTGTTTACTGAACATTCAGAGTAATATATGTCATGTATATTCAGAACGAGACGAAATTTACAATAAATCTGAAAAGAAGACTCTGGGAAGTGGTACGATCTGGATTAATTATTGGTAATGTTGAATGTCACCAGAAAATGAGGGTATGTTGCATGCAGAGGGATATAAGTGTTGCTTTGCAACAGGCAATCTATGGAACTTTCAATTAATTATTTCAAAGCAAGGGTTCTTCAAGTGCTGAGAGAACGGCACTCTTCAAACATTTTTTAACGTTCCCAATCCATAATCTGTTCGTGGCTGCAATTAATGCATCACACACAATTAAAACTAAAACTTCTCTTTACTAGCATTGGAACTACTGCCGGTGGTACAATTCAAGATGACCGTATTTCTGTACCCTAATCGACCCTTGTTTTTGTAGTCCAATATTTAGTATCGTTGTAGCAGACACAAGTTTAAGTTCTATTCCACATCGTCATATCTGAGGGTTCATGTTTTCAGTCTTAAAAAGCAGGCCATTTTTGAATAACCTTTCCACGAAAGTTTAAAAGTGACATGCTGTAGATGTAACAGTCTCGGTGGGCATACATTCATCAAAAAGCTAAGATAAATGAGGAATGTATGTGCTTCGGGATCAACACCACATATTCGAAAACTAAAACCAACCTTGAGAATTTTCTTAAAAATTATTAATTGTAATTAGACATTATTAAATCATCCTAAACATACATCTGTATCTGTTCACGTTGACACTAAACATGTAACATGACATTTGATTAATACCAACCATATGTAGCTCTGATGAACTGAACAGTAAAACATATGTCACTGTAACTGCATACTCGGGTAAACGGTTACGCATTTAATTTATCAAAAGCCTAAATTGCAGAATTTGTTATTTCACTATAAAACAAAACTAACTACCTTTACTTCCCATAAATATTGTAGCAGTATATTGTGTATCAAGGCGACATAGTGCATCTTCTAATAAGAGTAAAAGTTCGAAATAACTTGAAATTGATAAACCAGGGCCCATATTATTTATACGATCAGCAGAGTGTTCAAAAACACAAATACACGAACACAAAAGTCAAAGAACAATTTATAATTGGATTTGACATAGCTTCATCCCGAGTTCTACTGAATATTTTAGCTGATCTGTCACAACTTAAGTATAAGTATTTATCTAATTCGAAACAGCATGGTAAATGTAATTCGATTTTAAATATTCACTTCGACTACTTGCAATAAGGAAAAAGGACCCAGTATTAGCCGGAGTACGAGTAGTTATAACAGTTAACCAATCATCTGTCTAGGCTAATGTATCTGTTATCAAGTTAGACCAATCACCAGTTCAGGTTAATGTATCTGTTATCAAGTTAGACCAATCATCAGTCAAGGTTAATATATCTGTTATCAAGTTAGCCCAATCACCAGTCCAGGTTAATGTATCTGTTATCAAGTTAGACCAATCATCAGTAAAGGTTAATGTATATGTTATCAAATTAGACCAATCACCAGTCCAGGTTTATGTATCTGTTATCAAGTTAAACCAGTCATCAGTCCAGGTTAATGTATCTGTTATCAAGTGAGACCAATCACCAGTTCAGATTAATGTATCTTTTATCAAGTTAGACCTTTCACCAGTCTAGGTTAATGTATCTGTTATCAAGTGAGACCAATCATCAGTCCAGGTTAATGTATCTTTATGTAGTAAGACCAATAACCAGTCCAGGTTTATGTATTTGTTATCAAGTTATACCAAATACCAGTCCAGGTTAATGTATCTGTTATCAAGTTAGACCAATCACCACTAGATTTATGTATCTTTTCTTAAGTAAGACCAATCACCAGTCCAGGTTAATGTATATGTAATCAAGTTAGACCAATCACCACTAGATTTATGTATCTGTTATCAAGTAAGACCAATCACCAGTCCTGGTTAACGTATCTGTTATCGAGTTAGACCAATCACCAGTTCAGGTTAATGTATCTGTTATCAAGTTAGACCAATCATCAGTCCAGGTTAATGTATCTGTTATCAAGTTAGATCAATCACCAGTCCAGGTTAATGTATCTGTTATCAAGTTAGACCAATCATCAGTCAAGGTTAATATATCTGTTATCAAGTTAGAACTATCACCAGTCCAGGTTTGTGTATATGTTATCAAGTTAAATCAATCATCATGAAATTGAGAATGGAAATGGGGAATGTGTCAAAGAGACAACAACCCGACCAAAAGATACAATGATAGATCCATCAATAGTCAGATTACATGTAGAAGAGAGGCGAACGATACTCAAGGGATGTTCAAGCTCATAAGCCGAAAACAAACTGACAATGCCATGGCAAAAAAATGAAAAACGAACAAAACGAACAAACAGTATACAAAAAACAACATCGAAAACTAAAGACTACGTAACATGAACCCCACCAAAAACCGGGGTTGATATCAGGTGATCCAGAAAGGTAAGTATATCGTGCTCCACGTGTGGCACCCGTTATGTTTCTCATGAAAGTATAAACCCGGTGGTAAGTCTTATTCGGTATGTCTCATTCAAGGAAAATAGGACGAGATTATGGTTACGACAACTGGAACCTATCTGTCGTCATCTGTGAAACAGATATTCCATAACGGTCAACCAACTCGTGATGGTGTCCGTAAAATGTTCAACTTGTAACTCTTTAATAACTTGTAATTTTGTTTGGTCACCAATCGAATACAATAGTTAAAATTCAAATAACCGAGCCCCCAGTACGAGTACAATAATTGTTCCAATTGATGAGCTGTTATAACCTTAACGTTCGCTGACATATATGCCATGCATATCCAGGACTAGACCAAACTGATGAGCTGTTATAACCTTAACGTTCGCTGACATATATGCCATGCATATCCAGGACTAGACCAAATTGATGAGCTGTTATAACCTTAACGTTCGCTGACATATATGCCATGCATATCCAGGACTAGACCAAACTGATGAGCTGTTATAACCTTAACGTTCGCTGGCATATATGCCATGCATATCCAGGACTAGACCAAACTGATGAGCTGTTATAACCTTAACGTTCGCTGACATATATGCCATGCATATCCAGGACTAGACCAAACTGATGAGCTGTTATAACCTTAACGTTCGCTGACATATATGCCATGCATATCCAGGACTAGACCAAACTGATGAGCTGTTATAACCTTAACGTTCGCTGACATATATGCCATGCATATCCAGGACTAGACCAAATTGATAATAACTTTAATAGGAAGAACCTGCAAACTGGGTCGACCAGGATGAAAGGCGGGGAAATTTGGACTGACACTGAAAACATAATTATATTGGATACGGACCTACATTTTACTATGCAAAAGACCAGGTTGGTACCCCTCAAAGAATCGTTGGATTGTATTTTTTTAATTTTTTTTCAGGGTTGAACTTAAGTAAGTGAGCTCCATTATGATACACGTAGTCCGGACAACCTTCGCTTGAAGACAACATTTACTTTATTGCGCTGAAGACATGTAAAATATTTCCCGGGACACTGCATGCAGAAAATGTCTTTTATCTTAAATATTTCTTTGGTGTTATTGTCCAGTCTTGACCTAAGAAGGTCATTGGTTTTAGAAGTTATCAAAATAAATGTGATTATGATGACGTGGTTTTACCATAACTGTCAGTGGTGTATATAAATAAAATAATACGATGTTAGAAAAGTTCATTTAGAATATTGATACAATGAAGAAGATCTCAGACTCAAAAAATAATGACACAGAAATTTTAGACGACATTTATGACATAAAATAGTTATAAAAATAAGCCAACTGGACCAAAATGTCAATCAAGGATGTCCTCAGTCAACCTTTGACTTGACGTCCAGGTCAATTGGTCAAGTTAAGTACAAAATAAATGACAGTTAACTGGATAACAAGATCACATTCTAGTACACATTATTCAATTAATAAAGTATTAGTGTTTCAACTACATCTTCTTAGAAGTTAATTTTGTAATTTAGTTATATTTTTTTATATAAATGATCAGTTTATAGACTAAACTTTTAATACCATTTTCGGTTGTTGTATTTGACACTGGACGTTAAGCACCCAGCAATCAATAAATTGGTTGTTGAAACATATAATTCGAGGGTTCAGAGCAAAAAGGTGCTATCTGCATTTTTCCACTTTTCTTACATTTTCATATAAAACTATGCAAAAAGATCAACTCTATATTGTATAAAAATATCTAATATGTATTTATAATAATTAAACTTACAATGTTAATTAACATAAGGGGCTATCTGCAATTAAAAGAAACCATAAGAGCAAAAGGGTGCTATCTGCAATCCATGTAGAGCAAAAAGGTGCTATCTGACAAATAGCACCTTTTTGTCCTCAGTTACTGATTAAATATTTAGATAAGAAAAAGCCATGTGTTATTAATTTTATTACTTAACATCCTATTTTCTACATGATGCTGATGTATAACATATGTGTATGAATGTGTATTCATTGAGGAAAACAGAATAACATTAAAGACAAAGAAAATTAATTTATAAAGGTAAGTAATTAACTATTATTACAATTTAAAAAAAAAAGATAATTTTTCAATCTTATTTGCGTAAATACAATTAAATTCATTAGATTATGACACCAAAAATACCTTTAAACAAAAACAAAGCAAATCATTGCAGAATGTGTTGAGGGTCTACAGGGGTGTGTTGATAAAATAACAGTTAAGTACTTGAATTATATTCTGTTTATCATGAAATAAAAAATTTCAAACTCATTTTAGTATTATTTTAGAAGAAAATATGATAATCCTTCTTTTGAATTGAATATACAGTAACCTCTTGAATCAAAATATAGTGACAGACTGAGGGTCTACAGAAGTATTCAATTTATGTTGTGATACTTTTGGACTGATAGCATAAAATAGGTGTGAATAAAAAATAAAAGTGAAAATATTTCAATTTTTCAGATGGATGGCGAGGAGGAATGGTCAGACTGGTCTGACACTGACCTGCTGAAAATTCACAACTATTATGAATTAAATGGTGGACAGTCTACAGATGAACCACATCATACAACAAGTGCCAGTCAAAATCAACATACTAAGAGCCCTGGAAATGGTGACAATGAATCAAACCATTGCCTTTCTGAAGAGTCTGAAAGTGGACCATCAAATATTTCAAGTGAGCAATCATCAAGTACAATAAGAGACAGGCCAAGTCAGCATGATGACATCCCTGGGAATGGTAGAAATGAAACCAATGCATGTCGTTCTAATACATCAGAAATAGAACTATCCAGTACTTTAACAGAACAATCATCAGCTAATACTACAAAGGATATAAGTGGTGAAAATCAAGATGAAAATATGCAGATTGGACCAGAGAGTACACAAGTACAGCATGAAGATGTTCAGTCAAACCACCAAAGCATACTTCTAAATAATAAAACGACAGCAGAAACTTCTGAACATCGAACTTTAGCTGGTTATACCTCTAATGATTCATCAAATGATGATACACCACTCATAAAGCTGACTAAAAACAAACATAGGCTAAAGAAACAAGATGCTCTGAGAAAAAGTGCTTTGAAAAGGCTGTTGAATGCTAAACGTTATATAAACAATGTTCGTGATAAACGTACAAAAGCAAGCAACATGACACCAGTACCAAGAAAAAAGCTTTACCATTTCCGTAAAAGACAAATCCTAATGAAACAGACACCTATGCCGACAAGTGATTTGTCTGATGATTCAGGAGATGAACTGTATAAACAAAGCAATCTTCAGACTCAGACATGACATCTGAAAGGGACTCTGTAAGTGAACTAGAATCTTTATCCAGTATACAGTTGGTAAAACCGAAGCAAAGGCATGGGGACAAAAATTGGAAAAGAAAAGGTAAAAGTTTAAAAAAGAAGTTTGAAAAGCAGGGGAAAATTATACATGCAACTAGCTCGCAGAGGCACAGATCAGGACCCTGGAAAATTAAAGAAAAAGAAAGTAATGCAGAAGCAAATAGAACAAACTTAACAGAAACAGAAGCCATCAGATTAAGCCAAAAGGCAGCAATGAATAGAACGATCGTTCTGAAATACCACACAATTAGATTAGACAACCTCCTACTCAGTAATGGATTGAAAAGAATTCCAACAATAGCAGACGGGAATTGTTTTTTGTCAGCAGTTGTTAAGCATATCTCACCAGAAGGGGATGATATGAATGTCTAAATCCTCAGGGAAAAGCTGGTTGATCACATGTCACGTGAGGATTACCACTACAAGAGGTTCATATCGTTTGACCATGAAACAACTGTTGAGGGACAAAATAAAAAATTTGATAGTCTACTGCAAGATTTTAGTATTGATGGGCATTGGAACAATGAACTTGCTGAGTTTATGCCTTTGGCCGTAGCTAATATGTACAACAGACCATTAAGGATATATTCAAGTATGGTGTCAAATTCAGTTTATGACATTATTCCTGACTTACAAGATACTGAGCATTCTCAGGAGTATATCAAAGTTGCTTTAATTGCCATAACAGGTCAGGAGCATTATGATGCAGTATGTCATTTGGATGAAGTTCTTGAAAGAACCTCTCAAGCAGATCAATCTACAATAGGTGATTGCAGTCCACCGGTTATGAATAATGTGCGAACACCTATGACGAATAAAAGGAAAAAAAGTACTCCAGTAACACCAAGGAAACGTGCACACTATAAAAGTCCTGTCAAGAAACAACTATTTCGAAAGAAAAAAAAGAATCAAGAAGTTTGGAAAAGAAATGTAAGGCAATTTAACAGAGTACATGGTTTACCTTATACTGGTCTAACAGGAAAAGAACAAGCAAAGAAATAGATGCAATATCGTGACTGTTCAAAATGTAAATTCAAATGCTCTTTAAAGATAACGGCACAACAAGCAGGGGATATTTTCGCCACTTATTATCAGTTGGGATCATATGAGAAGCAAAGAAACTTTATTTGCCAACATGTAGAGCAAACTAAGGCCAAAAGATGTACCACAAATAGAAAAGAAAATTCCAACACCTATTTTTTATCTACAGACGGGAAAAAAGAGCGAGTTTGTAAAGCTTTCTTTCTGGGAATACTTCATGTCAGCAAAAAAACAGTAGAATATTCCTTGAAAAAGAAAGAGCATGGAGTATTTGTTGGCTGTGATAATCGCGGAAAAAAACCATCCATAAACCGAACTCCAGAAGGTGATAGGCATTTTATTAGGGAACACATACAATCATTTCCAACGGTATCATCACACTACACACGAAAGGACTCAAACCGTCAATATCTTAGCTCAAACCTGTCAGTACAAAAGATGCACCAACTTTATGAAAAAGAATGTCAAAGGAAAAGCAAAAAACCATGTAAAATAAATGTATATCGTGATACTTTCTGTAACGAGTTTAACCTGGCATTTCATAAACCGAAAAAGGACCAGTGTTCAACATGTACTATCTATTATGAGAAGAAACAAAGAGGTGAAATTACAAAGGAAGACGAAGAACAATTCCAAGAACACCAAACGATGAAAGAGAAATCAAGAGAGGAAAAAAGACTTGACAAGGAAAGAGCAAAGACAGATAGATCTTTCGCTGCAGTTACCTTTGACTTGGAGGCAGTGCTGCCAACACCCTGTAGCATGGTTGGGGATCTTTTTTATAAAAGATGTCTGTCAACATATAACCTGTCATTCTATTCACTTGGGGATAGTAAAGGCACATGTTATTTGTGGGACGAGACGAATGGCGGAAGGGGTTCAAGTGACATTGGATCTTGCATACTAATGCACATCAACTCAATAGCGGAAAAAAATACCGCTGTTGAAGAAATTACATACTTTTCAGATACTTGTGGTGGTCAAAACAGGAACCAGTTTGTGGCCTCTGCATTGCTGTATGCCTTACATTTTCATTCAAACTTAAAAGCAATTAATCACAAGTTTTTTGAAAGGGGTCATTCGGAAATGGAAGCCGACTCCATACACTCGTCAGTGGAGAGAGCTAAAAAAAGTACAAAGGTATACCATCCGTCACAGTGGGACACTGTCGTGTCAATGGCGAGGAAAAGAAATCCTTATATAGTTATTCCAGTAAACTATAGAGATTTTTATGACCTAAAAGGCTTAAAAACCGACTTTAACATCAATTTGAAAAGAACAGTTTCGGGAGAAACAATAAATTGGCTGAAAGTCAAGTGGATTCGGGTAACGAAAGAAAATCCAGGAAGTGTATTTTTTAACAACGGCTTTGATCCTGGGAATTTTATGGAAGCTAAGTTCCAGTCAAGTAGTTTAAGAGGAAGAAAAAAGAAGACAGGAAATATTAAACTGTCACCTTTGTATGAGTCTAAACTACAAATTTCTGCTGCAAAGAAAGCAGATCTACTATCATTGTGCAAGAGCGGGGTTATCCCAACTACATATCACTCGTACTATGAAAGTCTTCCGGTTGGAAAATTAGTGAAGGACACCTTGCCAGAGCCAGACATTACAGAAGAAGATTTAATAGACAACATTTAATTCAAATCAAAAGTTTAATGTTGTATCCTTGTAACAAATGATCAATCATGTTCTATTCAGTTTTGTTTTTTATTACAAAAAACCGACGACAAAAGGTATCAGAAAAAAAATCTCTGAATGCTCAGACTATTGTCAGGTCAATGTCATACAAAATCTAATTAAAAAATCAACATTATTCATCAAATTTAACTGACGAAACTATACTGTTAAAATCTTAAATGAAATACGAATAAACCAAACACAATATTTAATTATATTCACTTTTTTGCTTGTACTGACTGTAGAATCGGGATTATTTTATTACAAATTAGTGAAACACTTCCGTCAGTATAAATATAATCCAAAAATTGTCAAAACCTTACTTAAGCAATAATAGATTGATAATATTTAAAACACTAACATGATTATACAGAAAAAATGATGAGCAAAAAGGTGCTATATGGCAGATAGCACCTTATTGCTCTAAATTTTTTCACCTTTGTCAATAGGCAAAAAGGGGCTATCTGCATTGACCTACTTTTATCCTATTTATACTAACTTAATCATTCCAAACTTTTGACAAATTACACACACCAACATTATCTCATATTTGACCAATTTATAGATCATATAAATGACAAACTGATTTTTGATAATTTGATAAACCTTTAAACTCGATTTTCTCAAAACTATGAAATATGCAGATAACCCCTTTTTGCTCTGAACCCTCGAATTCACATTCAGACAACTTCTCGGACAGTAGTTTGTCCGTCGGTTTTATATTCTAGTGTTCCACATAGACAGTTTGTCCCGACGGTGTTGATATTCAAGTGTTCCACACAGACAGTTTGTCCCGTCGGTGTTAATATTCAAGTGTTCTACATAGACAGTCTGTCCCGTCGGTGTTAATATTCAAGTGTTCCACATAGACAGTTTGTCCCGTCGGTGTTAATATTCAAGTGTTCTACAGAGACAGTTTGTCCCGTTGATGTTAATATTCAAGTGTTTCACATAGACAGTTTGTCCCGTCGGTGTTAATATTCTAGTGTTCCACATAGACAGTTTGTCCCGTCGATGTTAATATTCAAGTGTTCCACATAGACAGTTTGTCCCGTCGGTGTTAATACTAGTATTCAAGTGTTCTACATAGACAGTCTGTCCCGTCGGTGTTAATAATCAAGTGTTCCACATAGACAGTTTGTCCCGTCGGTGTTAATATGCAATTGTTCTACATAGACAGTTTGTCCCGTCGGTGTTAATATTCAAGTGTTCCACAGACAGTTTGTCCCGTCGGTGGCAATATTCTAGTGTTCTACATTGACAGTTTGTCCAGTCGGTGTTAATATTCAAGTGTTCCACATAGAGAGTAGTATACATGCATATGTTGGCTTAGCAGTCTTCCTTTATACAATAATTATAATTATTTTCTGTCGGTTATATAGTAACCTTCCGCCGATACTGTAGTTATTTTCTGTTGGCATTTAATCATGATGTGTGTCTTCCATAGAAGCAGTGGTTTGTCTGCATGTTTTTATATAAGGTCTTCCAAAGAGACAGTAGTTTGTCTGACGGTTTTTTATATAAGGTCTTCCAAAGAGACAGTAGTTTGTCGATTTTTATATAAGGTCTTCCAAAGAGACAGTAGTTTGTCTGTCGATTTTTATATAAGGTCTTCCAAAGAGACAGTAGTTTGTCTGTCGGTTTTCGATGTTACTCTAATGCATCATAGAGATGACAGTTTGTCGGTTTTAGATATTCATGGTTTCTAACTAGGGACATTTAGGCTTCTGATCTAATCTGAGATTTCTTTAAGTAAAACCAGAATGGAACTGGCAACATTTTTATACATACTGCTTAGCCAATCGACTCTGCAAAATCCTCGATCCCTCTCATCCCCTGTTTTTTTTTTATATATATATATCTAACACTTTAAATCGACTCTGTGAATCCCATAGATCCCTATCAGCACCCGTCTTACATTGAACTTTACACCACTGTGATGTGTGATAAATATGAAAATAAGACCGCTCATTTCTATACATGAATCACCAGAATAGAAAAGTTCAAAATCTAGCAAAGGCGAGACAAATGCAGACTAGTATCAAAAATCGTCGCTAATATACATAATGTTTAAAGAGGGAGCATATAAAATGCAGGATGTCAATAACCACAACAATAAATAAACCAAAATGATAAGGACGAAAAGACAAAGAAGTCAACAAAACATTAAACAGAAAACAAAAGATTGATGAACATGAACCCCATCAAACTCCAAGGTATAAAACTAAAGATGGATAAACATGAACCCCATCAAACTGCAAGGTAAAAAACTAAAGATTGATGAACACGAACCCCATCAAACTCCAAGGTACAAAACTAAAGATTGATGAACACGAACCCCATCAAACTCCAAGGTACAACACTTAAGATTAATGAACACGAACCCCATCAAACTCCAAGGTACAAAACTAAAGATTGATGAACACGAACCCCATCAAACTCCGAGGTACAAAACTAAAGATCGATGAACACGAACCCCAAAACTAAAGATTGATGAACAGGAACCCCATCAAACTCCAAGGTACAAAACTAAAGATTAATGAACACGAACCCCATCAAACTCCAAGGTACAAAACTAAAGATTAATGAACACGAACCCCATCAAACTCCAAGGTACAAAACTAAAGATTTATGAACAAGAACCCCATCAAACTCCAAGGTACAAAACTAAAGATTAATGAACACGAACCCCATCAAACTCCAAGGTACAAAATTAAAGATTAATGAACACGAACCCCATCAAACTCCAAGGTACAAAACTAAAGATTGATGACTACGAACCCCATCAAACTACAAGGTATAAAATTAAAGATTGGTGAACACGAACCCCATCAAACTCCAAGGTATAAAACTAAAGATTGATGAACACGAACCCCATCAAACTCCAAGGTATAAAACTAAAGATTGATGAACACGAACCCCATCAAACTCCAAGGTATAAAACTAAAGATTGATGAACACGAACCCCATCAAACTCCAAGGTATAAAACTAAAGATGGATGAACACGAACCCCATCAAACAAGGTATAAAACTAAAGATAGATGAACACGAACCCCATCAAACTCCAAGGTATAAAACTAAAGATCGATGACCACGAATCCCATCAAACTCCAAGGTATAAAACTAAAGTTCGGTGAACACGAACCCCATCAAACTCCAAGGTATAAAACTAAAGATCGGTGAACACGAACCCCATCAAACTCCAAGGTATAAAACTAAAGATCGATGAACACGAACCCCATTAAACTCCAAGGTACAAAACTAAAGATTGATGAACACGAACCCCATCAAACTCCAAGGTACAAAACTAAAGATCAATGAACACGAACCCCATCAAACTCCAAGGTACAAAACTAAAGATTGATGAACACGAACCCCATCAAACTCCAAGGTACAAAACTAAAGATTGATGAACACGAACCCCATCAAACTCCAAGGTACAAAACTAAAGATTGATGAACACGAACCCCATCAAACTCCAAGGTATAAAATTAAAGATTGATGAACACGAACCCCATCAAAAACCGGGGTATATTCATGTGCTCCGGAATGTTAATTGCTACATCTTAATATTAAATTGATCAATTAATTCATATTTAAATCAAATCCTACAACGTAAACCCTAAGGGTTAAAAGAAACATTGAGATAAAAAGAAACGAAGGAAAACAATCCACCTTCATGTACATGGATGGTTTTAAAATGAGGACATGTTCTGGATTTGTTCACCGTGTAGGTTGTAACTATATTTGTATTTTATCCAATGTCTCGCTTTATTTGAAAAAAAAGTATTCAAACACTTTCTGTCATCTCTCTTTTAATGGACTACAACATTCAAAGTACTAGTATATTAAAACAGACATGAAACACTCAGATAAGAGAGATCATTGGACGGTCCATATATTTTACCTTAACAGTCCATTGTAAAATGATGTTTCTTTCATCCCACTGAGGTGTTTATAAATACTTGACGATTTGTTTTTATAGAAGCTTTATATGTGTACATTGGTCAGTAAAGTGGGTTATAAATTCGTTATTAATACCCCTTAACTAAATTCCAGTGCCCAATCTGTCTACCAAGTATAAATAAACAGATAACACATACTCTTTTCAAGCTATAAGTCTAAATCCTCTATAAGGAGACACGTAAAACCATACACTATATCATATATTACAATAATATTTCATAATATGGAAACAGCCTGTCATATAAGCAGAACATGGGATACATCTGAGTACCAGATAATCCAGGATAAATCGTGTTTCTCCATATCAATATTGCCTTATACTTCCGCTTTAAAGGAAGACCTTGCTATTATGATAGGATTATATTTTGACCTTGGATTGCGATACACAGATTTAAGACTGGTAACAGTTGGCAGGGATAGAGACCACCATTAAATAGCAATCATCAACAAGGCATTCACGTTCCTTTGTAATTACAGATCCAAGTTATCTCATTTCGTTTTCATGCTTTCAATAAATTAAAATATATAGTTATGAACTTTTTGACAATGTCATGCTTATTATGTTGGTGTAATAGAACACACAACTTACCGGTAACATCAGGTACTTATCTTAAAAGTCACGAACCATATGTAACAGTGCTAAATACTAGAGAACTGATTCGTACCGAGTAACGGGTTAATTTTGTAGAAATAAGCTATCTTTAAAATCTTCAAATAGACAATAAATTTTCCATAAAATATCAAAATCTAATATATTTGACATAAAGAGATAATGTTAATTCCTAAATCAAGAAATGTATCGAAATTATGATACAAGCTCTTTAAGGGTAAAACCATAAATGTTGTGATTAAAGACGTTACGATTAAAGCTATGCAAGGAGCTATTTTATGCAAATCAAAATGATTAAATATAAATAAAATGGGAAATATTTTTTATTGTTGATCTATCCATTGTCTCAGTTTTTAACATTCCTTTAAACATCTTGAAATACTGGACTTGAAAAAACCTTGTCCCATTCCATTTAAAATCATGCTATTCCTATTATCTGTTTATGTCTTGATTTAGAGGTTTATGTCTTGATTTAGAGATACAATATTCGTACAGTGTAGGAAAGTTAAAGTTTATTTTACGAGCCTTAGAAACAGAGAGAAAAGCGAGGTTCGCCGAAATTTTCTCCTGTTTCGTAGAGAGTATAAATATATTTTATATTTTCCTACACTGTACGAATATTATTTTCATCCTGTAATTTAACATTGAACTTAAATTAAAGTTTTTTTCCGGTCAAAATCGTTTTTGAATGAAATCGATTTCTTGTTATGTCTTTTGTAATGGTTTTATGATCGATTCAAAAGCAATTCGTCACACTTTTCCCGTCTGAAACGGGATTCACGTTTGGCTGTATAAACACGCAGCCATGTCCAGTAGGAATGGGAAAGTTAAATGCAATGCCTCGTGAATGGAAACTGCGATGATCTCGTGACGTTGACGAACCCTTGCATCAACTTTTTTGTAAATATTTTGTTTCAGGCAAACTTTCGGACTTTTAGTCATTCGTTCTTTTCAATGGCAGTCCAACTTCGCACTCTCCATTGAAGTCCATAAACTCATCATAAATACCAGGATTAAAATTGTGTATGCCAGACGTACGTTTCCATATGTTTGATAAATCATTTATTGACTGCCCGCCTGAAAATGCATGCAAAGAAATATAAATCAAACAGTTTTCTTTCCATCAGACAAAATAGTGTAAGCTTGAAAACTTTTAAGGTTTATGAAACAATAACGGCCCTGTTCGACATTTTTTTGTTTGTCAAAAAGCAGTTTTTTCGTATTTGATTAATCTTCTAACATGCAAACCATTATATCTTAACAATAAGGCTTTTTGTTAAACAGGGTGCATATTTTGTTTTATTGTAAATTATTGCAAACACCAAAATCTATCTCATATGTTAAGTCTTATTTTACTTGTCTTAATTATATCAAATATATATATAAAAAAAAAACAATTTAAATGATGGTATCATAATACAGTTTAACAACAGGATGTTAAAAAACAGGAAAGAGTGAAAAAAATGTAATCCGTATAGCCAAAACTGCATCTCTGCATGACACAACAAAAAGTAATAATTTATGTCAACCTGTTTCACAGCAATAAATCTAAACATATGGTGCAAATGACAACTTTTATAAGAAGACATTTGATCGATATGCAAATGTCTCGAAGTATACATATTTATTTTCATCTTTTTTCACCTCAAACATAAAACGGTTCAACTATTTACTTTACTATAATGAACTGAATTACACAACTTCCAGTTTTAAGGGTTTTTATACGGCCTACGTACGTTGGCAATCCTTAAAATATTCAAAGAAACCGCTTATTTGACATTTACAAAAATTAATTTCCCTGTCATTTCTTTTTGGCATTTTCTTCACGAAACAGACGTGATTGGTTGATTTTTTTTTTATTGTTGATGCATTACGCACGCGCAGCACAGCGATGCCACAACAAAGCAATGAACATAAAATTGATGCATTAAAATTAAAACGAATCGAAATAGGGGAAGTAACTTTGACTTTTAAGAGAAAGATGCAGATTATTGCAAGGATTAGTTATTAAAAACACGAGTAACACGGAGTGTTTGTCTAGTGGTTTAGGAATTGCTAACCCTCCAGGAGCACCTGAGTTCTAAGGTTTTTGGTGAGGTTCGAGATCCACAATATTTTGTTTTTATGTATATAATGTTTGTGGACGGTTGGGTTTGTTTTCTTCTTTTTTTCCTTTGACCATGATGCTGTTTTAGTTTTTCTTCGATTTTGCATTCTTGGTTCCTTTTCAATTTTTTTCAATCTATTCTAGAATAAATGATGAACAAATAAAAAAAAATCAACAAATTTCTCGGTATTGCATACTTAAAAATCAGTGTCCATATATCCAGACTAAATTGGTAAACTAAACGATCTTCATGGAAACGTTTTGAAGTCGTAGTCGAGACTTGCACAGGAATTTACGAATGATAGTGGTTGGTCGAGCAAAAACATATTTTGCACCTTCAAACTTCCCACATTAACTTTAAATTCAAATAAAATATGGTTATAATATATGAAATAGCTCTCGCCGCGATATAGCCTTTTTGTGTATGTTGATGCGGCGTAAAGCAATCACCAATCAATCAATCAATCAATCAAACGAAATATGAACATTGAAGTCAATAACTCCAATTAGGCGGGGCTGTGTATTTATACGTCCCATATATACAATGTAGCAAAGGAACGCAAAGTAGCTATAATTTACATTTCTAAACTGACATGGATAATTAATCGATCCTGATATTCGCACCACAAATATCAAACCGTCCTTCAGTCAGCAAAATTGAGTTAAAGCCGATTAAAGAAATTTTCTAAAAAGCTTGGGTGAATCCGATATTTTGGTGGTCTAAGGGATCTACTTTTCTAAGGGACAAATTCGGGTTTTTTTTATGTAGAAAGCCTGTTACTTTTTTTGAAGCCCTCCCTTTTAACTGAAAAAAAATCATGTATGTTTGGGGTTCACTTTTTCGTCAACCTGTTATGCGTTACTGGGAAGTTTATACACTGTCAAGTAATAGAAATTACAAAAAATTTAAAAGTCTGAAATTTAATAGTTAATTTGCATCAATCTTCCATAGACAATTCTCCGTTCTTTTTTACGCAGTTACTTGGAAAATGCTATAAAAAAAGGTCAGATTGAAAGTTCAAGGTTGCATTAGTGAAATTATATAAAAACCCCGACCGTATAACACCAATCGCTTTTACGGGTATCACCGATAACCCTCCCCACGTGTGATAGATGATGTTGAAGTACCCTTTGTACACAAAAATATCGTTGAAAATGTCCTATCAATCTACTTTTGGACGGTATTCTATCTATATCTATTTGTAATTTTAAAGTACCCCAATCGATTTAGTAAAGATAATAACTTTTTCATCTTGGCGGAAGTGATATAAAATATATGTTTGTATTCCATTTCTCTGAATTGATACAATCCTTGCAATATGAGTAGTATGTATTGTGTAAGACGCAAAAAAACTAAGAAGTACTCAATTCACCTGCTATGCAAACATTATATAATGAAATTAAAATAGCCAGATTATGTAACCCAATGGCATTTTCTTACAGTAAGTGTGACATCTGGTGTCAGATTAACATAAGAAGTTCCTGTTATATTTGGTTACAGCAAAGCTTTGTGATTTTCAAAGAAATTTGATATGTAATTTATGATTTCCTTTAATATATGAAATTTAAACCCTATAGTCTACGATAACATTACTTTTGTAGTTTGATGGACCGTAAGCGGCCATATGTTACACAGTTTCGAGGTATATATCTGAATGTTTAATCGCCTTTCACGCTTTTATAATATTTATTTGATAAAATTACCCCCTGTTTATTTTTACACGTTAAAAGTTAATTTAAAATGTAGAACCATGTATATCCTGACTATCAAACAGACTCGCAAGCTTATGTATTTTTTGTATATGATGCAAGCTGTTAAATTTGATGCTGTGATTTTATTGTTTCATATTCACATATATTATGACGCATCCGTAGTTTTTATTAAAATTTAAAATATAATATTATGGATATGCACATTTTTGTCAGTGGCTTAGACACGACGATAATGATCCGAGATATATAAACAAGACTGAGTCTCGTGTTATATTTGTTAGAGTTTATCATGTTTTGTTAGAGATACCAGATAAGATATAATTAATTCATTTTTTTATTATTACATAAAATGACTGCCGATAAGTTAAACCTCAGAACGTATTCTATATCTGCGTCCGTTGTCGTTAGTGGTAAAACTATGTTCTTTCACGTATTTAGCTCATTTAATTCATAACCTGCATCAATAAATCAAACCTACTTAGTTTTATCATAATCTTGTTAAGAATAATTCAATTGGTAGATGATATTTTCTTTTAATGTCCTTTGTCGGGACTTGAATACTTATATATACACAAAAGTAATATTCATAAAATTATAATATCCCTTCAAATATACTTTGTTAGCTCACTGATGGATGATAGTTTCTGTTCAATGTATTCACAACTTTTATAGACCTAGGACGATTTAGAGCTTGCAATTTAGGCTGTTTGTTATTAAAGGCTGTGCGCTGTCCTGTAGCTGTCTTTTGGTTGCTTTTGTCGTTATGATGCTGTCGCATTAAAAAAAAAACATTGCAGTCTATTCATATCTAAACATTTCGACTATCTCATGTATTGAATCAAGACTAAAAGTGTTAAAACTGTACTTTGTCACAAAGGGTGATCATACAGTATTCAACAATAGACAACTTTAAATAAATAGCACCAGACATCTCTGAAACCTCAAAAGAAAGCATTATGACTTTATCGTTTTTCTGTGTGATCTTTCACAAATAACATTGTGTACCGTTGTTTGTCTTTTTGGTCTTTTTTTTCTAGCCATAGCGTTGTTAGTTTATTTTCGAATTATGAGTTTGAATGTCCCTTTGGTATCTTTCGACTGTCTTTCAAAAATTAAAAAAAAAAACACTTTATTAATCATTTCGTGAATACATGTACAAATGTACATGTGCACAGGTTCTGCTGAGAACAACACAGGTATTTAATTGGTGATTAGTATGTACAAAATTTTAACCAAAAATATCAAGTCTAATTTACATATTGCGTGAGATGTATCTGTGAAAAAAATTTAAAAAGTTGAAGAATATTAAATAACAAAAACAAAATATACAATCCAAAAAACGACTCCAAGTGAATTACCCTAACAATAGTTGTTACATCTGGGTGGACATAAACTCTATATATTATATCTTCACTCCATAGTACAAGATTACAAGAATAAGTCTCTTCACTAAAAAAAATGTCTAAAGTACTTTTTGTGTAGTCTGATTTTATTTAATATTGTCAACTTACAGTTTATAAATGATATAAAAACAAACTTGATACAGGTTGAAGTGTCGTTACTATCGTAACCTGAAACTAGCTTCCTTTTCTATTCTTTGTCAAGAGTCAAACATCAACTTTAAGCCTGGGTCGGGCCTGGAGCAAGACACACTTTCCATTATACATAATGTTAAAAACCATGATTCAACTCCTTGTGCTGACAAGATGGGTTGTCTCTGAATATCAGGACAATACTGATTAGATAATTATCAAACAAGACTACAAATTTGTGTCAACCGTAATTCCACGGTGTTGAATATAAATTTAGCTGACCCGCATTTTTAACTGTTTAACAAATGATATTTTTATTGAAATTAAAAAAATGGGGTGACTTTGAAGTTAATCGTTCCTAAAGCTTGTAATTGTTTATTTGATAATAACTTCGATTTAACATTTTCTCTTTGATATTGGGTTTTTTCAAAGTAAAGTTATTAATTGCCTAGCATTTCCATTTTTATGTTTATGTTTATTTTCAGTGCTTTTTCTTAAAATGTGATATCAAATTATGCTCTATGTTGCCCGTATTGGCAGCTTGAAAAAATACACAATGTCACATACATACAACAAAGAGAGAAAACAATTGTCAATATTTCTGCATTATAAATTGTTCAACTCTTTTCTATCTTTCTAGATTTAACCCAAACATAACCCGAATAATAATCCACTGCTCTACGGTGGCGCTCTCGACTGAGAGAGCCGGTGACGAGGAAGGACTGAGTTATTCGAGTTAACCTAAACATGGCGTTCTGTTTTAATATTAAAAAATCGTATGTTAAGATTTCCTTGGACACAATAAGTGTTTCTCGAATAACTTCTACGTTATTTGGTATCTTGTGAAAAGTTGTCTCATTGGCAATAGTAACCCATCTTCTAATCATTTTATATATAAGCCAAAAGTTTTAAATCTAGAACCAAAAAAAAAAAAATGAAATCATATAATAAAAATTCATTGCGAATTTTAAGCCTATAAAACTGTTTTGATTCAACGTTTTAGGTCAACGTTGCATGTGAATGTCGTTAGTTTAAGCACAATTACATGATTTTATTGAAAATACGGACAAAATGCATTATTTAAATCATCCAAATTCCGACCACTTTTCCACTGGATGGATGGTGCTATTGAGTAATTATACCCCTGGCCCACTCCCTGACATCGACTGAGAACCAGTGGTTTAAAGTGAGAAAAACATATCATTTTATATTATTTGTGTACCCAAAACACAGGAATGCTCGAAATCGAAAGCTTGGAACTGTTCAACAAAAACGAGTGAGAACATGAAATCCAAAAGGGCATCGACAACACAGCCATATAAGGAATTTGTAAATACCACTTGAGTTGCAGCGCGAATATGTTTTCCAAACCCAACACATCTCTCTACCTGCTTACATTCACAAAAACATTTACAATCATACCACCTATTTCCTTACTTTCATCATTTTTAACTTTGTTCTACTCCTAAACAGCTTCTAATTAAAGATGTACACATTTCGCTCCTTCGTGGAACCCCATTCTGCCATATACACGGATATAATTGAAGTGTAGTCTGAACCATGCCCCGGAGGCTGTCTGTTGTCCCCTGCTGATGATCACTGGTGATTTATACAAGCCAGATAAATCACACGGAAGATAATAACAGAACTTTACCTTCAAATTATATCCTGCATCTCATTACAACTAACATAATTAAATGCATGTAGATCTCTCTACTGAATATTAAGGTAGATTTAAGTGTGGGAACCGTCTTCAACATTCAGATTTAGGTACAAATTAGAGAAATTGCCACACGCGTCAATAACCTCGAGAGCTTCCGAAAATTGTTTAAAAGCTAATGATTTTTTTTGGAATTTCTAATGAGTGTATTTGTTAGGGAGAGATAAAGGGGTCAATGTTGTACAATAGGTAGGTTTTGAACAAGGAAAGCAATAAAATTTATTGAATTCAACCATTTATACAACTATAAATGTTTTGAGCGGGGTGCTTTCGGTACAGAACTTATGCTTGTGTTATTACATGGACAGAAGTATTTTTGTTTGTCATGATTGCACTTAATTATAGAAATTACGCGTAAAGAAAACATATACGAACTTAAAGTATCTTTTCGCATTTACGAACTTCTTTTAAGTTCGACCACCAATTTTATGAGAGGGCTCAGTGGCTGAGTGATCTAGTCTTATGAGGGCCATTTTCCAGGTTTAAAGGGATTGCTGAACATAATATTGCATACAAAAAGAATTTTAAATGTTGGGATCATATAAAAAGAATTGTAAATGTTGGGATCATATAAAAAGAATTGTAAATGTTGGGATCATACAAAAAGGAAGAACAATGGAATATAAACAGTATGCATATGTTTGCCTTTCAAACTATAGTCACGAGCGTATCAGAAGCACCTATTGAGTGTTCGGAAATATCATCATTTGTTTTATTTTAAAATATGATCTAAATAACACATGACCTAAATGGGAGAAAACAAATATAAAATAACATTAACTCTATAGATGTCTTTTGTTATTGGTATCGGTTATATGTGTTCTCATTCACGTATTTTTTTCGCTTTATTTATATACATTATGTTTATAAAGTTTCAGTTCTTTGAATTATTTAATAAGACTAAAACCAAGGTTGCAACTCCGTCATGACAATTTGGCAATACATAGTTAAAGTCCATATGTTTGCTGCGACAATCTATTTTCGCGACTGTAAAAACAAACCAGCATTAATTTTGTTTATTTTTTAAATTTTTTAACAAAAATCCCATTTCATATAGGAGTTTGTACGTGGCGCAGAGGTATTGAGAGACTTATCTTTTTGAGCAAGTAATCCTCTACTACAGACCATAGTAGCCATATTCGAAGATAAACATTCTTTTGAAATCCCTCCGCTTTTCTCATTTATGAAAATTTCTATAAATCAGTATAACTTTACGTTTTCACTAAGTCAAATTCTATTAAAACAGAATAATTGTTTTGTATTTGGCATTCTTATCAAACAAAAGCATTTTAGAAAGATCCTTATCAAACAAAAGCTTTCAGAAAGATCAACAATTTTAAAATCGTGTCCATAAATCAAGTCAAAAATCCCCTTCAAAACGATTCATTTTTATTTTTGCTTTATTATCTCGAAATATGCAGTGCATATTAATCAATGTTAGGGAGGGATTTAAGATAAAATATAATACAGAAGGGTCGTCGTCCATTAGTGTTTAAACCTTTACAAATATTCTAACAAGCTTGAAGAAGATTTGTCATGGTGAACTTCGCCCTTCTATAGCATTAGATAAAATAAGAAAAGTTTTTTGTCCTTTTCGTATCAAATGTTTGCATTTGATAGTATAACCATTATTAATACAATTTAAAATTTTAGAGCCCTTTTTAAAAAAACGTCCTCTCCCGCTGTTATTAAAAACATGTGCATTGCATTAAAGCTTGGTTTCCATAGAGTAGTCAGTCATCTTCGAAACTATTTGAAAAGTTAGTGTTTATATATGTAATTTGCCAGAAAAATGTAAATATAGAAATTGCACCTCTATACGATTTCAAAATCCAATCAATGTAATGTTTTACTGCTATCAATGTCTGTGACACGAGTCAAATATTAATCGCAAAACTATCAAAAATCTCATTTATATCGAATCGTAATGGTTGCCTAGTTACATGGTGATTTTATACCTTTGAATTCGCTAAAAAGGGAAGTAATTGATGTTATGAAATATGGACAAACATCAAAAGTAGATAAGCTGCTTACATTTTTTGCAGTCACTTCACTTAACTAAATTTTCCAAATTATTATGAAAAAATACGTATTCCTGTCTGAAATCACATATTTAAAGTTTCAAAAAATAGAAGAATTTGTTGATTTAAGAACGATAGTTGATTGTTATTTGATTTTTAAATTGATATCGTCGGAATATTTATTTTGTCATAAACATGAAGTACTTATAAACCACTCTAATTTTCCCCTCTCCATACAGGTCTATTTTCCAAAAAAAGATAAATGGATTCAATTTAACATAATTTATAACTTACACCTATCAAATACTTCAAAGAGTTTTCAATTCGTATAAGTAACTTATTTGACTATTCTTTTTAATCAACTTTAATTTATTTCTCGCTCAGGAACCCAAAATACGACCTCGAGTATGGAGTTCACGCGGGATCAATGGTCGTCTGCAAATTAACGTATATGTCGTCTGTCACCAGAACCTTTTAGCGTATATTTGATTAAGGTGATGGGTAGTAATTTTCGGCAACAAAACTTGCAAAATTGCCATCATTATTGTTAGTTTAATAAAAGGCCGTCCGGCCCTAAACTATTGTCCACCTATGGTCCATTGTTAGCAAGGTACATAAAAAGTCTACTTATAAAATGTATATGGGTTGATCCTGTATCAATTCACGCATTGCTTTTTACATTAATAAATTTGTAGCTTTAACATTTTATGAATAAAGATTTGTTCATTAACACGTCTAGAAGGTAGCGCGAAGCTTTGATCTTTTTCATGACACACGAATTAGGGCTGAACTTTTTTGTTGATGGTAAAAAACAAACAAAAACGCACAGCTAGAAAAACGGATACGGTTGATATTCGCGTTATGTTATTAATAATTAATCCCCTCATTTCAACATTGCAGCGTAGAGTGTTTACTCAAGGTCGTTAAGACCTTGAAACGTTGCGATTTGAAAAGGTTGCGAAGTCGGATGCATCTTTTATAATCATAAAACGAAGACAGAAAATCGAAGTTATGCGTATGACCATGGTATGGTATATTCCCACGGGTTGAGTTGTTGAAGACCTATTCATTGACCTCTGTCCGAAGTATTTATGTATCCACCGGAAAATATTTCTAGCAACAATGGCTTTCAAAAAGAGTCTCTTTTCTTTTTATCTCAGTCATTTAACTTGGTTATGAAAAACATCCGTCAATCACTGCAATTTTCCGTCCATTCATTTCTATGCACAAATAGTTTGTCCCAAAAAGAGAATATAGTGATTCTTTTGTCCTTTATTTCACGTAGTAAACTTCGAACAAATTGTTTTATGCTGTGGTCACAAAACATGAATTTGTAATGCATCAAATGTTTTGGTGCAAGGAAGCGAAGATAGTTTTGATAACAGCACTTGCTGTAACTGTGATTTCAAATATATTTAATTTAATGATATCTAATTGCAGTTAGTCGAGCAAAAAGGGACTGCAAACCATTACACCTTATATTTGGTCTGCCGCGAGTAACGCTACGGTTGCGACTTGTAGAGCAGGAATTGCCTTTTCAAATCTAGAAGATCAAAGTATTTCTGACTGCAAATAAAACAATAAATGTTATCAAAAACATTTTAGTGGAATATATAGATATAGGAAGATGTGGTGTGAGTGCCAATGAGACAACTCTCCATCCAAATAACAATTCATAAAAGTAAACCATTATAGGTCAATGTACGGCCTTCAACACGGAGCCTTGGCTCACACCGAACAACAAGCTATAAAGGGCCCCAAAATTACTAGTGTAAAACCATTCAAACGGGAAAACCAACGGTCTAGTCTATATAAAAAACGAGAAACGAGAAACACGTATAAATTACATAAACAAACGACAACTACTGTACATCAGATTCCTGACTTAGGACAGGTGTTTATGTATTTATGTCTACGTCGTTGGTTTGGCAGACTGCTGTCCTGTGAGCACTCAAAGCGCGCATTGTTGTTGGCGCTCAACAGGAAGCGCATCGAACGGAACAAGTCATCTTTATATCTTTTTTAATTTCACAACAATTTAATACTATTTACTTCTATATGCACAGAAAATATGAAATAATTATCTAAAACTTGTAAGACGTCTTTGAAGTTCGAGATGTGGAATAAAATCTTGAAAAGGCTTATGCTATCTTCATTTTAAATCAATATTGTTAGTCGGGAGATGATATAGGATTAAGTTTAATCTCTTCTTGACAGAAAACTAGGAGATACCTGCGCAACCGAAGAAGATTTAATAAGACTGGTTTGGAAGAGGTTTAATTCGGTGACAATTTCGAACCTTCAAGTGATGTATGGTAAAATTATATTGAATTTATTGTCAGGAGGGGTCATAAATCTCAAACAAAAACAAATGCCCCTTCAAAATCGTTAAAATATGATGTTTACTAACTTAAATCGGATAACACAAAGTATAAAAATTCAGTTTATTTAGACATGAAGTGATTTAAAGATATTAAATTATTTTCTCTACGGCTGTATTAAAATGAAATTTATATATTATCTTTGTCAGGTGTACGTATAATCTACGATTGACTCGTGCACTGCACGCGACATTATTCATAGCAAATATTTATTTTGCCACACTACGTGATGCGTACGCAACCAAAATTTTGGTGCGTTTTTAATGTTTTACCACGCGACATAAACTTGCAATAAATAATAGTTGGATGTTTTAAAAGTCTCGACGTCGTCCCTTTATTACTAAATAGAATATTTCATTTTAATGCAAAGATAGTCTGGCTTAAAATGAAATCAATCTTTATAAAGGACCTGGACTATTGTAAAATCACCTGCTTTTGAAATATTTAATTACAGTCTGAAGACATTTGAATATTTTGCTAGTTATTTGTTTTGTTTCACTTTGTTCGTACTTTCGTAAATTCTTTAATGACTGGCATATACAGTGTAATAACAGTCACTGTCCGGAACCTGAAATGACCTGCAAAGACAGTGAGATGACCACCACAATATGGATCAAGAGTAGGTTGTACTTTTATAAATTCTTAAATGACCTGTACATACAGTGTAATTACCGCCACTGTCCTGATCAATACAAGCTTCTTACTTTTGTATTTTCTTAAATGACCTGCAGACATTTTAATTACCACCACCACACGGACCAAGACAATGTTTTCTAATTTTTCTGACTTACACAGACATTGTATAGGTCAAGACAAGGTTTGTACTTTTGTACTATCTTAAATGACCAGCAGACATTCACAACAATACCGCCACTTCACGGACCAAGACTTGGTATATACAGTTGAAATTACTGAATGGCATGCAAGTATTGTGTAATTAATTCTCTTGTATAGATGATGCCTAAGTGTGTACGGTTTTTATTTCTCATACTACTGTCGCTGTACGAACGAAGACAAACGTTCTTCTTTTATGATACGCTAAAATGGTGCGTTCAAGTCAAGGTCGACCTAAACTACACGGCTTTTACTGATTCAATTCAAGGTCGACCTAAACTACTCTGTTATAGTACCTTGACCGATACAAGTCAAGGTCGCCCTATACTACTCGTCTGTGGAACCTTGACTGATACAAGTCAATGTCGACCTAAACTTCTCTGTTGTAGAACCTTGATCGATACAAGTCAAGATCGCCCTATACTACTCGGCTGTGGAACCTTGACTGATACAAGTCAATGTCGACCTAAACTTCTCTGTTGTAGTACCTTGACCGATACAAATTAAGGTCGTCCTATACTTCTCGACTGTGGAACCTTGACTGATACAAGTCAAGGTCGCCCTATACTACTCGGCTATGGAACCTATGGAACCTTGACTGGTACAAGCACTCGGCCACCGAACCTTGACTGATTTAATATAACTGGAAATGTATCAATACGAAATAGTGTGTCAACTATAATTCATGTATTATAGCAATAGATTATATTTAAGTGACATGAAATGAATATGAAACAAAGAAGTATGTTTACCTTTAATAACCTATGAATATCTAATGAATATTGCTTCAAGCTGTTAATTTATAAAACGAATAATATTTTACGAAGGTCGTATGCACGTGACACGAGATTTGATTATCAGAAAATATCCTTAATTTGATTTCAGACACGTGTGATGAAGTGTTTACATTTTAATATATTTATTTATCTATTTTTGAATTATTTTAAGTCAAAGATTGGTGACTCCTTTTTGCATTATTCGGACAGAACAGTGATTTTGTACTGTCCTCTAAAATACTACTATTAAAAATGTTTTACGAGATTGTGGTAAGCTTTTATGGACCTTTATAGTTTACATTATACTTTCAATGTAAATAATTCAAATAATAATAGATAATACATAATAATTATAGTTAAACATTGCAAAAACATATCTCTTTTTAAAAGTTGGGTATCCAAGAACCCGAGCTTTTTCTATTTAAATTGTAAAATTTAGGTTTTATAGGATTAAGAAGTAAAAAAACGCAAACACTTGAATATTTGGGTTCACTTCGAGTGTCCTCTGTATTGTGACACCTGAAACGGCTAGACTCCCGATCATTTCTTGCATAATGAATTAAGAAACATTCATCAGCGAACCAACTGAAAAGTAAATAAAATGAATTCCGCTTAGTTCACACATATTTCAATAGCTGAATCGCCGGAAGTGAAATGACCTTAAGTCTAACCTCAAAAAGATGACCCGGTGTCAATGAAGACATTTAAAAAGTTTAATAGCAAGAAATTGTCTTCCCCTTTAAAATTTTACCTGTAAACTGAGAAACTATTTGTGCAAAGGTGTATTTAGCCTTAAACCGTTTTGTAGATATAGTTAATTTGTTTATACACTGCAATTTAATTTCTGTGTGGGATTTTAAAATGAATGACTTCTAATCTGGTCACTGACAGAAGGTGAAGTCAACCAAAATTGGAATAAAACTCTAACTTGAGCGTTCTCGATACTAGCTACATGTACATAATTATGTATATTTATCTTTTCTATTAAAATTTCAATACACTTGCTTGCCAAAATTATAGCTTATTGTATAGATGTATATGACTATTGTGTGTGACTATTTGTTTAAAACAGTCTTGTCTTGTCTACTTTATGTGGCTATTTATTTGTCATAGTCTTGTCTTGTCTACTATATGTGACTATTATTTGTCATAGTCTTGTCTTGTCTACTATATGTGACTATTTAATTGTCATAGTCTTGTCTTGTCTACTATATGTGACTATTTAATTGTCATAGTCTTGTCTTGTCTACTATATGTGACTATTTATTTGTCATAGTCTTGTCTTGTCTACTATATGTGACTATTTGTTTGTCCCAGTCATGTTTTGACTATTTTGTGTTACTACTTATTTGTCCTAGTCTTGTCTACTATATGTGACTATTTGTTTTACATAGTCCTGTCTTGTCTACTATATGCAACTATTTATTTGACATAGTCGTCTTGTCTACTTTATGTGGCTATTTGTTTGTCCCAGTCATGTCTTGTCTAGTGTGTGCGACTATTTACTTGTTATTGTCTTGCCTTGGGTTATTTGTGTGAATTTGTGTTTGTATCTCATTTTGTCTTGCCTTGTCTACTTTATGTGTCTATTTGCTTGTCCCAGTCTTGTCTTGTCTAATGTATGTGACCATTTGTTAGTTCGATTCTTGTCGTTTATTCTATGAATGACTACTACTTGTTTATCCAAGTATTGTCTTGTCTTCTATGTGTGACAATTTGTTCGTCCGAGTCTTGTCTTGCGTAATTTGTGCGACTATTTATAATAGTTGTCCCAGTCTTGTCTGCTGCATGTGACTGTTTGCTTGTCACAATCTTGTCTTGTTATATATCGTATATGTGATTATAACTTCTTGTCCCGTCTTGTTCTTGTCTATAGCATATGACTATACACTTGTGCCAGTCTTACATATTGTCTAATGTGTGCGGCAATCTACTTTGTTGTTCAGTCTTGTCTTATCTACCTTAGGTATCTTTTTAAATTTGTTTGCCACAGTCGTGTCTTGTCTATCGTTTGTGACTATCTTATCTTATTCATTGATGCGTGATTTGGTCAATGTTACGAGGAGATATGCACATTGCTCATTTTATACGTCATTTGGTCTCTGGTGGAGAGTTGGCAATCATACCATACCTTCTTACTTTCATACGTCTCAGTAAAATTTATTCACATATTTTTTCTAGGAATAGGTTGATGCATAGCTTGAAATACAGTCTAGTTGAACATGTACAGACACTCTTCTATTGTTGAAGACCTCAAATTGACATCTATATATGTCTCTTAATCTGATCGTCTTGTTGAGTTGCTGTCGGGATTGACGTACCTTACGTCTCATTATATTCATATTCATAGACAAAAAACATTGTATATATAATAACATGGAATCATTTTAGAGGCATCAACATCTAATATGATATCTTTTAAACTTGAGTATTTGAGAAATAAATGTTTCTTACGTCACCTCCGAATGGAAAACAAATATTTCATTTTTTTTAAAGCTAAATCTTATAAATTATTTTTTTTAGATATATTTGTTATCCTAGACAAAACAATATTGTACTTTTAAATCTACCAAGATGCAGTACAGTTATGCGACATTGTCATGCGTCACAGAACACCTAACACCTCTGCGGTTTTTATTTGAAAGTGTCATTTCTGTTTGCCGAGACTTATGATGTGACGTCCTTTCTTATACAAACTACCACTACATAAAGTTCTATAGTAGATCACTTGTGGTTTTTAATTATATCGTCTATAATCTCCTTTCAATTGATGTTACCTTATTCTACTTAGGTTAGCCATTATCAGACCAGTATCAGATGTGAAAGAAAACAATGAAGGCAATCGTTCATTTACATATTAATATCTATGAAATTGTTTTTTATTATTACGCTATTCAAACATTGGAAACCTTGAAAACTATAGTTGAACCTTACCAAAACGAAGGTCATTGATTTAGCACGATATTTCTCTGGAATTGGACACCGACTTTCACTTCTTACACCAAACGACGATAGTGTCCCATAACTAAAGGCTGGTTATTCTGTTATTTGACCGCAAAGTTATTCATCCAACATTTATGAGTAAAAAAACGATGAATTCATAACTACACCAATGATACAGCAACCAAACATGTGATAATGAAATATTTAAAAACAATTAGATATTTATAGTCTTTAACAATTTCAGACGGGTGTCTATACAATATGCCAAGCTCTCGATCGATCTGGGTCTTAACATTGTGAAAAATCAATCAGAGAAAGATAAAACAAAAGACAACCACTGACATGGTTCTTGGCTTTGGACATGCACGTCTCAACATAAATACGTGCCTTCATAGCATCTTATCAGATATCATATAATACATATAGAAGTCGTGTTATATAAATACTTTAGTTTTATTAAACATGTTTTACAAAATTGTAAATAGTATAAAATTTACATAATACTTAATATATACACTCAAAATAATTGCATATACACTCAAAAATAATTGCATAGATATTTCAAAACACGGAAATGTGTATTTAAAAAATTAACTTTAAATTTCAAATATTTGTAAAACTCGTAAAACATATAACAATGAAGCACTTTAATAATAAAAAAAACAATCTGTTTTAAACTGGTATGTCTTCTGGAACACATAAAGGTCAATGCCACAATTGATTGATGGCGATTAATGAACACATGCAGAATATATATATACGGTAAACATAATATTAATAACACTTGTATACTATAATATGAACACATTGTATTGGTAAATAACAAACTAAATTATGCAAAAACAGCACAAATTTGAAACTTTGAATTCAAAATACAGCCATTTCACTTACAACAGTGAAATCAATGTCAAACAATCAATAAAAATATGAACACAATTGGTCGGCCATTGAAAGTGTCATAGCTGCCTCGAGATCAATAACAAATACGGAAAGTCCTTTTGGAACAATTCGGATCAAATTCCATTCGGAATAACTCGGATAAATGTCCATTATCGATGATGCCACCTCTTAAACCAATAATTAATTTCTGGATGTCCTTCACCTCATGTCATCATTTCTCAACAAATAACATTCTGCAATCATAAAATAAAAATCATTTAAGTATAATTATTAAATTTTGTACACTTAAATTTATTTATAGTGTTTCATTTCGTTTTTAATTAATATGATGAGACTAATCTTAACTATTAAAACATTGTCACTTTCAGAACTTTTAATACAAAAGTTTTTATATTAAACACTTTTATCATTAAAAACAACCTTAAATGTGTGAAAACTGCTTTCATTGTCAAAATTAAAGATTTCTATTTGACTTTCATATCAAAACGTGGCTTTAATATTTTTATGAATTAAATTGACTTTTTGACATTTTAGCTACATTTAATAACAATTGACATTCAGGTGTTTAAAAGGTCTAACACTGTACACAGTCTCTTTTGATCAAAAACCGACATCGGATGTATGCAACGTTAAATTTATATACAAAATATTTAATAATTTCCTTCGTCATAGCTTTCACATTTATTAAATAATAATGATTTCTGTTTCCTTTGCTTTTCATCTTTTTTTAATAATAAATCCATGTACATTTCTACCGTTTGATAAATGAAATGAGTCACCATCATATTGAATTAACTTTATATACAATTTTAGACCCTAACATACTTGTAACAAAACAACATAATGGATTTTAGATTTAATAATAAAAATCCAGGTAGGAAAAACGTGTAAAAATATATGCTTACCTGTAAAGTTTATAAGGGAAAAAATGACCTGAGATCTGGTAATTCATCCTCCTCCGAGCTGAACGACTCTGATAGATTTTCTGAAGCGGACGGACTGTGTTGCATAGAGATGTAACTGGTCGCTGGTGAATGCTGCATAGGGCTGTACTGGTACTGGTAATTGTCCGAACTGTAACCAGAGGTTGTGGATCCAGTGTCGAACGACATTGTTTTATCCCCTGTGTAACCAGTTTTCGTGGTGTCAAATGAAATGGTATTGTCAGGATTATAATTAAATGTTTGTAAAGGCTGATACGTAACCCTGGAATCCTGAATCTCATCGATTTCTTCATCAATGTTCGGATAAGCCATCACATGTCCGTTATTATTGTTATGATAGAGATTTCCACTTTGATAGTTTTCCTTGTCACTGTGACAATGTTCACTTTCACACACTGTCCTGTTATCGTTGTTACAGTTATTTTGATTTTGTAAGAACTGCACGCTCTGGTGTATTTCACTGTCTATGTTTTGTTGTAATTTGCTCCTTGAATCATTTTCATTTTCTGAATCCATAATTTCACCATCAGTGTATATTAATAACTGCCGTAATTGTTTGATGTATTCAACAGCTGACTTAAGTGTGTCAACTTTGCTCAGTTTCTTGTTCTTCTTTCCGTCCGGAACATGATCCCTTAATGTCTCGAATCCTAAGTTGACCATTTTCACTCGGTTTCTTTCCCTTTCGTTACGTCTAGCCACAGTTGCGGGTTGTGGTTTAGGTAGCAAATGATGTAGTCCTTTACCATCAGTCCTGCGTTTACAGCGCAGCATTTCTGGTTCTTTTGGTGAAAGGGGTTCCTGTTTCTTCAACCGTCTTTGAGCCTGTACTTGTTGAGCTACAGTTGTTGTTGTTCTGACCAAAATAAACGGTCCTGTCATTTGAACTCCATTATTATTTATTGAAGTTAAAGCTTGGATTGGAACCAAGCTTATGGTTGATGCCATGATTGAAAAATTTCGTGTGCTTGTCGCGTGGTTAATATTCGAAATTGCCTCGCGACCTGATGACAATATCGTCTGCTCTTAAAAACTTCGGAAAAACATAGATTGGAGATTTAAATATTGCTGGCGTTATAAGCTCCGCCCATGCGTACAAAGTCACACCCGCGGCTTGCTTCCGTCAAAATTGTATAAACATTTAAATGTCCCTTAAATGTCAATCAACTTTCAATCGTACGAACGTCGCGTGCCCTGATATAATCTTGCCTTAAAGAAAATTAAATGCATCAAAAGAGATGACAACGCCATTAGAGGTTGCTAACAGTACGCATCGGTAAATTTTACCAATAAAAAACGATAAAGAATCGCAGATGGTCATATTAAAATTGTGATACTCCTAAATTAACAACCTGTTACTTCAATATGAATATTTGTTTTGTAAGATGCAATTATTAATATTCAGGAAATCTTACTGAACATACCGGTACATTGAACATATGATGTTCTCAACCACTGAACTTAGTTTATTATTCGTCTCACTTCATTTAATTTCAATTTACATACACCCAAAAAATGGCGCCATCTTAGTTCATATCATAAAATACATTTTAAATTAATTGTGACTTCTGATACTTTGATCAATAAAAAAACGACAAAAGTATAGTTCTTAATTTGATTTTAGAGAGTATCCTAAACAATTACTATAATCTTTGAAGTTTTTTGTTGGGTTTTCTCAATTTTTGTAGTCTATTACTTTTGTAGAAAAAAATATGATACACTCATTTTTGAATGAAACTTCATTTTGAGTAACAGAAAGGGTGTTGACAAAATTATAGGATTTGTTTGTTTAGTTAAATTAACAATTTTTACAATTCAATACATCATGATTTTCGTTGATAAATATAGTGTAAGATAATAATCTCCCCATAGATATGTATAGCATGTTTCAATGTTGTTAAAATCTACATACACTGAACTGATAAATTGTTCTATTGGTCTATTCATACGAAAACAAGTCAGTATTTTTCTTTTAAATCTGTTACCTTTTCAATTTCTGTTAAACTTTGAAACTTTTTTTTACATTGCATTAATCTATTTAGTTCGTTATAAGTGATGAAATCTATATCTTTTAACCTTTTGCCCATTAACGGCATTGTTGAGTATCTAATTCATCACTAATGATAAAACTAATATTAATAAGGTGGACACGTTCACGTAAGGACACATATAAGTCCCTGCAGGTGTTTTTTAATATTAAAAAGGCCAGTCCGATTGAAAACGAATTGGACTCTCAATTTTTGATATTTATATCAAAGTAATCAAGATGTCATTTTTATCAGCAGGGAAACAATTTCTACATAAAATGAACCAAACCGTTAACTGACCCTTCTTGCTTGACTGACCAACAAAAATTTCACTTTTTTTAATAAAGCCCGATTAAGTACAACTTAAAGTGTGCATTAAACTATGAAAAATGTGCTTTAAATAGCCTCAATCAAGACATGAATATATAAACGTCAAAATAGTTATGTTCCATGATATTTTTTTACATTTCTTTACATATACTACAAGATACCAAGGAACTCTGTTCTATGGAAGGTGAAGGTATTTTACGGTATGTAGAGTGTTATGCATGTTACGTTACATAGACGATGTCTCACCTTGTAGAGTGGTGAGTCCTGGTTTACATAACGATTGATTTATATAGCGATAGGAAATAAGTATTAATCACAAGTGTCATTATTTCGATTTTGAAATAAAATTGAGCATGGAAATGTGGAATGTGTCAAAGAGACAACAACCCGACCAAAGAGCACAAAACAGCCCAAGGCCACCAATGGGTCTTCAACACAGCGGGAAAATCCCGCACCCGGAGGCGGGCTTCAGCTGGCCCCTAAACAAAAATGTGTACTTGTTCAGTGAAAAAAGACGTCACACTAAACTCCGAAAAAAATAAATGAACTAAAATAAAAAAAATATATATATATACAAGATTAACAAAGGCCAGAGGTTCCTGACTACGGACAGGCGCAAAAAAGGGACATTTTACGTATTCGTCTTTCCTTTTTTTATGCAGCTTAGATAAAATTCAAATGAAACAGATAATGTTAGAAGCTTTTTTTATTGCACATGACACATTTATGCTGATGGATAATAATTCATATCAAGTGCATAAAATTCAACGTTTGGAAATGTATGGGAAATCTATAAGGGGCTATAGCATGGTAGCCAGAAGCTTGTTTATTATATATTCATAGGATAACACTTCAAAAATCATAATAAATAGGACATTACCAATTCAACGTTATCTGCGCCACCATAAGCGCAATATTTGATTTTCTTTGATGTATTAACTTTTCCTTGATGTAAAATAATAGTCACTGAATGAAATCTGCGTGTTTTTGTAATTAAAAAAGATGTGCATACATTTATAACGGTGCTTCTTTGTGATTAGTCATTACAGTAGTGTTGTTTCCAATGAATATTCATATCAGAATAAATCACTGTCAGGTTTGTGGTTACGAAAGATCTATAGACTATCTGCAAAGAAGGTAAAGTAAAATATAAAAAAATACAGAAATTAAAATATTTCACAGTCTCTGAGTCTACCTTGCTTAATTGTTTGACAGTATGATAAAATACACGTTGACGGCACGCGCCAGGTGTTTTCTTGATGTAGGGCGGAGCTTTCAAGGCTCGCGTTCATTAGAATTTAAAAACCAGTCTGGAATACATATATCATCGTTGTTAGTATATCAAAAACGAAACAATTAAGAATACAACTGTTCAAATTACAAAAGCTTTGCCCAATTTAGATGTTTTCTCTGTGTGTAGACTTAAAATAACTTAAAATATATAACCGGGTTTTTTGTATTTCATTTATTTTTGTTGTTGTTTGTTATTGTTGGTGTTGCTTTTCTTTGCATTAGCTTTACCTTCGGCTGTATTACTATTCATTTTAATGTGCATAATATCACAGGTCTTTACTTGGTTTTCCATGTTGTTGGCTTGTTGTCTTGTATCATTTTTCTATCACAGTATGTTGTCTATAAGTATATATAAAGCTCGAATATCGATTATATGTATATGAAAAAACATTATTTGAAAAGTTTGAACTGGAAATTTATCATTTTCTTGGTGACAATAATAAAGTTGGCAGAAGATACTAAGGGCATAATAAAAGGGGTAGGAGATATCCACAATTAAAAGGAGATATTCACAATTATAAATCCAGTAGGATATACCCAAAATTAAAAAGGGGATAGGAGATATCCACAATTATCAAAGGTGGTAGGAGATATCCACAATTAAAAAAGGGGATAGGAGATACATATATCCACAATTAAAAAAGGGGGTAGGAGATATCCACAATTAAAAAGGGGGTAGGAGATACCCACAATTAAAAAGGGGGTAGGAGATACCCACAATTAAAAAGGGGGTAGGAGATATCCACAATTAAAAAAGGGGGTAGGAGATATCCACAATTAAAAAGAAGGTAGGAGATAACCACAATTAAAAAAGGGGTGAGATATCCACAATTAAAAAAGGGGTAGAAGATATACACAATTAAAAAAGGAGACAGAAGATGAAAGTCAATACTTTGGTAAGAGGTCTTTTTTTCAAAGAGTTACTGACTGCTCGGCAATGCTTATCATTTGTCAACTGACCTTGATGGTAAAGTTCTTCGTATAACAAATTCTATTTATAGTTTTGTACAAAACGTATTTCATGTCCCTGGGACATTTGTAATATCATCGCTTTTTCAATTTATTACGAAAATTTTGCATCACAAAAAGTATTTGTAGAGAAGGCTTAAAGAAGAAATAGGTTAAAAACACATAATGTACTTGTGGGGTTGATTGAAAATAGCCAAGGTGTGACGAAAGGATTCGCTCATCTCAAGTCAGGTGTTCTAAATTAATGTTTTACTATAAATAAATTTCGTAAAACTACAAGCAGGCTTTCAATTTGGACACTTTTGTTCCGATGTGATCACAAGAATATACGAATGAATACACTCTTAGGAATATCGTAAAAATGGTTAAATTAAATTTATCGTCAAGTAGCGGTCGTTAGTCAATGCTAAAAACACTCTTCTAACCCCAGGTGTGATCTAAGAATTAATTGTATTTTTTTTTAAATCTTGTAAAAAATATGCTTAAAAAGGCAATTTCTACAACTAGAATATTAATACCTGTGATAAGTCAAGGTATAAAGGGTGTCAAGGTGGGTGACACGTGAGGTTAAGAGGTTTAAAGTCTTAAATCGTAGGGTGATGGGGATGAGAAAGTATATGTATGAGAAGGTTATAAGATCAATATAGACAGACATGCATTCATTTTAGTTAATTTTTCCCCAAATTTTTTTAATTATTTTATCTTCTGATTATAGAGCGCTTTTGCTAATGGTTTTAACATTATCAATGCAAAAACGACGGAATAAAAAAAGAAAAAGACATGCATGTTTGCAAACTTCGAAGAATATCAACTATCAACTTCCCATAGAATATGGTCTGTGGAAAAGTAGACTTAAGGGAAAAAGAATCTGTATTTGTAATAGAGTACCACTATAGATTGCAATGTCAAGAGAGAAAGAACCAATTTATTGTTTATAATGTACTATCTTATATTTACCACCCTGATTTGTTTTATTGAATAAAATATAGTTTAACCAAGAATCAATTTAGAATTTCATTTGATTGCAAAAAGCTTATAACAATACCGGTACCAATTTTACTACACCAGATGCACATTTGAACAATTACTATATCTCATTGATGCTCGAGGCCAAAATATTTGAAAGTCTAAAGTCTAAAAACGTTGAAGAGCAGATAAAATTAAAGAGTACCAAAAGTAAAGCCAAATCCTGTCACAAGGAATCAGAGCTATGCGGAAGGGAGATATATTCGTTAATTTAAAATGATTTAGAAACATCGAATAAAACAATATAAACAACTAAAAACAGCGCATAAAAAGTTGTAAACTTAGATTAGAATTTCCAACTGAAAGACGAAATATCTAAACTTCATCCTCGAACTTACGACAACATTTTGTATACATTTAAATCCTATGATTTGTATATATCCATCTTTAGATACCGTTTGACTTGTTCTCTAAGTTTTCCTAGGTATGCTCTAAAATTGTTTCGTCCTAAAAATGCATGAAATATTTGCCATTGAATGTTAAGCAACCAACAATTAATCAATCTAAAATTGTTGTTTTGTAGTTTCGTGTTATGCTTCTCCTAATACCTGTGCATAATATATCACTGTTCTTTCAACATATTAAACATTAAAATTAGCAAGTTCTTTAATCTATAGAGATAAAAAGTTTAAGTTAGATGCGATATTGCTTCCTCTACATACAAATACAAAACCTTTCTTATGGACTTAATGCAATTATTTCAAACTTCTAAATGACACAAACAATAAGGAATATGATTAAACCCTGTAGATTGAGACCTGTTTGAAATAAAAAAAAAAAAAAAGAGATTAGATTTAATGAAAGAAATACTATTTGTATGGAAGTAATGGAAAATAATTTTCTTTCAACGTCATTAAAATTTTCATTCTACAAATGTATTTGCCTCAGTTGACAACTTCAATCGATTACATAGACAAAAAACTACGTGAACGCTTCAAACTGAGATTAATTAAATATTTCAATAGTGCCTAACAAAGTGATGAACTCTCTTTTTAGTGAGGTAAGAAAGTGATAATAATGTTTGATTGTGATTGAGATGTTATCGGGTACTGTCAGGTTTTGTGTGGCACGCGTTCATAGCGGGGACCTAACCACACGAACTTCACACACTTATAGACTGTCTACCTTGGAGTTAATAATTACCTGGTCAGGTAAGGGTGATATATGATGTGGTCACTCAGTAAATTGTTATAATTATTATCATTAAGTATTTTGTGGTAACGTTGACGACTTCCACTGATGACAGTTGTTCAGCTGATTAGCATCGGTCCATTGTAGTCGTTAGTTCAGATTTACCACCTTTCCGATGGCAATCGCAAAACAAGCTGTTAACTTGAATAATCTTTTAAATTTTTTTTCCCCTTAACAAAAAGATAGGATTGTTATTTTTTTATGATTTCGACCACAGCATTTACTTCTTAACCGTGTTTGAAGAACGGTTACATTGTCTTTGAAAAAGATTTAATTATATTTAAACTATTATGCTTATGATTAATTCATAGTTGTGTTCTATTCTGGGATCAATAGCTTATGTATTAGTCCCAGTTTTAATACCTCATGTATTAGTCCTAGGTCTGATACCTCATGTATTAGTCCCAGTTCTAATAGCTTATGTATTAGTCTCAGTTCTAATAGCTTATGTATTAGTCCCAGTTCTAAGAGCTAATGTATTAGTCTCAGTTCTAATAGCTTATGTATTAGTCCTAGTTCTAAGAGCTAATGTATTAGTCCCAGTTCTAATAGCTTATGCATTAGTCCCAGTTCTAAGAGCTAATGTTTTTAGTCCCAGTTCTAATAGCTTATGTATTAGTCCCAGTTCTAAGAGCTAATGTTTTTAGTCCCAGTTCTAATAGCTTATGTATTAGTCCCAGTTCTAAGAGCTAATGTTTTTAGTCCCAGTTCTAATAGCTTATGTATTAGTCCCAGTTCTAAGAGCTAATGTATTAGTCCCAGTTCTAATAGCTTATTTATTAGTCCCAGTTTTAAGAGCTAATGTATTAGTCCCAGTTCTAATAGCTAAGTCCCAGTTCTAATAATAGACTTATGACAGCACCAACCTAAACTTGACCAAGGAGGTTTTATATTATCCTTGTATCGACCAAATATCAACTCTCTCTCTCTCTCTCTCTCTCTCTCTCTCTCTCTCTCTCTCTCTCTCTCTCTCTCTCTCTCTGGGTGGGAGTGTGGCAAGGTACATATAGTTTCCATTCATCGATATAAATGTATGAAATTGGATTGTATGTAACTTTAACCGAAAAAGGAGCAAATGACATGTTACTAATTATAGTACAATACTGAACTATTGATCTCTATCAGTTTGTACAAATTCCTTGGGGGTATCTGATTACCAATCTAGACACATTATCATATAACACGACTGTTGACTGTATTACATGGCCGTCTAATGCTTAAATTATTCATTAAATTTTTAACAGTTTTGGGCTAGTAAGTGTACTCTCTTTGAAAGTATGTGTGATGTGATAAAATCAGTTTTATGTATTTGCATATAAACCACAACCTATATATAAGTCATAAATTTTAATAAGTTAATACTGAATCAAGAAAAAATCAGCCGTTAAATTTTTCAGGATTTCGAATTATATGATTTGAAGTCCAGTTCTGAAATAATATTTTATAATCTGTCGTAATATGGTTAGGCGTTACTCAAGAATTCATTCAAATTAGGACCATTTAAAAAAAGGTCTATCTATATTTTAGGAGTCATGGGTGTACTCTGAAGTTCTGACAACATTTAGTCGTATTTTAATTTGACCCTATTATAATTGTTGAAAAAGGCTTAATGGGAACCCACAAAATAACCAATTCCGATTAAAACTCAACAAAACAGACACTAAAAATTAGCCAGCTCCGCAAGCACCATAAACCAAGAAAACAAATTTCACATCCGCACACAATATTCCACAGACCTAAATGCTCATTTGAAAATAATAAAGCATGCCCCCCCCCAAAAAAAAAAAAAACAAAAACTAAAAGATTAACTAACAAATTATACCCAAATATGTACTAGGATTTGAAAACCCGAACACTGAATGAAATTTCAACATATAATTCTTACAACATATCAAAATTGTGTGAATAACAATAAAGATGGATGTTATATGTTGATTGATTGATTGATTGATGATTGATTGATTGATTGATTGATTGATTGATTGATTGATTGATTGTTGTTGTTTGTTTAATGGTCAATGGCTAATGTTTATAGGATATTTAGGAAGACAACAAATAACTAATAATTTACTGGATCGAAGGTCGCGAAATTTGGAATGTTACCGGTAAAAACCAATAGATGTATAATTAGCCGAAGTTTTGCCTGACCAAGGCAACCTTCTTTAGAAACCAGTTGTAAGGGTTCTTTATCGAATAGAGATAGTGATGCCGTCCCTTCAAGAGCTGTCGGAATGTTTAACAAGGTCATTAAAGTGGTTTTATCTTAAACATGAAATACTTAGAACTTTATTTCTTCAAAATGGAAAAAAATCGAAAAATGATAGGTTTACATCATTACATGGCTACATGTATAACAAAGACTATTTTAGATATATAACAGTATTACATAACGGTTATCCTAATTATAAAACTGAAACCCTCAACTGACCAATTAGCTGACCGCAACACAAATATGAGTAATAACCACTTTTCTATTTATATCATCTCGTGTGAGGTCTATTGTAAAGGTTATTGTTCGAATATTCTACTCCCATCCTCTATAAAGCAACATATGTTTGGCATCCGGTATATACCATCGTCCGATTACAACAATAATAACAAAGTTCGGATAATTTTTGAAAAAAATCAGGTGATGCTCTGTTGAAGGTACAGGATTAAAAGTTTTGAAAAATTCGGTGATATTCTGTTGAAGTGACAGGATTATAATAGTTGACAATGTTTTACATACTAGCCTATACAGTCCCACTATAAAGACACGGTCAGTCTGGTATTGTGATAGGATTAGTAATGTTGTATATATATGCCACGAAGGTAACTTATCTATAAGTAATCTTCTAGAGTGTTTCATGCTGCTTTCATATTGAACATGAAACATCCATGAAACTAAGTTAATTACCTGGATGTCACGCGCTCATTAAAATTCATGTATCTTTAACAAGATTTAAACACCAATAAATTTCACAGTATTTGTCTTGCTGCTTGCATTTTACAAGCACTGTGTTTACATAAAACCTTCTAATAAGAAAACAGTTGGTCATTTTTACGCAAGGGTTATAGGACACATGTCTTCATTTGATCTTGAAACCTTTCTCTGATCTGAAAAAAATTTCAATTCTAATACAACTTCATATTATGAACAATCACTCCGTCAACTTGTTAATTTAAACGATAATTATATTAGTGTTGATCAATAAATATGCATGTCCTACGTAAAATTATACGATATTTGAATGCCTGTAAATATGTGATATGATTGCCAATGATAAAACTATCTACCAAAGGATAAGGGTGTTAATAATTACAGGTCACCGTACGAGTTTTTGTGTTTTGCATGCAAAGTCCACCGTATATTACACAATAAGAGCACTACGAAGATCGATAAAATGTGAAGCAATTATTCAAAAGAGAAAACCAATGACCTGACGTATGCTAAAACAATTGACGACTAATAATTCTGGAAGACAGCAACCAACAAAAGGATGTCAAAACATGATCCATAACACTATACAAATTTTTATTTGTCAAGCTGTAAACTACCTGAGTCTGGAATAAGTGAATATATATACATGTAACACAAACTATGCATGATCTGCTAACGTAACACAATTCACCCTTCAATACGACATAGAAAAGATAAAACTGAATATACTAAAGTTTATAATTTCCATTTTGAGCAATTTGGTTTAACACTTACACCCAAACATTGAATATCATTGGCTGCTTTGTCTGTTGGTACAAAAACAACCTTATTACCGAGAGTTTTTAATTTTTCCAGTCTTGATATATTTTTCAAAATATGTTTTGTGAGTATAAAGAGAAATAAGAAGATGCGGTATGAGTACAAACGAGACAACTCTCCATCCAAGTCACAATGTGTAAAAAGTAATAAGTATATATTTAGGACGTCATTATAAAAGATACTTCTTATCTGAAAAAAAAACCTATATAATATATATATATATATATATATATATCATTCAAAATTAGCGTACACCAAGTCACAACCGTATCATTATTTCAATATCTATAAAATCATAAAACCATACCATTGATATTATAATGTACTCTACGTCATATTTTGGACTCGCTCATTCATTTTGTATATATATGAAGACATGTGAACGACAAACAACCCGTCACTATCAGATGTATTTAACAGACAACTCCTTATTTGGGTTAACCATTGTCGACTTAGACTCTTTGGTGTCTGTTATTTTATGCTGTTGCTTTTTGATATTCTTTTTCTCACATCTAGTTTTTGTTGAAATTAGTCAGACAAGTCACATCAGATTTGTTGATTCTTTTACATTTAGCAAAGAATAATCAATGAGGATATAATAGCACCTGAGAGCGCAAAACAGTCGACCTGACATAGATTCGGAGAGCAATACGTTTCGTTCTGACAGAAAACAACACATTTGCGTCTTGCCAGATAGATTCAGAGAGCTTCACAAGTACGTCTACAAAGATACATAATGCAACAAATGTCATCATGATAGATATATTCAGAGAGCAACACATACAGTCCTAACAGATAGATTCAGTCATACCGACAGACAGATTCCGAGAGCAACACATGTCCGTCTAGATAGACACAGAATGTAAAAAATGTAATCCTGACAGATAAATAATATATATATATATATATATATATATATATCGTCCTGACAGATAGATACAGAGTGCAATATATATGTCGTCTTGACAGATAGATACAAAGAGCAATATATATGTCGTCCTGACAGATAGATACAAAGAGCAATATATATATGTCGTCCTGACAGATAGATACAAAGAGCAATATATATGTCGTCCTGACAGATAGATACAAAGAGCAATATATATGTCGTCCTGACAGATAGATACAAAGAGCAATATATATGTCGTCCTGACAGATAGATACAAAGAGCAATATATATGTCGTCCTGACAGATAGATACAAAGAGCAATATATATGTCGTCCTGACAGATAGATACAAAGAGCAATATATATGTCGTCCTGACAGAAGTTCAAAGAGCAATATATATGTCGTCCTGACAGATAGATACAAAGAGCAATATATATGTCGTCCTGACAGAAAGTTACAAAGAGCAATATATATGTCGTCCTGACAGATAGATACAGAGTGCAACATTAATGTCCTCCTGACAGAAAGTTACATAGAGCAAAATATATGTCGTTCTGACAGGTAGAAACAGAGTAATATAAATGTCGTCCTTACAAATAGATACAGAGAGTAATTTATATGTCGTTCTGAAAAGTAGATACAGAGAGCAATATACATGTCGTCCTGACAGGTACATATAGAGAGCAATATATATGTCGGCCTGACAGGTAGATTCAGAGAGCAATACATATGTCGTCCTGACAGATAGATACAGGGAGCAATATGAATGTCGTCCTGACAGATAGATACAGAGAGTAATATATATATATATGTCGTCCTGACAGATCGATACAGGGAGCATTATAAATGTCGTCCTGACAGATAGATACAGAGTGCAATATATGTCGTCCTGTCAGATAGATACAAAAAGCAATATATATGTTGTCCTGACAGATAGATACATGGAGCAATATAAAAGATAGATACAGGGAGCAATATAAAAGATAGATACAGGGAGCAATATAAATGTCGTCTTGACAGATAGATACAGAGAGCAATATACATGTCGTCCTGACAGATAGATACAGAGAGCAATATATATGTCGTCCTGACAGGTAGATTCAGAGAGCAATACATATGTCGTCCTGACAGATAGATATAGGGAGGAATAAATGAATGTGGTCCTGACAGATAGATACAGAGAGTAATATATATGTCGTCCTGACAGATAGATACAGGGAGCATTATAAATGTCGTCCTGACAGATAGATACAGAGTGCAATATATGTCGTCCTGGCAGATAGATACAAAGAGCAATATATATGTTGTCCTGACAGATAGATACAGGGAGCAATATAAATGTCGTCCTGACAGATGGATACAGAGAGCAATATACATGTCATCCTGACAGATAGATACAGAGAGCAATATATATGTCGTCCTGACAGATAGATACAGAGTGAAATATATGTCGTCCTGACAGGTAGATACGGAGAGCCATATATATATATCGTCCTGATAGGTAGATACTGAGAGCAATATATATGTCGTCCTGACAGAAAGTTAAGTAACGCCACGTTAGGTTTTTTAACGACACCTCAAGGGTAACGCTACCGTTAAGGGTATACGATACAGTTTTGATCCTACGGTGATCTTTTAACGAAAATTTGCACACAAGCTATTTTTCACCTAGTCAGTTCAAATATGTAATAAAAATATATACATGTGCTACTTTAATAGATAAATGGGGTCGAAATTTTAGACATTTACTCAAAATTTCGTTTTTTTGGACATTTCTATCCTTTTGATAGACATACCTTACTTTTTTGTTTCAAAAGATAAACAAAAGCGGATTTTTGTAAAAACGTTTGGAAAATCTTCTTTACATACGTATGCTATAAATTTGTATAACAGTTCTTTTGAAATAATTATTTTTTATCAAAGTTTCATTATTTTAGAAAAAAACCGGCATTTTTTGCTGTATATTTATCTAGTTTAAAAAAAATTGGTACAAATAATCTTCATATGTAATCAAACCTAATGTCATTTTTAAAAAGAGGGGTCCATGAACTAGTTTTCAAGTTAAATCAGTCTGAATGATAAAAATCAGTCGAAAAATGCATCTTTTCCCGATATGTCACAGTTTGACGTCGCGAAAAAAACATTTTACGTTAGCAACGTCATTACCTCCCCTGTAACTGTTTCGTATGCCCTTAAGTTAACAACAAGTTAAACAACCGGCCCCTGACAGGTAGATAAGAAGAGCAACGTTAACATATATGTCGTCCTGATTAGATAAATACAGAGAGCATTATACATGTCGTCCTGACAGATAGATTCAAAGAGCAACATTTATGTCATCCTGACAGAAAGTTACAGATAGCAAATTCTAATGCAATTTTATGTAACAATTTTTTCATTGGCTAAAGTTACCGTCAAATCCACAGTTGACCAGGCGTAACTAAGGAGGGACCCGCCATTTTGAATTGATGGATCAACAAATATTCGATTACTACAATATTATCGAAAATAAAATAACACCTACCTCGAATTCGCCGTTTTAATGTAATTTTATTCGAATTTGAATCGTAGAGGTAACGTAATAACATCCAGTTTGTAAGTTTTCATTTGTATGACGTCACGTTTAGCCATGACGTCTTTGCGCATAAGTCATTCATGAAGTTTCGCGGAATTTGTTTGTATGTCAAATTTATACATTTTTCAAGCTTTAACGTATCATTTCTTTTGTAATGCATTAGAATAGGAATAACAGTACTGTAGTTGAAGAGTTGCCACCGTCAATTTTGATTTGACGGTCGCAAATATCCGTTTTACTGTCTCCGCTACGCGTCGCCAGTAAAACAGCATTTGCGACCGTCAAATTAAGGAATAACAGTACTGTAGTTGAAGAGTTGCCACCGTCAATTGTCGATTTGACGGTCGCAAATGCAGTTTTACTGGCGACGCGTAGCGGAGACAGTAAAACGGAGATTTGCGACCGTCAAATCAAAATTGACGGTGGCAACTCTTCAACTACAGTACTGTTATTCCGATTCTAATGCATTACAAAAGAAATAATACGATAAAGCTTGAAAAATGTATAAATTTGACATACAAAAAATCCGCGAAACTTCATGAATGATTTTGGTGCAAAGACGTCATGGCTAAACGTGACGTCATACAAATGAAAACTTACAAACTGAGGTTATTACGTTACCTCTACGATTCAAATTCGGATAAAATTACATTAAAACGGCGAATCGAGGTAGGTGTTGTTTTATTTTGATAATATTGTAGTAATTGAACATTTGTTGATTTAATCAATTCAAAATGGCGGGTCCCTCCTTAGTTACGCCTGGTCAACTGTGGATTTGACGGTAACTTTTAGCCAATGAAAACATTGTTACATAAAATTGCATTAGAATCTACAATTGACGGTGGCAACTCTTCAACTACAGTACTGTTATTCCTTAAATATATGTCGTCATAACAGATAGATACAGAGAGCAAAACATATGTCGTCCTGACAGGTAGATACGGAGAGCCATATATATAGTCCTGACAGAAAGATACTGAGAGCAATATATATGTCGACCTGACAGATAGATGCAGAGCATTATATATGTCGTCCTGACAGACAGATTCAAAGACCAACATTTATGTCGTCCTGACAGAAAGTTACAGAGAGCAAAATATATGTCGTCCTGACAGGTAGATACAGAGAGCCATATATATATCGTCCTGACAGATAGATACTGAGAGCAATATATATGTCGACATGACAGATATATACAGAGTGCAATATATGTCGTCCTGGCAGATAGATACAGAGAGCAATATACATGTCATATATGTCGTCCTGACAGATATAGCAATATATATATACCGCCCTGACAGGTAGATACAGAGAGCATTATACATGTCGTCCTGATGGATATAATCAAAGATCAACATTAATGTCGTCCTGACAGAAAGTTGGAGAGAACAAAATATATATCGTCCTGACAGGTCAAAACAGAGTAATATAAATGTCGTCCTTACATATAGATACAGAGAGCAATATATGTGGTTCTGAAAAGTAGATACAGAGAGCAATATAAATGTCGTCCTGATAGGTACATTCAGAGAGTAATATATATATCGTCCTGACAGGTAGATTTAGAGAGCAATATATATGTCGTCCTGACAGTTAGATACAGAGAGCAATATACATGTTGTCCTGACAAGAAGATACAGAGAGCAATGTATGTGTCGTCTTGACAGATAGATACAGGGAGCAATATATATGTCGTCTTGCCAGATAGATACAGAGAGCATTATACTAGTCCAAACAGGCAATATATATGTCGTCCTGACAGGTAGATTGAGAGAGCAATATATATGTTGTCCTGAGAGTTAGATACAGAGAGCATTATACTTGTCCAAACAGGCAATATATATGTCGTCTTGCCAGATAGATACAGAGAGCATTATACTTGTTCAAACAGGCAATATAAATGTCGTCCTGACAGTTAGATTCAGAGAGCAATATATATGTCGTCCTGAGAGTTAGATACAGAGAGCAATATACATGTCGTCCTGACAGCTAGATAAACATTCTACTGCTTAGGTGTATATTAATTCGGCGTTTTGCATTTACGCCAACTTGTCTGCACTCCATTTGCGTCAATTTTATTTCATTAGCGCCATTTATTTTTAATTTGCGCCATTACTTTTTTTTAATTTGTGCAAATTTACAGGTAAACAAAAGTCATGAGACATATCAATCAGTTGTATAAAATTTTATTATATAATAACAAAAATACCACCCCTTCCGCTATAGGAGGGTGGAAGTGGGATTTCGAGCAGAATAAGTTTATTTTAAAAGTTACAGTTATTTCTTAATGTTTTTGTTCTTTTTGCAATCTAATGTTGATTGCAGATTCGTATTTATTCACTCTTGTTAATCTCGTGGCGATTTAAAGCTTGTCCTATTGTGTATGCATTTGTTCATGGCTGAAGACCGTATGTCTAGATGCCTTATGTTTTTTTGTCGTTGAGTTGTTGTCTCAGTCTCTCCAACTCGACCGTTTCTATTCGTTTTGATCACAATAAGTTACATCTGAAATTTTTAAGGAAGTATCAAAATCGAAATCGCTAACGGCTTGTTCTTAAAAAGACTACATCCCCGGTGGTATTTCAATAATATTGGGAGGTTAAGTGCTGACGTACTTTCGAGGTATAGAATTATCACTTGTTTCAATGAACTAGCACCTACTGCAACCCTCTTCACTGGAGCTTGCTAAGATAAGTGAATACGAGATATCAGTGTCTTTTATCCCGTTTGTTTGTCTGACTTTGCATCCATCAATATGATGTTAAGATAACATTATACATTTAAACAATAAGACTATCTTTAACAACAAGGAAATAGTGATTAGTTTCACATTTTTACCTGACATTTCCGTTGCATCTTTAAATTGAAGATTATTCATTAGATAATTCGAGGGATCATGTTATCCAGTGAGTACCTAGTATTACTTAAGTAAGTCGAAACCACCCCAAAGTACAAACTATTACAATGTAATTGCAACTCGAGCTAAAATATCCATCCTTCTATTTATTTCATTAATTCAAAAGTACATTATGTATCTATTTTTTTGAAAATTAGCACAGCGTTGTGAAATATCTGTGCGATATAACTGTCATTTAAACTCTTCAACCTGAACAAGTACATGTATTTAACAACAATTAACGCTGTCTAGCGTATTAAACTTGCCTCTCAAATGATTAATAAGTGAAAGCGATAACATGTAATTACACATAGTCAGAGACGTACAATTAAAGTACCATCTATTCAGAAGACACGCGTTTTGATATTTTATACATTTTATGAAGAGGGTGCCACGGGTCTTTCTTCTCGATGCACTGAAGAATTTCATAAATTAATCTAAGATACATAACCTACTATATCACGTATATGGTGTAAAGAAAACTTAAAAACTTCAATCTTTTTTTTAACCCAATAGTTACATATTTGTTTATGATGTAGAGCTGTCTTTCTTAAAGAAAAGCACTTAACAATACGGCTAAAAACTTTAGTTATTTTCATATTTGAAGGTTATTGTGAATCTTTTATCCGTTATACTAATTATTACCTGCAATAATGAGACAGAACCATTCATGAAAATAGATTGCCATGAATCTGCATGAAATATTTGCCGCTGGATGTTAAACAAGCAACAGTCAATCATTAAATATACTTATCTCGCATCTATCTTCCTACAATCTAAGATTCCATCTTTTCCTCATTTCACCGATTAATCAGCCATAATTGTACAGGATCGTTATGTATACTAGAAAAGTCCCACTCTCTTGCAGCCTCTAACATACCAGATATTAAATTAGCATTTTACAAGGAAATGTATTACGTGATTTGTAGCTTGATATGCAGTGAAAGGATACAATTGTCAATAAAAGAAATCAAAATACAACAGATGGTGAAATATAGTGCATAAAAACAACAGGCGGTATAGTATTACAATACACACGATCGTACTAATGATACCATTTAAATAAGGGCCGGTTTCATGACATGTAATATCTACGTTTAAAGTTTAATTTCAATCACAAACTTTGAAGCTTTATTTTTTTTTTTTTATGTTTTTGAGGATTCAATGATCCCAAAATAAGATGAAATTTACGAGATTAAAGTGAGGCATAAAAATGTAATATGCCAAGCCCATAGTATGAAATATACCGGACCATGACCATCTTGCACTGCTATAGAAACAAAATATTGGCAAATGAACGAACGTTTGATGCATGTCCGTCAGAAAACAAAGCAGGACACGTGCTTTCAGCGAATAGCCCGCTACATGATGAGCAGTATGTCGATTTATACTTAATTTGGAAAATAATATTAAAAGTATATCATATAAATAACGCTCTTAATACCTCACCCAATGTTTGACTGTTGTATATCAATCAATCTTTCCTGTAATAAAAACCATTCGCGATCCTCTGGTCTTGTCGTAATGATACACACCTTCAAAAATTAGTAGGCAGGAGTTTCATTGGCTTATGTAATATTTACCACAATAGACAGTTGTTATGTCAGAAAAATCGCCTTTTAATTGTAGCCAACAAAAGACAAAAATCAATAATAAACTTTAACAAGATTTATTATCCACTAGTTTACAAAAAGTATTACACAAAAAGAAATGTCAACTTAACTGTCAAAATATGAGTCCAATCTTTTATCTTTTCTTTATCCGGAAATCTTCACGGGAATCCACAGAATATTATATCCAATTGGTCACAATCTAGTATGATGTAGTTTGAAAATAAAAGTGTCAATCCAACTGCAGAGAATGTTGATGTCTATCGATGTCTAAGTCTATCTATGTCTATGTCCAAATCTCTATATATTTTACTAACTTTTGGGTCTGCATTTAAATACTCAAACAGAAATTTCTAGACAACGCTAGAAATATAAATTACGCATCTTTTGTTATGATCATTCTGGAAACGTTATGTAAGTGAAATAGAAAGTTCTAATCATTCCATGAGTATCAATGAATGTTCCAGTGAATTCTAAACTGCATAGTTGTAACACAATGTATTTTATTTTGTACAAAATGTATATAAAACAATGTAAACATTCTTAGGCCACACAAAATAAATTAGGCCAACTAAATAAATATAATAGTTACAATATCATAACACCTCCCCCCTTAAAAAAAGTTTGAGTGTAACAAAAACTTTTCATGAATAATATGTACAAAAATACATAGTATATACAAATTGTTTCAATAAGTTCTAGATAAAGCATCTGCTATTACATTATCTTTACCTTTAATATGTTTTACAATAACATCATATTCCTGTAACAATAAACTCCACCTAGTCAATCTCTGGTTCTTGTTTCTCATTTTATGTATGAAGGTGATAGGATTATGATCAGTATAAACAAGAATAGGATGCACAGTGGGATTTAAATATACATCAAAATGTTGAAGTGCAGACAACAGTGCAAAACACTCTTTTTCAATAGTTGAATAATTTTTCTGATGTTTATCTAATTTCTTAGAAAAATATGATATAGGTTTTTCAACATTATCATCTGTCTCTTGATATAAAACAGCTCCAACTCCTACATCGCTTGCGTCAACGGCAAGTTTGAATTGTTTTTCATAGTCTGGAGTGATCAGAACTGGACTATTTATTAAAAGTGATTTGCTATTTTCAAAAGCGTTTTGACAATTTTCACTCCAGATGAAGTTAGAATCTTTCCGTAAAAGATGAGTCAATGGTTGAACAACAGTAGCAAAATTTGAACAGAATTTCCTGTAAAATCCAATCATGCCTAAATATCTTATAAGTTGTTTTTTATTTGTAGGAGGAGGAAATTTGGTAATTGCATCCACTTTAGCCGTAATAGGTTTCACTTGACCTTGGCCAACTGTATGCCCTAAATAATCAACAGTGGCCTGGCAAAATTCACTTTTACCAATATTAGCAGTCAAATTTGATTGTGACAATCTATCAAAAGTATCATATTAATGTGTTAAATGTTCTTCCCAGCTATCACTACATACAATAAGATCTTCAATATAAGCATAACAACAGTCTAAATCTTTTATAACATTATTGATCATTCTTTGAAATGTAGCTGGAGCACTTTTCATGCCAAACGGCATTACAGTATATTGAAATAAGCCATCTGGTGTGACCAAAGCTGATATTTCTCGAGCTCTCTGTGTCAATGGGACTTGCCAGTAACCTTTCAATAAATCAAATTTGCTCACAAATTTTGCTTTTCCAATATTATCAATGCAATCGTCTATCCTTGGAATCGGATAGGAATCAGATTTTGAAACAGAATTTACTTTTCTGAAATCAGTTACGAAACGAAAGGTTTTATCTGGTTTGGGCACAAGCAGACAAGGAGAGCTCCATTCACTGTTACTCGGCTCAATAATATCATTGTCAAGCATATATTTAATTTCTTGTCTCATAAATTCAAGTTTGAGTGGATTGAGCCGGTAAGGATGTTGCTTAATTGGAGAAGCATCACCAACATCGACATCATGACAAACAGCAGTGGTTTTGTTTGGCACATCTGGAAAAAGATTTTAAAAGAAAATACCAAGGCTTTTAATTTTCTCTACGATCAAAAGACAGATGTGCAAGTTTTGAATCTAAATTTGACAAAATTTCTGAATTTTTCAATCTAACTGTCTCTTCCATAGTTTTAGAACTAAAAGGAGGTTCAATTATATCTGGTTTGTCATGATTGTTCTCCAATTTAACCATGACTAAAGTGGCAACTGGTTTACTCTCACCTTCATTAGTACGCTCAAAATATGGTTTTAACATATTAATGTGACACACTCTATTTTGTTTACGCCGACCTGGTGTTTTACAATATAATTCAAATCATTGATTTTACTCTCTATGGTATAAGGACCACAATATTTAGCTTGTAATGGATGTCCAGGGACTGGCAAAATACAAGTACCTTATCACCAGGCTCAAAAATCTGTCCCTGGCATCTTTATCATACCATATTTTCATCTTATTCTGAACAGTTTTAAATTGTTCTGAGCAATTTGACAAGCAGTATACAATTTTTCTTTAAATCTAGATACATAGTCTAGAAGATTCAAGTCAGTGTGTTCAGTAAGCCACTTTTCCTTTATCAATTTTAAAGGTCCCCTTACAGTTTGACCAAATACCAACTCAAAGGGACTAAAACCAAGGATTCTTGAACAGCCTCTCGGACCGCAAAAGTAAAAGTGAACACCATCATCCCAATCCCTGTCAAATTGAAGACAAAAGTTCTGATCATGTTCTTCAATGTTTGATGAAAACGTTCTAAGGCACCTTGTGATTCTGGATGATAAGCACTTGACCTATACTGAGCAATCCCTAACTGGTACACGACTTGTTGAAATATACCTGACATGAAATTTGAACCCTGGTCGGACTGTATAGACTTTGGAAGTCCTACTAGCGTGAAAAATTTGATCAGAACTTTGACAATAGTAGGTGTCTTGATATTCCTTAACGGAATAGCCTCAGGAAAACGAGTGGAGGTACACATGATCGTCAGTAAATACGCATTTCCGGTCTTGGTTTTCGGTAAAGGTCCAACGCAATCAATGAGTACTCGGCTGAAAGGTTCTTCAAAGGCTGGAATAGGCAGAAGTGGTGCTGGTGGTATTTTCTGGTTAGGCTTACCAACAACCTGGCATATATGGCATGATTTGCAGTATTCTGCGACATCATTTCTAAGTCTTGGCCAGTAGAAATGCTGCAAGATCTTAAGGCAAGTCTTCCTTATACCTAAGTGTCCAGCCAAGGGTGTCATGAGCAAGACCAATAATGTCTTGCCTATAGACTTTAGGCACCACCACTTGGTTTACCACTCTCATTCCTCCACTGGGGTAGCATCAGGGGCCTCCACTTTCTCATTAAAATGCCGTCTTGATGGTAATAGCATTCGGCCACTTTGTCTGCGTCTTCCTGTGGTTGAGCCCTCTGGCGGAGCTGAAGAACCTCAGGGTCTTTATTTTGTTCTTCGACAAATTTCCTTCGGTCTAATGAATGGCTGTTTACGTCTGGCCATGGCATAATTACATTCTTGCTTATACTAGGTGGTCTTATTACGGCCTTCTCTGAGCTACTGGGACCTTCAATGTCGGCTAGAAAGGTGTCAGAAAGGTCCATGTAATCAAACTGGTCTTCTTGCAAATCCTCATTTTGCTGTTTTCAGCCATCGCCCTAGTAACGACACAAGCTGGATACAGTTCAGCATCATCTTCAGGTGATTTAACATCCACCACCGGTTCACTGGTAACAATTGGTTCAGCAACCACTTTGTTCCTAGCTAGATCATTTCCTAGCAATAATGAAACACCCTCAACAGGGAGATTAGGACGAACACCCACAACAACTGGTCAAGTTATCAAATCTAAATTCAGATAAATACGATGGAGGGAACATCTAACAACCTAACTCCACACCTTGTAACAAAACGGAGGCACCAACAGAAGTCTCCTCGGACAAAGGCAACACACCTTCTAACAATAAAGACTGAGAAGCTCCAGTGTCCCGTAAAATCTTAATAGGCTGAGGAGTAGTATTATCAACAATAGAAACAAACCCATCAGACATAAAAGGTTTATAATCCTCCATGTAATCACAAAAACTGGACTTAAAAGCCTGACTCGCAGGACATTCCAAGATATTGGCAACACGGGGTGTCGTACAAGCACTGGTCTTGGGCTTATTATCTCTTTCATTCTTCTTCTGGAGTCTAAAACAATCAGCTATCAGGTGACCATTCTTCTTACAATAAGCACAAGTCAGTGACTTATTCTCAAAAGTATCAAATTTTGGACTAGACATATTATAACTAGACTGGCTCTTATTCTGTGCAACAGGCTTACTATCAATACGCTCAGTGCTTTGATTCTTGTAATTTCCACTCGAAGTATTAAAATTTTGACCTTTGAAACTTCTTTTATGTGAAAGGGTATAATTATCGGAAATAACAGCTGCATCTTGTAATGTCTCAACAGTTTTGTCATCTAAATGTGTTTTTAAGTCTAAATGAACACATTGCTTGAACTCTTCTAATAACATCAGTTGTCTTAGGTTCTTAAAATTGTTATCTATTTTCTTTGACGTAAGCCATTTATCAAATAGGTCTTCTTTTTCCCTAGCAAATTCAACATAGGTTTGTGAATCAAACTTTTTATAAGATCTAAACTTCTGTCTATATGCTTCTGGCACTAGCTCATAAGCTTTCAAAACTTCCTTTTTAACCGTGTCATAATCAGAACTTCGTTCGGATGAAAGTGCTGAGTAAATTTCAGCGGCCTTGCCCTCAAAAACACTTTGCAGCATTGTAGTCCATAAAGGCTTAGGCCATTTCAAATTATGAGCAATTTTCTCAAACTGTGGAAAATATTTATCGACTGTTTTTCACAAAATCTGGGAACCAAACGTATATTTTTGCTGCATCAAAATGTTCTGATTTCGACTGTACATTAGTGTTACTTTCTCCTTTGACCATTTCAATTTTTATTTTCTCCATCTCTAACCTTTCCTCATTTCAAGTTCTGCCTGTTTTAATTTAAATTCATCTTCTTTTCTTTTCTTTCATCTTCTCCATCTCTAACCTTTCCTTCATTTCAAGTTCTGCCTGCCTTTCTTCTTTTCTTTTCCAATTGTTTTAATTTAAGTTCATGTTCTAATTCAAGCTGTTTTAATTTGATAGCGTCAACATTTTCGACCTTAAGATCAAGAGCCTCTTCACCTAAAATTTCTGCGTCAACTAATTTGTCTATTACCAAATTTTTATAATTTGTTTTCTCATAGATACTCTAAAGTCTAATTTCAGATGTTTAGCAAGCAACACTAATTCCTCTTTCTTTAAATTATCAAACTTCTCCAGGTCTGGCGTTTTCAAAAATTTACCGGCTTCAAATGCCATTTTGTAGAATTTTGTTGGCTATTTCTAATAAAAATACTGAACAAATATTTTTTTTTAAAATAAGATATTAACGTTATCCCGGACTTGAGCCCCCAATTTCTGTTATGTCAGAAAAATCGCCTTTTAATTGTAGCCAACAAAAGACACAAATCAATAATAAACTTTAACAAGATTTATTATCCACTAGTTTACAAAAAGTATTACACAAAAAGAAATGTCAACTTAACTGTCAAAATATGAGTCCAATCTTTTATCTTTTCTTTATCCGGAAATCTTCACGGGAATCCACAGAATATTATATCCAATTGGTCACAATCTAGTATGATGTAGTTTGAAAATAAAAGTGTCAATCCAACTGCAGAGAATGTTGATGTCTATCGATGTCTAAGTCTATCTATGTCTATGTCCAAATCTCTATATATTTTACTAACTTTTGGGTCTGCATTTAAATACTCAAACAGAAATTTCTAGACAACGCTAGAAATATAAATTACGCATCTTTTGTTATGATCATTCTGGAAACGTTATGTAAGTGAAATAGAAAGTTCTAATCATTCCATGAGTATCAATGAATGTTCCAGTGAATTCTAAACTGCATAGTTGTAACACAATGTATTTTATTTTGTACAAAATGTATATAAAACAATGTAAACATTCTTAGGCCACACAAAATAAATTAGGCCAACTAAATAAATATAATAGTTACAATATCATAACACAGTATAAAGGAGTGTTGATAGATACTTGTAAGCTAAGCGTGGATACAGGATCTGTATTTTAATCAGATTATATACTTACTGGAAATGTGAAGATATGACTGAAGCTTTAAATTTTCTCCTGGACAACATATATGAACGTTTCGGCGATAAAGTGTATCGACAGGTAGTAGGTATTCCTATGGGCCCTAATTGCGCCCCTTTGATAGTAGATTTATTCCTGTATTGCCAACTCGTTCGTTATGCCCGTGTGTGTAGTGATGTCATAGATTTAAACGAACGTAATCAATGCGTCACTGGAAAATTATTAAGTCAGGGATTTCGTTACCATAAATTACTTAAACATTTACTAAACTCTTGTCTGCTCTTTGGTCAGGTTGTTGTCTCTTTGACATATTCTCCATTTCCATTCTCAATTTTATCTTTCATACATACAAAGATTTGATTAGTAAATTTGGCTGTACCTGTAGAAAACTTATTAAAAACGGTATTTCACATCCTAAATTTTACGGCAATATTGTACTAAAAGCGCGGAAATCACTATGTGATCGGTGTAAACTCATCGAACCTTTAAACAAACTTCTTAGTAAAGGTTATCTTATTAATGTTGTAATAAGACCTTTGAATATTGTTTACATTGGCACTAACATCGATTTTGTCATCAACAAATTAAAACATAACTAAATTTGTATTCATTTCGAATGGTTTAATAAAATGATTTTAAGTATAATAAATCATGATACCGACTTTAAAGCTTGTACACGACTGAAATAATCTTCAGTGATTCTCGAGATCAGAACTATTAGTAGCTAAATTCTTGGTACGTATACGAGCGTCAGAATCTACTCTGGATAGTAATAATAATAATACTGTTTTTAACAAAAATATTTTTCAATGTATTTCGTCCATTCATCTTGGTAAGACATTTTCACATCTAAATTTTATTTGGGATAAATTATAAACTGTGATTTCCCACCTCGAAAATTGTTTTCTTATTTTGATGAATAATTTTTATATTAATTTTAAAATGGCGACAGTACTAGTTATACGTTTGAAATAAAACTTAAGGATTTATAACACAATCTCAATTGTCTGTGGTAAGTATTTTGATATGTTACATTTTCCCTTTTCATTACATATTTGGTGTTTCAAGGTTGCAAGGTTGAAAACTGTAAATATGCAAGTTGATTTATGTTAATCTAAATATTTATGTATAATGTAAATGCAGCTAAAAAGTCATTATTTATACATTCCACAAAAGCATTTTAGATTAATGAATGCACTATTTGCACTAACTTGGATACGTTGTTTAAAGGAATGTTCAGATGTTTTGATTCATAGTTGAAACTACTAGTATTAGACCTATAAAAAGAATAAATTGAGAATGGAAATGGGGAATAAGTCAAAGAGACAACAACCCGACCAAAGAGCAGACAACAGCCGAAGGCCACCAATGGGTCTCCAACGCAGCGAGAAAATCCCGCACCCGGAGGTGGTCCTCAGCTGGCCTCTAAATAAAATTGTGTACTAGTTCAGTGAAAATGGACGTCACACTAAACTCCAAAACATATAAATGAACTAAAATTAAAAAAACATACAAGACTAACAAAGGCCAGAGGCTCCTGACTTGGGACAGGCGCAAAAATGGGGCGGGGTTAAACATGTTTTGTGAGATCTCAACCCTCCCCCTTTACCTCTAGCCAATGTAGAATAAAGAAACACATAGCAATACGCACAGTAAAACTCAGTTTAAAAGAAAATCAATATTAGTACCAAAATGTGCAATCCTTAATGACCTGACAACAGTATCGTAACTATATCCTTTCAGAATAAGTCTGTTTATAGGTTTGGTTAGCTTTTGAGGTGAATGCCGACATTTTTGTGCTTTGTAAAGAATATTACCATAAAATATTGGATGTGAAATACCTGAACGTATAAGATGTCTACATGTTGATTTATATTTACAAATGATGTCCTTGTACCGATCATAAAATTTAGTAAATGTTTTGACTAGATTGTGATATTGAAAACCCTGGTGTAATAATTTTTCAGTAATACAGAGAGTTCTTTCGTTGAAATCAAATACGTTATTACAAACACGAGCGAATCGAACAAGTTGAGATATATAAACACCATAAGATGGTGACAAGGGAACGTCACCATCTAAAAATGGATAATTAACAACAGGGAATGAAAAATCATCTCTTTTATCATAAATTTTGGTATTAAGCTTCCCGTTAAAGATATAGATATCAAGATCCAGGAAAGGGCAGTGTTCATTGTTAGTATTAGCTTTATTTAAAGTCAGTTCGACAGGATAAATCTCTTTAGTGAAGATACTGAAGTTGTCATTATTGAGAGCCAATATATCATCTAAATATCTAAAAGTGTTATTAAATTTTTGAATCAGATGTTTTTCGATGGGTCTTTGCTGATTTTAGTCAATATAGTTGTGCAGTATGTTTATCTGCAATTTCAATGCCATATCCCACGTGACATATAAGGCTCTCTGTTTGTGTTCAGTAAATACTTCTGGATTATATATTAAGGACCGCATCTCCTTCATAGACCACTCATTATCGTCCATCTTAGTTCTTTGGTCTTCTTTCGCTCCGCGTTTGATTAAAATTGCATGATGACTACAAACATATACAAAATGTACAGTAAAAGGCTGCTTTCTTTCGATACATCTGTAATTATTAAATGTTTACAGTCTTGTGCATGATTAATTTTGCATGGTATTATACATGTTATAAAAGTTCAGGTGACTCAGTTGGACAAAACTACCTGTCCTTTATCTTAGCTAAAGCCACCCCCGTCACACTAGACCAAGACCATGAAGATCCCACTACGATCTTTAAAAAAATAAGATCGCGGTGAGATCGTGGTATGGTCAGCTTGAATATTTAATATTTCATAGTTTTCACGTTCATATCACGACCTTGCTATGATCCTGATAAAATCCTGCTACGATTCCACTACGATAGTAACACGTACTAGTTACGATCTTGTCACGCTCTTGCTACGCGTCTAACACGACTTACACGATCTCTTTACGCTTCTACCAAGACCTTTCCGATCGCATTACGATCTCAATACGAGTCTACTGCGATCGATCCACGACTCCACTACGTTGTCATTGCGCTGTAGAATATGGCCTCATCAAATACGTTTTTATCTTCTCTTCCAAACACTTCTTTAATTCTGTCGCGTTGTAAATCTGGACATCCCACATGGAATCATATCCTCCTACATCTATCCTCAAAAATTTGTAGTCTACATCCCCCAAAGGCAAGGAGCACTAATGAAAAATAAAACCTTTATAGTTATGAAACATGGATTCGCTTTGAGACGGCCTTTTAATAGCAACATGCTTTCCATCGAGTGCACCACAAACGTGTGGTACGTTCCATCTTCTCTGAAAAGCTTCGGTATTAGCTCGCCTTTCATTTGGTTCAGTTGGACAGAATATGAATTCTTCTTTATATTCCTGTACAATTGCCTGGCAAATCTCAGGAATTAAAGTACTTATAGTATTGCGTGCGACTCTGAACTCGTATTGAATGGTTGGATATATATCGCCAAAAGCTAAGTGCCTTAAGGTAATTTTCAGAACGGGATCTAGTGCCTTTCTGAATCGGATACCTAAACTACATAAGTGTCCTTACAAACAACGGTATATTGCTGGGTCTTCCAAGTGCTCCACGAAACCTCTTTCTAAATTATTAACATCTATTTTATCAGCAATCAAAGCCGGGCTCCAAAGTTATTGTGAAACTGCCTATTCTAGAGGTGGCGTGAATCAGATGTGGATACTAAAAATTCCAAAGATCTTTTAGAGTACATACAATCTAAGACTCTCTCATCTTGCAATAATATTAAAACATTTGACTTTTCTACACTTTACACAAGTATTCCCCATTCCAAACTAAAAGACAAATTGAAAGAGTTGGTATTACTTTGTTTCATTAAAAAGAATGGCGAACGTAGATACAAGTATCTTGTCTTGGGGAGGGATAAATCCTACTTTGTAAAGAATCATTCTGATTCAAACAAAATATTCTCTGAAACTGACATTATCAAGATGCTTGATTTCTTGATTGACAACATATTTGTTACGTTTGGAGGACGTGTTTTTCAACAGACTGTCGGAATTCCAATGGGACCCAATTGTGCTCCTCTTCTTGCCGACTTGTTTCTTTATTTTTATGAGGCTGACTTCATACAGGAACTTCTTAGGAAGAAAGATAAGAAGTTAGCAATATCCTTTAACTCTACGTTCCGCTATATAGATGATGTTCTCTCACTAAATAATACAAAATTTGGTGACTATGTTGAACGAATCTATCCCATCGAACTAGAGATAAAGGATACTACAGATACAGTTAAGTCTGCCTCATATCTTGACTTACATCTAGAAATTGACAATGAGGGTCGGTTGAAAACAAAACTTTATGACAAAAGAGATGATTTCAGCTTCCCAATTGTGAACTTTCCATTTCTATGTAGCAACATTCCAGCAGCGCCTGCATACGGAGTATATATCTCCCAATTGATACGATATTCCCGGGCTTGTGTTTCCTATCATGATTTCCTTGATAGAGGATTGCTGCTCACAAGGAAGCTATTAAACCAAGAGTTCCAAATGGTGAAGTTGAAGTCATCCCTTCGTAAATTTTACGGACGCCATCACGAGTTGGTTGACCGTTATGGAATAACCGTTTCACAGATGATATCGGATATGTTCCTTATGTCGAAACTACAATACCCTCCCTTTTCACGAATGTGACTTACCGAATTAGACTATTTACCGGATTTGTAATAACATAATAACACGACGGGTGCCACATGTGGAGCAGGATCTGCTTACCCTTCCGGAGCACCTGAGTTCACCCCCAGTTTTTGGTGGGGTTCGTGTTGCTTAGTCTTTGGTTTTCTATGTTGTGTCATCTGTACTATTATTTGTCTGTTTGTCTTTTTATTTTTGGCCATGGCGTTGTCAGTTTGTTTTCGATCTATGAGTTTGACTGTCCCTCTGGTATCTTTCGTCCCTCTTTTTTCTTCTGAATTCGAGGACTTACTCTGTTCAATAGTTCATCAAACATTTCTGGAGGCATCCTTAAAAAATTAAGAATGACTGTTGATCCTCCATCCTTAATTCTCTCATAAGTCGGTCGTAATGCCCAAACTTGAGTCGTCTATCAACAGAAAGCCAAGGGCGCACCCAACAGGACCAATGCTGTCTAGTATGTCTTCCCCTTCTTCTTATAACTAAAAGTGTAGCCTGATCAGCCAAATCGATACAGTGCAGCAGAATTAAAGATTTTGGAAGTAGGTTTTGATCATGTGTGTCCATAGTTGAACTTCAGGTAGAAGTTATTGCATCCGTTTTTTATATTAACATAATGAGGTAGTGCAATTATTGTGGCTAGGACGTAGTAGTTTCGTAGTAAGGTCGTTCTAAGGACGGTAAGCGCGTAGTAGCAGCGTACTATTGTCTTCCTCATCGTAGTGTAATCGTATCAGTATCGTAGTAGAAGCGTAATAAAGACGTAGTGAAATCGGGATAGTCACAGTGAAATCATAGTAAGGTCGCAGCGAAATCTTTTCCATTGGCTTCCCGATTGCACCACGATTTCCAATATGATGCTTCTACGACTATTCTGATCTTACTACGTCTTTACTACGACCTTCCTACGTTTCTACTACGACAAGTTTTGGTCACGACTGCACTACGAGTGTTTTGAGTATGTTCAAAGTTGGTCGTGGACCTCCACGATCATGAAGACCTTGGCACGTCCTAACCACGACCACCACGACTTCCAAAATTTTTCATAGTTTCTGGGGTCGTAGCGGGATCGTGGTCCTATTGTGATGGGGTATTAGTTTTTAAACATTTAAGGGTATGTGATATTTCCTCTTCATCTATATATTTACTCTCTTTCCATTACCATGAAAAATAATAAATGTGCTGCCACCATAATTGTTTATTACATTCTATCAGTTCTGGGCGGAAACTCAGTGAGCGACCGTTCTGAAGGTATATGCAAGTGTTTTTGTCAGAAATTACAAAGCGCTTGTCAAAACATATCTAGCCAGTTTACTAAATGCTTATAAAAATATCACGTGATTATGTAACATAACAATTTTTATCAGCTTAACTTTTTATCATAAAATATTAATTGGTATGCATTTATAAGTATACACATTTGTTACTGTCATTTTACTTTAAATGTTGTAACCAAAACATGTAATTTTTTCTGTGTTTAAATCTTGTGACCATATTCTGTAAGACCACATAAAAGGAAAAGTATTTCAAAATATCCTTAAAGGTAATTCTACCATAAGAAAAAAGACCGACTATCAGAGATGTTAAGTGTGCAGAGATAGCTATAACCCCTCAAGTGCTATTCACTGTTAAGGAGAAGTGGATTTCGTCTCGTAAAACCGCAAATAAACAAACAAATACGTCAGATCAAGTCATCAAATTACATATTTACCAATATAAGCTGGTGTTCGTTAAATAATTTTGACAGTTCGTGTACCGTATCAATCTCTAAAAGGCGACAATTTTAAATTCCAAATCTAAACAACGACTTAATGACCGTACTTGTACAAGATAAAACAATAAAATTCAATTTATTATCATCCGTTCTATATTATTGTTCAATAATGACCGGTCGTTGACAAAGAAAGGCAAACCACTTGGCAAGTTAGTTAATGGTTAGTTAGGTACAGAGGATCTGACAACCATATGTAGTAAGATTTCTGCTTCAGTTCGATTTTGTTACGTGCATGTTAACATGGTAACAGTCTGCATGAATTCAGGTCGCCTAACCTGGCGTATTGTGACAAGAATATTTCCGGTTTTACCATTATGCATAAAAACAGCCGGCTTATCGGAAACATAAAAACAGCCGGCTTATCGGAAACATAAAAACAGCCGGCTTATCGGAAACATAAAAACAGCCGGCTTATCGGAAACTTAACATATCATCATTCTTAATTTTGAGAGCATAAAAAACTAAGAAAGTCTTAACAGGACAATAAAAACCATCTTCTATCAGGTTTGACTACAGGAGTTGCAACCTTTCCTGAAGCATATTTGAAATTAACAATCGAAATGTATCATTGAATCACTGGTGACTGGATAATCCACACAATATGTTTTCCGAACACGTGGTAGACGATTACAGTGCTTCCGGCACGTGTTTCAGGAATAAACTCCATCAGGTCATATCGATGCCAAATGGTAAAAGAAGTACTAGTATTAAACGAGTTACCGACCTCAATTTGGTATATACATTATTCAAAGTGGGTTTTTTTTATAAGCCCTTATAACCGTACTGTAGCGCTGTAGAAACAAAACCTCATCAAGGATTATAATTTTAAACGACAGACGTACGTTTCTTCTACATAAGACTGATCAGTGACGATCGAATCAAACAACTGAAAGATTAAAAACAAATACGAAGCTAAAACACATTAAAAACCGAAAAATCCAAGTAATTGCGCCAAATATGACTAAAAGGTAAAATAACAAAAAATACCGAACTCCAAGGAAAATTGAAAACGGAAATTCCCTTATCAAATGGCAAAATTAAAAGCTCAAACACATCAAACGAATAGAAAACAAGGCAATCTATACCTGGAGGTAGAAAACCTATGTGTTTCGAGTCATTCATCATATTATGAACAGTAAATGTACAGAAATATGAACCTTTCAGTGATATTTCATGTCATTACAAAAGTACTGACCACTGGGATAATGGTACCCTCGAGAACGAAACGTCCATCAGAAGTGGTATCCACCCAGTGGTTGTAAAACCTCATCGAAGATACCAAGTTATGATTTTGTACGCCAGATTCGTCTATATTAGACCAATTAGTGACGCTGGAATCAAGGCCGTTTGGAGTTTCGATCAAATACAGATTCGTCTATATTAGACCAATTAGTGACGCTGGAATCAAGGCCGTTTGGAGTTTCGATCAAATACAGATTCGTCTATATTAGACCAATTAGTGACGCTGGAATCAAGGCCGTTTGGAGTTTCGATCAAATACAGATTCGTCTATATTAGACCAATTAGTGACGCTGGAATCAAGGCCGTTTGGAGTTTCGATCAAATACAGATTCGTCTATATTAGACCAATTAGTGACGCTGGAATCAAGGCCGTTTGGAGTTTCGATCAAATACAGATTCGTCTATATTAGACCAATTAGTGACGCTGGAATCAAGGCCGTTTGGAGTTTCGATCAAATACAGATTCGTCTATATTAGACCAATTAGTGACGCTGGAATCAAGGCCGTTTGGAGTTTCGATCAAATACAGATTCGTCTATATTAGACCAATTAGTGACGAATCAAGGCCGTTTGGAGTTTCGATCAAATACGAAGTTAAAGAGCGATAAAAACTGACCACTCAAAAAAGTGGTGTTGAATAAGGCTAAGAGAATCTATACCCGGAAAAGGAGGGGGTAGAAAACCTTAGTGTTTCGAGTATTTCAACATTTTATAAACAGTAATTTTTTACAGTTAATTTAACATATCGATGATATTTTATGTCAATAAAAAAGTGCTGACTACTGGGCTGGTTACACTCACGTGGACGAAACGTCCAGATTAAGTAGCATCGACCCAGTATTTGTAAAAACCTATCAAAGATACAAGTCTTAGAATTTTGTATATCAGACGAGTACTGAAGTTGTTATTTTATCGAAAAATTACACCAGAACTGAACCTTAAAAAGGTATTTTCCGATGTTTACATTGCGAAGACGGTACTAGCAAACAGAAGTCGATGATCCAATGATTATTCTATATGAATTACTAGTACTCTCAATTTAGAAATTAGAAACAAACAAAATAATTTTGAACAGATTTTAGCCGATTTTATTGGCATTCTGTACACATAATGTGAAGATTATTTATTTACTGATATTATAACAAATACACATATAAATGCATTATTTACGGAAGATAAGTAAAAGTTGAAAATATTTTCAATAGAATTTTGTATCTAGTAATTCAGGAATGGAACGAAACTCTCCACCAGATAGTATCAGTAGCACACGAGCGTTCTCATGACATAAATTTTAAATGTTATGTATAGGAAGGCGTTGATGGATCGAATAATATATCCATTTTTCCGAGACTAGAATTCACGCTGAGCAATTATTAAACTAATTCTAATAACGACAGTCATATCATTTTTACACTGTATATCATTTTAATGTACACCAAATTTTCGTTTACACATAAATGTTAAATACAAAATTTGTATTGGTTTTTCAAAATAGTAAAATTTTGAATTACCAATAGATTCATTAAGAAAAGTATGACGATAAAATTGTCTGTATTGAAAAGTTACGAATTTCGTTTCATTCAGTTAGTTTTCAACAATTATACCTCAAATATTAAGTCTTCCTCAATTAAGTTTTCAACAATCATACCTCAAATATTGTGCCTTCCTCAGTTAAGATTTCAACAATCATATCTCAAATATTGTGTCTTTCTCGATTAAGTTTTCAACAATCATACCTCAAACATTGTGTCTTCCTCAATTAAGTTGTCGACAATCATACCTCAAATATTGTGTCTTCCTCAATTGAGTTTTCAACAATCATACCTCAAATATTGTGTCTTCCTCGATTAAGTTTGAACATTCATACCTCAAACATTGTGTCTTCCTTAATTAAGTTTTCAACTATCATACCTCAAATATTGTGTCTTCCTCAATTAAGGTTGCAACAATCATACCTCAAGTATTGTGTCTTCATCAATTGAGTTTTCAACAATCATACCTCAAACATTGTGTCTTCCTCAATTGAGTTTTCAACAATCATACCTCAAATTTTGTGTCTTCCTCAATTGAGTTTTCAACAATCATACCTCAAACATTGTGTCTTCCTCAATTGAGTTTTCAACAATCATACCTTAAACATTGTGTCTTCCTCAATTAAGTTTGCAACAATCATACCTCAAATATTGTATCTTCCTCAAATGAGTTTTCAACAATCATACCTCAAACATTGTTTCTTCCTCAATTAAGTTTTCAACAATCATACCTCAAACATTGTGTCTTCCTCAATTAAGGTTGCAACAATCATACCTCAAGTATTGTGTCTTCATCAATTGAGTTTTCAACAATCATACCTCAAACATTGTGTCTTCCTCAATTGAGTTTTCAACAATCATACCTCAAATTTTGTGTCTTCCTCAATTGAGTTTTCAACAATCATACCTCAAACATTGTGTCTTCCTCAATTGAGTTTTCAACAATCATACCTTAAACATTGTGTCTTCCTCAATTAAGTTTGCAACAATCATACCTCAAATATTGTATCTTCCTCAAATGAGTTTTCAACAATCATACCTCAAACATTGTTTCTTCCTCAATTAAGTTTTCAACAATCATACCTCAAACATTGTGTCTTCCTCAATTAAGTGTTCAACTATCATACCTCAAATAATGTTTCTTCCTCAATTGAGTTTTCAACTATCATTCCTCAAACATTGTTTCTTCCTCAATTAAGTTATCAGCAATCATACCTCAAACATTGTGTCTTCCTCAAATAGGTTGTCAACAATCATACCTCAAATATTGTATCTTCCTCAACTGAGTTTTCAACAATCATGCCTCAAACATTGTGTCTTCCTCAATTAAGTTTGCAACAATCATACCTCAAACATTGTTTCTTCCTCAATTGCAAACTAAACGTCGTTTGAATCTTATAGTGTTGTATGTCCACTCTTAACAAAAATTGAGATAGCTTTGAGATCCAAGTGCAATGGTCTATCTCCCTTTACAATTATAATACGAGATTTCTACTCTCTACGGGTTTTTGTCAGAACAACTGTTCTATCTCCCTTTACAATTATAATACGAGATTTCTACTCTCTACGGGTTTTTGTCAGAACAACACTGTTCTATCACCAGACTCCCATTGTATTATAATGGCTTATTCATCTTGTAAGTTCAGAGAAAAAACATTTTTATAGTGTTGTATCTCCACTATTTCTCAGGTATTTTTTTTATATTAAATAATTGTTTTCAAAATTATCTTAGCAGTACTATGATTAAATGGTTTGCATGGTTTGTACTCAATCAATGAACAATTCTTAGCAAATCCAGCAGTACAAAATTGGGGATGTATCACAGTTAAAACATCCATTGGTCTATCTCCAATGAAAATATAGGGAGAGATTTCTAAAACTACATTGATTGTAGTGAAATGTTCTATCTCCTAAAAAGTGATGCTTTATTTATCTAAGTTGCTTGTCTATTGAATAAACAATCGAACAAAGAGTTATAAATGAACGTAAATTCGATTCCTCTTTAACTTTTTATGTCTCAGTCAAATATTTATAATATTGCGCTTTTAAACTTTAACTTAAATTTTAACCACTATTACCAAATTAAAAATACATCATTATAAGATTCACACGACAAAATTTGCTACTTTTTTCAATTAAGAGAAAATAAGATGTGAAAGTAAAGCAAATCCTATATAAACATCTAATGAGATACTATTAAGACAATGTTATTTAGAAAATATTATAAAGTGAAGTAAAATAAAACAATTTTCTGGACTAGACATAAAGTTTAATGTTACAATGATGTGTATGACTGTGCCTTTATCTGTGAAATACCAATAACCGAATGCCATTGTCAAGTCACAAACTATTTGATAAGATAATATTTCATCATTTTATAATTTACACGGATTCTGCAAAAGTGCAAACATTGAATGTGTTTAAAATAAACAAGGAGAGGAAAAATCTTCTTTCAAGGCACACGAACGTGATTTGAGAAATAGTATTATTGTCACGCATTGTAAATGTTGTATGTACCAGAAGCTCGGCACTGGGTTTCACTGCTCTAGACATAATATTTAGATTTTTGTTATGAGATTTTTACAGTCCATGATATGCTTGTTAGCATAATGTAAATTATATTTCTTTAAGGAAAATTAAAGTTCAATTTAGAGCATTGACATTATAATGAGTAAGTTGTACAAACTGAATACCCATGTAACTACGTTAAAAAATCATAGTCAAATTGTAAAAAGTACAAAGATATAAAAGACAGTTCAGTTTCAAAGGGTTTAGTGACGCCAGTAATATTGGAGTTGCAATAGTTTTAAGTGAAAACAGAAAGAAAGGGTATTCATAGAATTGACTAAATCTTTAAATAAAATCGCATTGGCCATTTGTGTTTGATTTTTTTTCTCGTACTTTGGATTTTTTTTTTCTGATTGTTTGGTATTTTGCTTTTGTTTTGGTATTTTGAAATTTTGTTATGTTGATGAATTTTGTCCCATAAAATCAAACACATAAATAGGTTTAACAGATAATTCGTACAATAATCATTTAAGGTCAACAGAAAATTGTGTTATATGTTGTGGGTTTTTGTAGATGGATTATGCCGATTCCTATGATGTCTTTGTCCTTGTATTTAAAAATACATTTCAATCACATTTTGACGTTTCGAATTTTTATTCAAGGTTTTTTCACCTGAAGGAACTGGAATCATGGAAACTTACTGGTGTTTTATGAAATTATAATTGTAAAATCCTATTTAATGGCATTCTTGCATAGCATTATATTTGTTTATTGGATGAAAATATTGATTGAATACGAAAATTACCTTTTACAGAACAGTTCTCAATCTATCATTGTTTGACACATTTAAATTCGACAATTTAACTTATTCTATATACATTTTTAAAATCATGTAATTTCAAAGGGACATAAGTTAAGTATTGAAGTAACAAAAAAGTGGTAGCGGTCATTTAAAATGTTGGTTCCAGTAAGTAAGGGTTATAGATTGATATCATTGTTGTGTGTGTTTTATGGTCAATTTAAGGGTTTGGCTATTTTCTGCGTGTGTTCTCGGACAAACATATCTATTAACGTATCTTAAACAGACAAAATATTCCAAGGGGATATTCAAACTCATATGTCGATGACAAATTGACAACGACATGGCAAAAATGAAAAACGACGAAACGACAAAACAACGATATACATAACACAATATAAAAAACTAAAGACTGAGCAACACGAATCTAACCAAAAACCAAGGGTGATCTAAGGTGTTCCGGAAGGTCTGATCTATGTACAAAAACCAATGGTGATCTAAGGTGTTCCGGAAGGTCTGATCTATGTACAAAAACCAAGGGTGATCTAAGGTGTTACGGAAGGTCTGATCTATGTACAAAAACCAAGGGTGATCTAAGGTGTTACGGAAGGTCTGATCTATGTACAAAAACCAAGGGTGATCTAAGGTGTTCCGGAAGTCTGATCTATGTACAAAAACCAAGGGTGATCTAAGGTGTTACGGAAGGTCTGATCTATGTACAAAAACCAAGGGTGATCTAAGGTGTTACGGAAGGTCTGATCTATGTACAAAAACCAAGGGTGATCTAAGGTGTTCCGGAAGGTCTGATCTATGTACAAAAACCAAGGGTGATCTAAGGTGTTCCGGAAGGTCTGATCTATGTACAAAAACCAAGGGTGATCTAAGGTGTTCCGGAAGGTCTGATCTATGTACAAAAACTAAGGGTGATCTAAGGTGTTCCGGAAGGTCTGATCTATGTACAAAAACTAAGAGTGATCTAAGGTGTTCCGGAAGGTCTGATCTATGTACAAAAACCAAGGGTGATCTAAGGTGTTCCGGAAGGTCTGATCTATGTACAAAAACTAAGGGTGATCTAAGGTGTTCCGGAAGGTCTGATCTATGTACAAAAACTAAGAGTGATCTAAGGTGTTCCGGAAGGTCTGATCTATGTACAAAACCCAAGGGTGATCTAAGGTGTTCCGGAAGGTCTGATCTATGTACAAAACCCAAGGGTGATCTAAGGTGTTCCGGAAGGTCTGATCTATGTACAAAACCAAGGGTGATCTAAGGTGTTCCGGAAGGTCTGATCTATGTACAAAAACTAACGGTGATCTAAGGTGTTCCGGAAGGTCTGATCTATGTACAAAACCCAAGGGTGATCTAAGGTGTTCCGGAAGGTCTGATCTATGTATAAAACCCAAGGGTGATCTAAGGTGTTCCGGAAGGTCTGATCTATGTATAAAACCCAAGGGTGATCTAAGGTGTTCCGGAAGGTCTGATCTATGTACAAAACCCAAGGGTGATCTAAGGTGTTCCGGAAGGTCTGATCTATGTACAAAAACCAAGGGTGATCTAAGGTGTTCCGGAAGGTCTGATCTATGTATAAAACCCAAGGGTGATCTAAGGTGTTCCGGAAGGTCTGATCTATGTATAAAACCCAAGGGTGATCTAAGGTGTTCCGGAAGGTCTGATCTATGTACAAAACCAAGGGTGATCTAAGGTGTTCCGGAAGGTCTGATCTATGTATAAAACCCAAGGGTGATCTAAGGTGTTCCGGAAGGTCTGATCTATGTACAAAACCAAGGGTGATCTAAGGTGTTCCGGAAGGTCTGATCTATGTACAAAACCAAGGGTGATCTAAGGTGTTCCGGAAGGTCTGATCTATGTACAAAAACCAAGGGTGATCTAAGGTGTTCCGGAAGGTCTGATCTATGTACAAAACCCAAGGGTGATCTAAGGTGTTCCGGAAGGTCTGATCTATGTACAAAACCCAAGGGTGATCTAAGGTGTTCCGGAAGGTCTGATCTATGTACAAAAACCAAGGGTGATCTAAGGTGTTCCGGAAGGTCTGATCTATGTACAAACAATAAACAACAACAAACGACTGAATTAGAGGCTCCTGCCTTTACTACTTCCTATAATGTATTTTTGCTGTCTTTTGTTTTGTTTCTTTTTGATAGTGCATGTCCTTTTTATTGGCTAACAAATGTTACTTTCCCTCATAGCATGATTATAATTGTTGACCAATACATGACATTTGTAACATTAAGTACAAGTTTATCAACATGGACGCGTATTCAAATTCTTCATTACGTTGTGTATTTTGATATCGACCCCTTGAGCTATTGCGAAATAAAAAAGAGCGCAGAATCGAAGAACTATTCTTGAAAGAATAATCTGTCAGGCAAACCTTCAAGCAGTCTTGACTTTTTCTATGAATCTACAAAGTAATACATGAATGATTATATAAGACGGTTCAAGAAACCACACAAATCACTAAACTCCTCCATTAAAAATCGTGAAAACAGACAAATAACATCAAACAATGCATAATCCAGATAGACCGACATATAGTTGTTATAAAAAGATATTCAGAATTTCAATAAATTAACAAAAATAATATTTACAACGTATAAATAAACATTATAATTCTGCCATCTGAGATATTTATTTGAAATGTTATTCCACATTTTTGTTATTGTTGATGACGATTTATTAATCAGATTTTACAGGTATATAACTGTCATAATATATCAAATAAATGTAGGAAATTTGATAATTATTTTGCTTGAAGAATTAGTAGAAATCATTTGAGGTTAGATATTGTTTTATTTATCTTGATAGTTATTGTTTAATCAGTAGACACGCGTCTTATCTTCTATTTTCTCTTATTCATATTTCAGTTTTGACAAGATCATTTTCATAAATTATCAATTAATTACCTGTACACAAACATACCTGCTTTTACAGAATACATAACTACATTTATAAGAGAATTTTATCTTGATTAATGTAACTGGTATGTAAATTTATATCAACAGATTCATATTTTATTTATATTTATTAAACTACAATTTAAAATGTATTCAATGTTGTGAACAGTGAATTATGCATTGAAATATACAACTGTTGAATTACGTAAATGCCACAGGATATTGCAACACCATTTACAATTCTCTCTACACCTAACGGAAATTTGCATTATTTGTAAATCATAATAGTTAACACACTAGACATACATAAACGGAACTGCAACCATACAACAAGAAAGGATATAAATAAAACAAGAAAGTATCAAGACGGTGAATCACAAGTTAAAGGAATAACAGATACGACATAAACATAAATAATCGACAAAACGACATAGAAAACTAATCCACTACCCAAACTGTGCGGAACCCAGGTGTTTTGGAAGCGGTTCATACTGTTCAGAACTAGTGACGACCTGAGTAAATGAACACACTGATTGATTGATTGATTGGTTGATTAATTGATTGATTTATTGATTGATTGCTTGCTTAACGTCATATTGTATAAATATATTTAGGTCATAGAATCAACTTGCTTTAATATTTTGTATGCTGTCGAACATATAGAAGTACAATCTGAATCAAACATCGCCAAAAGTTGAAATAATAGTATTGAATGAGTTAATGCAAGTATCGCAAAAAGTTGAATAATAGTATTGAATGAGTTAATGCAAGTATCGCCAAAAGTTGAATAATGGTATTGAATGAGTTAATGCAAGTATCGCCAAAAGTTAAAATAATGGTATTGAATGAGTTAATGCAAGTATCGCCAAAAGTTGAATAATAGTATTGAATGAGTTAATGCAAGTATCGCCAAAAGTTGAATAATAGTATAGAATGAGTTAATGCAAGTATCGCCAAAAGTTAAAATAATGGTATTGAATGAGTTAATGCAAGTATCGCCAAAAGTTGAATAATAGTATTGAATGAGGTAATGCAAGTATCGCCAAAAGTTGAATAATGGTATTGAATGAATTAATGCAAGTATCGCCAAAATTTAAAATAATGGTATTGAATAAGTTAATGCATGTATCGCCAAAAGGTGAATAATAGTATTGAATGAGCTAATACAAGTATCGCCAAAAATTGAAATAATGGTACTGAATCAGTCAATGCAAGCATCGCCAAAAGTTTGAATAGTTAAACGGAAACTGTTAATGCCAGCATCGCTAAATTTGGAATAAAAGTACTGAATCAGTTAATGCAAGCATCTCCAAAAAATTGGAATAATAGTACTGAATCAGTTAATGCAAACATTGCCAATAAATGAAACAATTATTTCTAATTGCTATTAACTATAAGCGCAAGATTCAGAGAATGTGTAAGATATTTGAATAGATCAGTCAACTTTAACAATCGAAAATGCGTTGTGAATATTTTTGTTGAATTAACAAAATTTAAAGTAAAAAAGTTTATCTATGTGCATTACATCACAAAAATAAAGAGAGCCAAATATAACATAATCTCATAGTAACAATTTTAAGAAGACAATACCCCAAAATATTGATACAATTTTATGGGTAACATGAGGAAACAACACCTTAATACAATATATATCAAATTATCGTATACAGTGGAGATTTTGTTTAACAACATGTATCCTATACTCAGCTGCCGGTTCCCAAATATATCTATTTTTAATTGTGTGTACCTATCATTTTAGTAATTGAACAACTTAAGTATCTGATTGTATATTTTTATTATCATGGTATTCTCTATATTTGATAGAAAGGTATTCAAATAACATAACAAAATTTCATCCGGTAATATTCCAAAATCTTTGAACACATTCATTGGATTTTGCTTCTGTTCCAAAATTAGCACAAGCTGCTTATGTCTACAGGGACAAAAGTAGTATTACATTTTCCTGGCTTTAGGTTGGCCGGTGAAGGAAGTCAAGTTAGGAGCGCTGTGATTGGATATAATATATTTTGTATTAATTTATGAGTAACTGCAGTGGGTATATTTATAATATAAATTTTGAAACCCATTGAAATATTTTCTTATTCGAAAAGACTTCCAAATTTTCATAAATTTGATATAAAATGACAGTGGGCATGGATACCATAAACACGCACCGTTGGAAGATGGTCATGATACTATTTGACTTCAATTTCTAAAACAGAATAATAAAGTACTAATACCACACATTACTGTTTTGCCCAGGTTTTTATTATAAAAAGTGGTAACTTTAGAAAACGTTAGTATTGTGGCCTATGGAAGAATAAATACTACCGTTTTTCCTATAAAGACAACAAGTTTTGCTTCAATGAGGATACGACAAAATTTCCTTTTTAATATATTTTATTTGGACTCATTTATTTCTGTATTTTTAACCAAATACTGGTTACACGTGGAATATGTTTAACCCTGACTCTTCTTTCTTATCACCGAATAACTTCAAACAAAAGACAGGTAGAATATTGTTACAGTAAATCATGTAAATGAACCAATGGCACGCGAGATACTCGTGACATGAATATTAATAAGGATATGTCGTTAAATTTTTGTGGTAAGTAAGTTTTATGAAGCGTAGCTGTCTCTGTTTGTGTAGCTCATATTTCACACCAGAAAAAGTCTGTAAACGTGTGTCAATTCCCTCTTACACACATCTTATTTATGTATCAATCGTCTAGTAAATTTGTTTTGAATAAATGAATAACAAAAAGTATTCGCCAATGAGACAGCAACTACTAAACTTTGATTATTCTGTGATGCATGTTCATAATTTATAAGTACAAAACAGTCAATTAAAATAACTTTTCAAAGACGATAGGGTTGTTGTTTAATGCAAACAAAAGAGAAATCATATTAATCAAAAAGAAGAAGCATTATTGTACCAATCAATAATTCCATTCGATAATTTCATTAATTAGCTTGATGAGTAAGGTTAAGGAAGAGAGGTGTTAATGATATTGTAATGAAATACAGAATGTCAGTTGTAATTATATTACTTTGTATTTTGTCAGTGGTTATACGTATTTTTTATAACTTTATTTTTTTATGAAGTATAAATAAATAAAAATGAACACCTGTTCAAATTCAGATAATTGGACAGTTTTGAAACTGCAGTTAACTACGTTATGCATATAGCATTTATTGTTCGGCATATCGAACTTTGGCATTACTTATATATAAATCTATTTTACGGACCAATGAAAAGTGATAAATGAGGTGGATTTGTTCCATCGGTTGGTAATCATATGTTTTCTATAAAAACAAATAGATATGGTATGATTTCCACCAAAGAATAATGGCAAGAATGTAAATAAATACAGGTCATCGTACGGCCTATATTAAAGAGCTAGTGTAGTTTTGTGTTTTTTAAAACTAATTCGAAATATTATGTCTGTTTATTTTGCTCACACATTGTTGCCAATACAATGGAATGGTATGTGACTGTCATACAAGTGAGAGGTTTAGCTAGCTATAAAACCAGGTTTCATCCACCATTTTCTATATAAGGAAATGCTTGTACTTAATAAAGGCAACAGTAGTATACCGCTGTTCGAAATTCATAAATCGATTGAGAAAAAAACAAATCCGGGTTACAAACTAAAACTGAGGAAAACACATCAAATATAAGAGAAGAACTACGACACAACAGAAACACTACATTAAAATGTAACACACACAGAAACGAACTATAATATAACAATGGCCATTTTCCTGACTTGGTACAGGATATTTTAAGTCAGGAATATGACAGTTGTTTTACATTCATTTGATGTGTTTGAGCTTTTAATTTTGCTATTTGATAAGGGACTTTCCGTTTTGAATTTTATTTGAGTTCGTTGTTTTGTTAAATTCTTTTTTAAAAATTATATAAATCTGTGATATGTTCAATGTTTTTATTGCACGAAACGATAGTATGTTTCAAGATGCGAAAACTGATGTGAAGCATGCATATCAGAAGACGCTTACCTGTCGAAACACCCTGTCTCGCTCCTTTTGGAGTTCGTGTGATTTCCTTAGTTTTTGTTTGTTACCTTAATGCCATTGTTTACCTTTCCGGAGCACCTGAGATCACCACCAGTTTTTGGTGGGGTTCGTGTTGCTCAGTCTTTAGTTTTCTATGCTGTGTTTTATGTACTGTTGTTTGTCTATTGGTCGTTTTCTTTTTTACCCATGGCGTTGTCAGTTTATTTTCGACGTATGGGTTTGAATGTCCCTTTGGTATTTACCGATGTCCAGATCTCATAAATCGATTTAAAAGAAAAGTCAAAGAGAGACGAAAGATACCTGTGTATTTATGTGCTGTTCATGTTTCGTATATTGTTTTCTTTCCTATTAAACTTAACATCCATGATTGTTTGTGTTCTCTCTGATAATATTACAACAATGAGTAGGAATATTCAAAACAATACTAACGAAAAGCGTGACGAAAATTCATCAAATATTAGTATACCAAGCTTATAATTTAGTATGCCTGATGCACATTTCTAATATTTAAGACTCATCAGCGACGCTCAATTCATAACAATTGCATGGCTAAACCAAATACAAAGTTGAAGACCATTGAAAACCAGAATTTTAAAATGTTGTGCTAAATCTCATCTTATTTTTACATTGGAAGAAAAACCCTAGAGGTTCGAATATGTTTGAATGTGTTATGTCTTATCGTTTGTAGTCCAAATAATTATAAAATAGCCTTTCAATACCGTCATTATCATGATAACTGTTTTGACTAGTATTGTGAAAATAATTGTATGAATTTGAAGATTATATATTCGTTACAAAAATACGTCACTGTTTATGATGTCCCGTGTTGTCTGTCGTTAATGGAAGATGTTCGTTGTTATTCTGTGGTTTAAATGTTGTATCGACTATTACATTATTTATTTGTGCGTTTCTCTGTGATGAGTGTTCTTTTTGTGTGTTTGTGCTGTATTTCTGGCACGTAGTGTTGTCATTTTAGCGATATTTCTTAACATTGCCATCTAAGCAGGATGTTTGGCTAGCCATAAAACCAGGGTCAACCCACCATTTTTTCTTAAAATGTCCTGTACCAAGTCAGGAATATGGCAGTTGTTATCAAATAGTTCGTTTCTATGTATGTTGGCGTTTGTTTTGTTGCACGTCAGTGTTTTTGTTGTTCTTTTGTTTTCATCTTATAGTTGATGTGTTTCTCTGGGATTTAGTTTGTAACCCGGATTTGTTTTCTCTCAATCGATTTATGACTTTTATTCACTTCTGTGATGCCATGGATATCAGCGATACATTCATTTTCTGTAAATTTAATGTTGCCTTTATTTGAACATTAAATTTACAGAAAATGAATGTATCGCTGATATCCATGGCATCACAGAAGTGCTTACTACTAGGCTGTGAAAATCATCAAAGACATTTTGCTTATATTTGGTACACTGGAGTCTCGTTTCATCTACAGAAAAGTAGCACTTGACTGGTAACAAATGGAAGGCAGAAGAAACATCGAACTTGAATAGAATTGAAACCCAAAAATACAAAAATTTGTGCCAAGTCTGGCTAAGGCTAGTATCCTAAGTAACTAATAAATTCATTGCTTCAGCATAGAAATATAGTCATAAGAATTTGAAGGCTTCTATTTTTCAATATAACGGAACTATAAACAACTGTCAAACAAGTGGGAGTTTTAGCTAGCTTTAAAACCAAGTTTAACCGACCATTTTTTCGGAAAATATCTGTACCAAGTCAAGAATATGGCAGTTGTTTTTCACTTGTTTCGTTGATTGATAGCGTTTGATTTTGTCAGTTTTATGGACTTCCCTTCTTTTTTAATTTGACTTGGAGTATTTTTGTAATAATGTTTTTAATAGTTTTGAATAAATGTAGAATCGTTTTTAATTCATATCTTTTAAATATAGATTCAAAAACTTAGACTCAGCTACAAAAATATATAAATGCATTTAATATTATATTTGTACAACAGAAAACTTTTGACCAGATGTGAAGGAAGTCGAATAGGGGAAGTATGTCGATAGAAGTATTCGATAGGTTTTGTATGTCGAATAGTAGAAGTATGTCGATAGGTGAAGTAGTTTGATAGTACATATACGTTTTGGTCATCGATACTCAGTGAAAAGAACAAATCTAATTATAGGTGAAGTATGTCGATAGTACATGTATATACTGATTATCATTACTGAGTAGAAGGAACAAATCTAATCGCAAGTGAAGTTTGTCAAAATCACCCTCCTCTTGTTAATTCTTCATTTTTGTTTCTTTTGTATCCATCTGTTTAATGTACTAATATTTCATATTTCACAGGTAACAAAGTATTAAAACCAAACATGCTTTATATAAAAGTCGTCCATTAAAATGTCATAATTTCACCTCTTTATATTTGCTATGATCTATGACTAGCTGTGAATAAGGGACAAAATGACGAAAGATACCAAAAAAAAAAAAAATTCAAACTCAAAGTCGAAAATAAACTGACAACGTCATGATAAAAAAAAGAAAAACACCAAAAGAAACACGACAGTATACAAAACACAACATAGAAAACTAAAGACTGAGCAACACGAACCCCATCTAAAACCAGGGGTGATTTCAGGTGTTCCGGAAGGATAAAGAGATCCTGCTCCACATGTGGCACCCGTCGTGTTGTTCATATAAGTACAAACCCGGTGATAAGTCTAATTTGGAAGGTAAGAAATCAAATATCAACCTACCAGATTGACACTTTGTGACCTCTTTTGGTCATATAGCTCTTCGCATCTTGTGGTACTTAAGTATCCATTTGCTTTCACATTTTTGGCTTTAAACGTTCCAGATGAAGGTAAATCCAGAAATGCACTTCGGACGCATAAAAGTTATAAAGTGTTTTTTTATCACTTAACAAAACAACAGTATCAATTATACATCATGTTATGTATTCCAAGTCGATACTTTATGTGGGAGTAAAATTGAAATCTTATTTTTCATATGAAACTCGCCAAAGAAATGATATAAAAAATGAACTATTATGAAACATATCCACATTTTAATACTACGTTGTAAAGTAACAGGTTCTGTTTTTTCTTGGTGATGAAATGACTTTCGAGTACTTGGATCGAGGAAAGAAACATTAAACATATTTACATATTAACAATTAGGTAGAAAGAATTTATAAATAGCTTTCAAGGGCACGCGACAGCTGCATTATTTGAGGCGGAGCTTAGATTATAACTGACATTTCATTTTATTAGAATACAAATATGAATATATACATGATATACATAATAGATGGGGTTTTTTTTCAACAATACCTACAAACCAAAAATGTAAAGAAGCTAGGTCTTACTTTTCAAATTAAACCTTAAAATAAGATATTCGAAATTGAGTATAGTGCTGCATTTTGATTGGTAAATATATATATTTGTCGGATAAAAAATTAGTTTTTGATAAAACGAAAATCGACAACATTTTACAATTAAATACTAGAACTTACAAATGAGTTAAATATTTTGGTTAGCTGTTTTAAACGTTATGAAATTTTCAAATGTAGTGCTGGGCAAAATAGCAAGTTGGCTTTCATTATTTTGTGTATCTATCAAAAACTACATTCAGAAAATAAAAAATAGACTTGATATCATTTATTGATTGCAACCTATATTGCTGTTATGATATAAATTCTGTACTGAATGCTGAATACATTCATTGTGTATCAAATAACACTCATTTTTTTATCTACAGGATTTCACAGATGCTGTTTGCTATGGGTTTGAACTCAGTCGGCATTCAAACAGTAACTTACATTTCACCGTTTTTTTGTTTTACTCCTATGAAAGAGACTTCGAATAGAGGGTCTTTCACTACTAGCATTATCCTTAAACTTTATGATCCATTATATAAATGATGTCTCCTCATCAAACAATTCAAAGTTTAGTGCCTGTGTTGATTTCATATTTCCCATTGAACGTGCAACAAACGATACGTTAAATACAGTTAGGGCTGCTATATATATTGAATTACACCTAGAAATTGTTATTGAATTTCAAATGGAACTGAAGTTTGTAACAGATTACTTTAATTTCTCATCGTGAACTCTCAATTATCATGTTGCAATCTTCCAGCAGCACATACATATGAAGTATATAACTCTAATATCATATTCCAGGAGTTATTTTAAAGAATGTAACAACCTATAAATTAAGTGCTTAAACATTTGAAAAGCTAGGGTTTTTTTTAATCGTGGGCATGGATAGATAGCCTTATGCATTTTTGCCACATTTAAAACTTTGTTATTAATTAGTCCTTCGATCTGCTTTGGTTTCTACATATTTGTCTTGGTATTCCTTTCATGAATCTTCTTCAAATGTTGCTTTTTACTAAATCTGTTGAATAATCATGCTGTTGGCGTGCAATCAATTTTTGCATTTGCTGTCGGCCTACAGCAACTAACAAAGCAATACCGTGTTTTCATCGTTTCCAATAACAAACAAGGGATAATATACCAAGGTTACAATCAAAACTAAGAGGCCGAAGCCAGATAGACAAACCATTCTATCAGTATTTGTTAATACAATCTTTCCGCAACATTTCATCATATATGTGCTATTTAAATTTTCAATTTATGATTGCTTATCAGTTGTATGTATGTTGTGTTCAAAAGTTAAGTTATCTTTATTATCGAATTGACAATCTGAAGCTTTTCATGTAGTTTCCCAACAGTTGGAAATACTTCAGACGACTTTTTTTCTTTTGTGATTTGTTATCATTCAGTTTCTCTTTAGAGAATGAATTTGGTTTTGATGACAAATGTTTGATACTCACAGCTCAGGGCGAAGTAAAAAACATTTTATAAAACTCATGCTTCTAAAACGAAGAAAAGGTTGAATTAAGGCGACAGTAGTGTACCGTTGTTCAACGTACTTTTTGCACACTTTTCTATTGTTAAAGACCGTATGTGTCCTTCTATATGTCTTTTGGTTTAGTGTGTTTACGTTGATTATCATTGCCATATACCGTAGTAGTTTTCTTTACCAGGATTTGTTAACGAGCGGAACGCAATGATCTAGCATTATATTATGCGCTATGTATTTCGTATATATTAAGTCACTTTACCCACTAGGCATACAACTATCTGACCGACTAAATGGTTATTTTACCATTAAGATAAAATAGCATTAGATGGTTTCAAGTGGTGTGTTTATGTCTTCGTAGAAAGGATTAAGGGGATCATTTTGACACTTTATACTTAAAAATGATTAGAGCAAAGCCATACAATTTCAGACATATTATCAAAGTCTGAAATAAGGTCTCGCTAGTTAGCTTATATTTACATTTGTTTTGAAGAGTATTAGTGACACGATGCTGTAAGCTAGGTAAACATCATATAGTGCAATTAAGATTATCTAACTGTGTTAAAAAAAGTATTAGTGACATGACTGTCTTTTAATGCATCAGGTATGTTATTGTCATTATCATTTGACAAATAAACCAAATATTCTTTTGTTTCGACTTTTATGTTCAAAGAAAGATAACTCAAGCAATTGAGAGGAGATTTTTTGAATTTTAAATAATTCCTTTATAATCTTAATAGGGCATATAACGATATGATAACTTCTCTAAGAACTAACTGTATTGATCAAATAGTACCTAAATAGTACCACCTCACGAAACCATTCACCATGACAGCTTCATTACAAGCAGTCTTATTTATTTATTTATTCATTTGTAAGTAAATCTATTTATCTATTTCCCTTTCAGCTTTTTGTAATCATGCCCCTTGTTCAATAAATTCTAATTTTCATTTTGGTTTATATGCGCTTCATTTCTAATAACGTTGGGATTTTAAAGTATTTTCGCTTTGAACATCACTGAAGAGACATTTATTGTCGAAATGCGTATTGGGTGCAGTAAAAATTGTACAGTTTGAGTTATTCTTATAACTTCAGGAGCATTAAAAACTTGCGCTATCAACTTTATTTCCATGAGACATTATCATAATTTGATTTCCTTATTTTTTTTATTCTTAAAATAGTTTGACTGGTTAAAGTACTCAGTTATGCCTCCCTTTTGTAAACAAACACTTTTTTATTTAACTTTATTCGCATTGTGTCTATGTCTATTCACAAGTCTAGTGGGCAGCATTCCTGTTCCGGTCATGTTCCGTAAATTTACTTTATATTAAATGTTATTATATTCGAATCACTACGGTTTTCAACCCAAAGAAGTCGATTGCCTGATGCAGATTTGGTACATTTTCTTTTTATTATTATTCTTTTTTAATTATTTGGCTTTCCAATTGTTTTTAATCGAGTGTCACTTATATACACAAATCGCGCATCAGCATAACAACTTATTAGCCTATCTTATATAAGTGTTTATATCCTATCGCCCAGAATGACTTTTCGCAAGATTTTCTGAGGTTTTCAGCAACACGCAATACGAAAAAAGTCATTATTAGGATGGGAACTGTATACTCATTCGCTATGGAATTAATTTTTTTCGCTTGTTTTATTCTGACACTTTTTCATTTAAACCTTCCTATTTAAATTGAAACATTTAAAATGATTTTGAACTAAAGGAGATATGGTGTCTATGTCAGTGAGAAGGCAACAAAACGACAAAAACAACCAGAAGATGTCCGACACCTCGTTCTGGAATTTCCACGTTCTATATCAACAGAATGTAACAGTCTGTAGGAAGACATACAACTTATTGAATCGATAAGCCTACGCTTTTACTCTTAAATGCTAGTGTTAAGTAAATAAGCTTAAAGAGTTTTATATTTGACCCGGCCAGAGGTTAAACCAAGAATTTCCTACACTCATAGAAAATGTAATTAACACTTTATAAATTTGGTGCGTCCGCAGCGCTCTGGATTACCTTAGGCAGAAATGCTCAAACCAAACAATTGAAAAGCAAAGTGTGTATAAATACATGATTACATGAGGAGCTGTATAGAAATAACGCTATGACAACACCACAGAAAAGGCGTTTCATATTTTTATAGTAAAATACAGAATTTATTATTTAATGTCAATAAAAAGTCATGAGAGTTATTTAAACTAATAAACATAAGTAATATACTTCAAAATATTATTCTTATTTTTTTTTATATTAAACGACCAAGATAATTACCTATTTGCTTGGAAATTGATAACTATGTCTCTTCTTTGCAGTGGAATGTGGAATATATGCAAAGTGGTGGCCTTCTCGAAACCTCTGCTTTGAACTTCCACGAAAAGAAGTCTGATTTATGATAAAAGTGATAAGTGATGTATACTACGGGCGCTTCAATGATTTCTTTTAACTTAAATAATAATAAATTTGTTACTAAATGTATCTGGCATATATAGTCACATAGATCACATAGATCCATTTGGACAATCAATTGTTCAGATTAACTGGAATGTCCAATATAAATTTAAAGTATCTATGTTAATGTGAATGTTTAAAATGTATCGTTTATTTCCGTTTATATCAGTCCATTCAAAAGTAGCGGATTTGTGAAGTTGATTAGATTTTTTTCCGACGTTATAAAGTTTAACTCGACTTTAACACGACTTTGGTAGCATTACAAAAGTTTACAAGTCAATACGATTAACAGAAAGGTTTTTTTTCAATACTATATAGATTTTGTCTTAAATTCGAGCAAATCGATTCATTATTTTGGGCATTTTTAATCCAATAATAAGCGTTGCTTATTTTTCTTGTTGTATTCAAATTTCCTACCATGTACAAGTATTGATAAAGCAATATTTCATGACCGATACAAACCCTGTTGACAAATTCTAACAGTAATTTTATTATTTTGGAAATTTAATAAATCTTGTCTATTTTGTCAGTGAGTGTAATCGTTAACTTGGTATGTCATATCGATAAAAGAACAAAATTTGACACCTACTTGAAAGTGTCTTAATTCTCACAATTGTTATTACCACGTAAAACTATAAAGCTTGATCTTTGAGAACTTGGAACTCTGGTGCTGGTATGGATATTGCATTCATAAGATATATGAGATAAATTTAGTGCTATCACTGAAGATGCTTAGGAGTAATCATTTATGAAAATTGAAAAAATTAGTGCCACACAAACACACACACACTCATAAACACAGAGAGAGAGAGAGAGAGAGAGAGAGTTTTGCATTAAGATTAACAAACAGAGTGTATGTCTCCCGGTTGATACGATATTCCAGAGCTTGCATTTCATATCGCGATTTCCTTGATAAAAGATCATTGCTGCTTACAGGGAGGCTTTTAGACTAGGTGTTCCGAGTGGTGAAGGTCATCCCTTCGAAAATTTTACGGACGCCATCACGCGATGGTTGACCGAAATGGAATATATCTATTACACAAATGACGACGAACTTGTCCCAATGATCGTAACCAAAAGTCTGTCCTCTTTTTTAACAGTGTTATAGTTTTTTTTCCATTGGCATCATTTGGTATCGCATGGACACGTAATAAACGGTTTCTGGTATGCTTCATGCTTCCTTATTCACAAAACTTACTTCTTTGGATATTTTTGTTTGCACATTCACTATTTCACTAAATTTACACAGCTCTATTCATAATTTGTTGTTTTTGAACGAATTTATCATAACTTTGATTTTAGTCAACACAGCATTAGGATTAAGTAAAAGGGTTATTTATATTATGATACTAGTCAAATATACATGTAAAACCTTCCACACACCTATATATTATTGGCTTAAATTTAGGCAACAGTAGTTAACAGATGTTCAAATCTCAAACCACTTTCAATATATTCAATAGTGCGGTAAATAAAATTTAAAACGTCATATTTGTTTACAAAGGAATTAACTGTAAAATGTTTTGCCATACACAAATTCTACAAATCGGTATATTCGAACAAATAAAAGTTACATGCATTGACTAATATTCCAACGTAATTAATGTTTAGGAAATAGCTAGGATTGATTGTGACAAAAACAACATTACAGATGAGGTGATGGGGAGGGGAGGGGAGTATAAAGAAAAAAAATACTGAACTCCAAGATAATTAAAAAAGAGGAAGTCCATAACAACTGACTAAATAAAACGTTATCGACCAACGGAAGGAGTGAAAAAACAGATTTCACATTTTTTACTTGGTACCGGCACATCATGTTGTAAATGTTGTAAATACTTTTTAAAGCACATATGATATAGAGTTGAGGAAGATTATATTCTAGTCGTAAACTACAGGTGATGATTTTGGTAGCAGTAGTTTAGAAAAGTCATTAATTGCTCATTGCACATGTTATTGAAAACTACTTGAGACACTTCAAAATAATTTCAAATAAAGACAAGCGTTTGATTAAAAAATAAAATTAGATTATTAAGTAACAGGCTAGAGAATCAGACAAATTGAATTTAAAGTTTATGTCATAAAAAATTAAATTAAGGCAACAGTATGCTACAAATGTTCAAATACCATAAATCGATCAAGAAGACAAATCAAGGTAGCCAACAAAAACTGAGGTAATTGCATGAACTCCACAAGGAGCGAGATCGGTTGCGTCGACAGGGTAAGCAAATCCTCTTATGCTTGCATAGTCTGTTTTAGAATGACATTTGACATGTAAACATCTAATATCTGAAAAAAGGTATATATCATGTTACCTTTATCATTTTAATTATGTTGATTGATTGATTTTTAATTGCTTAACGTTCAGTGGCAAAAATATTTTATGCATCTTCAAGACGAGAACAAATTTACAATAAATACAATAGGTAGATCGTGTAGTAGAGGCCGTTCGGGTAGATAGTCGGGGAAATTTGGACTGCAACTGGAAAATGAGGGTATATTGGATAGAGACAGAAATTTTTCCTTGCAACAGGCCACCCGCAGACCTCTCAAAGAGTTGTTGCAAGGGTTCCTAACGTGCAAAGATCACAAGCGCAGGTAGATATGATGATTTTAAGCTTTAGCAAGCATTCGATGTAGTACCACACATGCGTCCTTTATGGAAACTAGAGCATTACGGAATCAAACACTTGAGTGGAGAAAAGCTTGGCAACACGGCTTCGGACAGAAAAGATCATGCAAATCTCAAATATTAAAAACAACTGAAGATATCGTCCAACATCTGAATAACAAAGCGTAAGTAGACAAGCTAATTTAAGACATCTAGAAACCCTTTGTGAAATCAGGAGTACCTACAAAGGAACAGTTTTAGGTTCATTGATTCCTTTTTGTTCCTTTTGTACATCAATGCTATTGGACATGAAATCATGCCGAAGTTGCGCCTTCTTGCAGATGATAGACTTTAATAACTGGCAATATATTGTACTGATGACTGTAAAAAAGTTACAAAAAGATCTTGACAAAGTGCTTGACTGGACATATAAATTGCAGATGAAATTAAATGCGTCAAACTTGTATGTATTAAGTATTGCCAACAAGAAAAAACCGATACATAAATACCTTATGCACGGTCAAATTTTGGAAGATGTAGACTAAACCAATATTTAGGAGTTCAGTTCACCAACAACCTGAAATGGATAAACACATCAATAAAATTATGGCTAAAGAAAATAAATCATAAGGCTTCCTGAGAAAAATATCAATACATTCCCGGAAGAAATTACGAGAAAAACATACCACTATTTTAAGACCAAATGTTGAATATGCGAAAAGAGGCGAAGGATACCAAAGGGACATTCAAACTCACAAGTCGAAATTAAACTGACAACACCATGGCTAAAAAGAAAAAGACAAACAAACAACGGTACACAAAACGCAACATAGAAATTCAAAGACTGAGCAACACGAACCTCACCTAAAACTTGGGTGATCTCAGGTACTCCGGAAGGGAAAGCAGATCCTGCTCCACAAGTGGCACCCGTCGTGTTGCTCATATTAATACAAACCCGGTGATAAGTTTAATTCGGTAGGTCACATTCGGGGAAAAGGGGACGGGATTGTAGTTACGACAATGCATGGGCTCCATCCCAGGAAAACCACATAAAAATGATGGACACGTGCATCAGGCCGTTTCATTAAACATCAATACAGCAGAGAATATGGGTCAGTTACTAACATACTAAAGGAATTACATTTATCGTCATTAAAGACAAAACAAAAAATTAAAAGGCTCTGCCTGTTTTATAGAGCCCTAAATCATTAAATAGCCAAAAAATATACCAGATTAAATAAAACAACAGCTGTATGTATCATATGTTCAAAAGTTAAGTTATCTTTATTTTCAAATTGACAATCTGAAGCTTTCTCAAGTAAAAAATGCTTCAGACGATTCTTCGTTGGTCTTTCATAAAAACACACCTTACGTAATGAGTTTTCTTTGGTGATTAATTATCATTCAGTTTATTCTTCAATTTGACCTTTTGAGACTTTGGTATTGATAAAAAATGTTTTTCCGAGTGTTAATTCGCATTGCTATACGACGTGTCTCGGATTTATACATCCAACATTTTATTTTGTTATGATGTTTCTTTTGTAAGTACGGTTCGATTTTGTGTTATGTCTTATCGTTTCTGGTTTGGATTCTTTATTTTCGGTACATTTCACATATGTCTTATTTGTCAGTATAGTCGAGTTAATTTCCATTTTCCATGGATAAATTATTGTGTTACTCCAAATAATTATGACGTCGTCACAGCATTGATTTAGGGTGGCCTTTCGGGACCGTCATAATCATGATTATTATTTGGACAAGTATTGTGATAATAATTGTGAATTTTTGGATCTCGTTCCATATAATTGTATGCATTTCAAGATTATATCTACGTCACAAAAATACGTCACTATTTGTGGTGTCCTGTGCTGTCGTTAATGGGAGATGTCCGTTGTTTTTTTTCGGTTTACATGCTGTAATGTACTATTTATATTATTTATTTATGCATTTTTCTGTGCTAAGTGTTCTTGCGTATGTTTGTACTGTATTCCTGTAACGTAGTGTTGTCATTTTAGCAATATTTCTTAAAATGTCCTGTACCAAGTCAGGGATATGGCAGTTGTTATCAAATAGTCCGTTACTATGTATGTTGGCGTTTGTTTTTGTTGCAGTTTAGTGTTTCTGTTGTTCCGTTGTTTTCCTCTTATAGTTGATGTGTTTCACTCGGATTTAGTTTGTAACCCGGATTTGTTTTCTCTTAATCGATTTATGACTTTTGAACAGAGGATTACTACTGTTGCCTTTATGTATGATACTCACAACTCGGAGCGAAGAAAAAATGAAAAGAACCCTTAATGAATTTCATGTATATGAAGCGAAGAAGAGGTTAAATTAAGGCGAGAGTAGTTTACCAAATTTCAACCTACTGTTTGTACACTTTTCTATTGTTAAAGACCGTATGTGTCCTTCTATATGTCTTTTGGTTTTGTGTGTTTACTTTGAATTTTTGAAATACTAAGGCTTTTGTACCTCAGGAGTAGATTACCTTAGCTGTATTTGACAAAACTTTTAGGAGCTTTTGGTCCTCAATGCTCTTCAACAACGTACTTTATTTGGCCTTTTTAACTTTTTTTTATTCGAGCGTCACTGATGAGTCTTTTGTAGACGAAACGCGTGTCTGGCGCAAATACAAAATTTCAATCTTGGTATCTATGATGAGTTTATTTACGTTGAAGTATCATTGCCATATACCGTAGTATTTTTCTTTACAATGATTTGTTACCGAGTTGAACACAGTAATCTACGATTATATTATGCGCTATGTATTTTGTATATATTAAGTCACTTTACCCACAAGGCATACAACTATCTGACAGATCAAATGGTTATTTTACCATTAATATAAAATAGCATTAGACGTTTTCAAGTGGCGTGTTTATATCTTCGTAGAAAGGATTAAGAGAAGCATTTTGACACTTGAAATTTAAAAATTATTAGAGCAAAGTCGTTCAAAATATTATCATAGTCTGAAATAAGGTCTCCCTAGTTAGCTCATATTAACATTTGTTTTGTATTAGTATTAGTGCCACGACTATCTTTTAATGCATCATGTATGTTATTGTTATTATCATTTGACAAATAAATAAAACATTCTTTAGTGTCGACTTTTAAGTTAAAAGAGAGATAACTCAAGACATTAGAATTTTAATAATTGCATTATAATCTGCATAGGGTATAGCATGATATGATAACTGCTATAGGAACCAATTGTATTGCTCAAATAGTACCTAAGTAGTACCACCTCATGAAATCATTCACCATGACATCATTACAAGTAGTCTATTTATTTATTTACTTGTAAAGTCAGGAGAGTCAATTTAAACTTATAAACATAAGTTAGATGCTTCAAAATAATATTCTTATTTTTATATTAAACGAACAAAAGATAATTATCCATTTCTAAACAAATTCTTTTTGTTGCAGTGGAATGTTGAATATAGGAAAAAAGTGGCCTTTTCGAAACCTCTGCTTTGATCTCCCACGGAAAGTAGTATGATAATGTTAAAAGTGACAAGTGATGTATACTCCGGATGCTCCAATCTCTTTTAACTTACATAATATATATCTTATTGTAAAAGGGTTCATTTGTTATTAAATGTATCTGGCAAAGTCACATACATCACATAGATCCATTTAGACAATTAATTTTTCAGATTAACTGGAATGTGCAATATAAATTTAAAGTGTTTATGTAAATGTTAATGTTAAAAATGTATTGTATATTCCCGTTTATATCAGCCAATTCAAAATTAGCGGATTTGTGAGGTGGATAAGATTTTGCCCGACGTTATAATGATTATCTCGACATTAACACGACTTTGTTAGCATTACAAAAATTTTACAAGTCAATGAGATAAACAGAAAGTGTTTTTAATACTATATAGATTCTTTCTTAAATTCGAGCAGAACGAATAATGATTTTTGGCATTTTTAATGCATCAATAATCGTTGGTTATTTGTTTTGTTATATACGAGATTCTTACCATGCACAAGTATTGATGAAGCCATATTTCATGACTGATAAAACCTCTGTTGACGAATTCTAACAGTTATTCTATCATCTTGGAAATTTTATAAATCTTTTCCATTGTGTTGATGAGAGTAATTGTTAACTTGATATGACATATTGATAAAGGAACAAAATTTGACACCTACTTGAAAGTGTCTTAATTTCACAATTGTTATTACCACTTGATCTTTTATATGTATTGAAAACTTTTCACTCTGGTGTTGGTATCAATAATGAATTCAAAAAGATAAAAAAAGAGATGGAATTAGTGTACAAGGTGTTTAGGACCATTGAACATCGAAAAACTACTGTTGTAAAAATTTAGGAGTTAAATATTATGAAAATTTAACATTAGTGCTAAAACAAAAACAAAAACACACACAAACAGTCTTCATATTGAACCAAAAATGTTACAACTACCTTTCTGAACTTGCAAATGTATATGGTTCCTTCGGCGGATATCCGACTCAAGCTGTTGGAACATCAACTACAAATCCACCTTAGCGTTGTACACCACTTTGTGCCACCGCGAGTCACAATAGACGAAGAATGAGACTATGATAAATAAAATGGAGAATGGAAATGGGGAATATGTCAAAGAGCAGACAACAGCCGATGGGTCTGCAACGCAGCGAGAAAATCCCGCACCCGGAGGTGGTCCTCAGCTGGCCCCTAAATAAAATTGTAGGTAAATTTATTGTTCCCATCAGATGGCTTGATGGGCAGCATGACATTTATATATACAAAACAATACACCATGAATTTGTTAAACATTTTCACATTAAAATGAAATATTAAATGTTCATATAATTATAAATCTACACATTATCTTTATTTTATATAAACCATGCACATTTTATTCAAGGCAGGACCAGATCTTTAAATGTTTTCAATAACTATCGTTATTTTAAAATATATATTTATTCACGTTTCATCTGACATCTAGATATTTAATATTACATTTCCTAAATATTCTAGGACAGATAAATTTTCCTTGGTAAATAATCAAACAAATTTTGCTTCATTTGAGAGTTCTGAAAAGTTATAAAAAATATTTGAAGGTTTTCGTCAAGTGATCGCATATCAATATGATGAAAATCAAATAATATGAGTATATTGTATATTTTTCATGACAGAAACAATGTTATTCTTTGCTTTACCCTGAATTTGGAAAAGAACTTGATAAGTTGAGGCCAAACTGATGAACGTCGGGTCAAACATAATGATGTCGGTGATTAGTCTACGGCCAAAGTTATAAATATTGGATCAAGTATATGTGACATAACAAAAGCTTGATATGCAATTTAATGAAGAACTGAGTAGATTTATACATGCACATGTAGAACAGTCACCTATAGTTTCTAACATATACGTCACTTGGTCGCTTTTTTATAAAAGAGGGACGAAAGATACCAGAGGGACAGTCAAACTCATAGATCGAAAACAAACTGACAACGCCATGGCCAAAAATAAAAAGACAAACAGACAAATAATAGTACAGATGACACAACATAGAAAACTAAAGACTAAGCAACACGAACCCCACCAAAAACTGGGGGTGATCTCAGGTGCTCCGGAAGGGTAAGCAGATCCTGCTCCACATGTGGCACCCGTCGTGTTGCTTATGTTATTACAAATCCGGTAAATAGTCTTATTCGGTAGGTCACATTCATAAAAGGGAAAGGGATTGTAGTTACGACATAAGGAACATATCCGTCGTCATCTGTGAAACAGATGTTCCATAACGTTCAACCAACTTGTGATGGCGTCCGTAAAATTTACGAAGGATGATTTCAACTTCACCATTTGGAACTCGTGGTTTAATAGCTTCCTCGTGAGCAGCAATCCTCTATCAAGGAAATCATGATAGGAAATACAAGCCCGGGAATATCGTATCAATTGGGAGATATATACTCCGTATGCAGGCGCTGCTGGAATGTTGCTACAATATAATAGTCTTGCTGCGTTTCATGCACAATTTTCCAAATAAATGCCAATATAAACTGAAAGTAATCGAGCTTTATGTACCATTTAACGTACAAAATTGTGGCGAAAACTGTATAAACCGAACGGGGAATAGCCTACGTGAATGAAAATAAAACTTCACAAATCTCATACGTCTGAAACTATGTTAGCTATCCTCGATATATAGTTATTGGACTAATAAGTAAATCATGAAATGCATTATACGATAAACAATATGAATAAAACACTTTTTATTCAAATGTTCGTTTAACTTTTTGTACGTTGCCCACACTGAATTTCATGGCAGATGAATCCTTAGGGAAGACATAGTTAGATCAAGAAATAATTTCAGGGACAATATTTCACAGTGAAATTTTGTAATGGACAGAATTTTACAGTGAAATATTGTCATGGACAGTATTTTATAGTGAAATATTGTCCAGTAGGAGGTGACAAAATTTCATAGACAAAGACAATATTTCATAATGAAATGTTGTCCTGGACAGTATTTCATAATAAAATAGTGTCCGCGGACAATATTTTATATGAAATTTGTCCGACGGACAATATTTCATGGGGACATTATTTTATTACAACAGAATAAATTATTATTGTATGTCTGTTCCAACATTGGCATTATTGATAAAAAAAAAAGGGTTTCCAGGGGAATTTCGGTGAGGCGGAACACATAAACGTTGACAGCAGTAGTTTGGAAAAGTAATTAATTGTTTATTTTAAATGCTATTGCCCACTACTTAAGACATTTATAATTCTTTGATTAAAATATTCTGTCAAATTAGGCATTTGTATTTGGTAGTTAAATGGTCATGAGTTTGATGGTCAAGATAAAATTAGATTATTAAGTAACAGGCTAGAAAGTTAAACAAACTAAGTATTTATTTCTTGTAGTTTTAAATGAACGCACCAGTAGGTTACCGATGGTCAAATCTCATTAATCGATGAAAAACAAGGTAACACAGACACAAAAACTAAAACGGGGTTAAATCGGGTGCGTCATTTTTAGAAATATTTATACCAGCTGAAATAGCAACTTGAAGAGTAGAAGCCTCATTTTTTTTTATAATCTTGGTAATATAGTTTTTCAATCGTCAAAGCTCACACATCAACAGAAAGTCTTGCTCTCTTAATATTATCGCTAAACTTGAAGTTTGTGTGAAAATTTTCAAAGTCTCTTGAATAAAAAGTATAAATGGTTTCGAGGAAATTAAAAATGATTCACTGAACTTAAATTTAATAAAGTATCTCCATGAGTCAAACACTCTATATAAAAATCCAGTTAATAGATGTGGATGCGCAAACGGCAAGTTATTTTCAACACGAAGCAGTGTTTTTCTTGACGATTTGTGGAAATGGTTATTCCACTTATTTATCCAGTCAAAAATCCTACTAGCTGAATTGATATAAATTAGCTCTGGCTGAGGAAATTTCCAATTAATGTTTATAATAGGATATATGATCACTCTTGGTAGAGTGTTTTGAATACTTTTAACAATGTTTAATGCAATAAAACATATTTTGTACAACTAACAACTCTTTCTGAAACACTTTTGATCAATTAAATTTTACATTCTAATAAGTGGGATCCAGAGTCACAACAGTTTTTCTCGTATCGGAAACGCCTTTTAGGTCCTTCTATGTTGAACAGTACAGTACTGCCTAGAACTGGAAAATATCCTACTGAAAAAGGATAAGTTGACAAAAATATTTCATGATAACTTATTCCACTGAACAATATAAATTATGTAAAACAAATAGTACTTTAAAAATACTATTTTAATTTTGAAATCATTATAAAAATTTAGATAGTACAGCAGCCTTTTCCAAAATTCTCAGTGTATTTTATAAATTATGAAAGCGAACTTTTGGAAAAATAAATCAGAAAATGAGGCTTCTACTCTTCAAGTTGCTATTTCAGCTGGTATAAATATTTTTAAAAAATGTATTGTACACTTTTACCTTAATGATAGAATATTTAAATCACAAACTACAAGAGGACCATTTGACATAACAGTTTGTGCGACAAACCTTGTGTATTTTACTTATTGATTGTAAAATTTGACAAGAATTTACCATGTGAACAGATTAAGTTTGGAAAAAAAACACATATTTATGATTTCAGCTTATCAGCAGATTTTAAAATTTACGGACGCCATCACGATTTGGTTGACCGTTATGTTAGTTGTGGAATATCTGTTTCACAGATGATGACGGATATGTTCCAATTGTCCATCCCCTTGTCCCTGAATGTGACCTACCGAATTAGATTTATCACCGGGTTTGTACTAATTTTAGCAAAACGACGGGTGCCACATGTGGAGCAAGATCTGTTTACCTTTCAGGAGCACCTGAGATCACCCCCAGTTTTTGGTAGGGGTCGTGTTGCTCAGTCTTTAGTTTTTTATGTTTTGTTTTGTGTACTGTTTTTTTTCTGTTGATCTTTTTCTGTTTTAGCCTTGGCGTTGTCAGTTTATTTTCGACGACTTATGAGTTTGAATTCCCTTTGACATATTTCGCCTCTCTCTTATGAATTAAATTTCTTGTTGGACTTGATAAGCTAGTCTTTTGCACTTATAACTGTAACTAATTTAGTAAAGAGATATCAAATAAGCAAGGGTTTTCACTTATAATCATATTTTACTGAACTTCATTTCTTCTTCAATATGTTTTTTTTTTTTCGGAATTTGCATTATTTATTTCTCTCTCACCATTTTTTGTGTCTTGTCCATCTATAGGCTGTCACTAATTTGTCAGATTTGTTGCTAGTATAAATAAAATGTTCTAAGATGTACTGTTTCAAACGTAATAAACATGATTTTTATTTCATTTTTCCAACGTGTAAATTTTCACTATGCCATAATATGACCTTGACACATATTTCATTAACGTTATATGACGTGTCTTGAAAAAAAGGAACAATGTCACCGTCAATTTGTGTATGGGATCGAGAAGGGTTTCGTTATTTTGCAATGAAGTTATTGTTTGAAATATTGTGAAAATAACATTTTTAATCATTCATTCATTTCTCTAATGAAATCAGTATTTTAGAGTATTTTGGAAACAGCTACAATGTAATAAGCCGAACTTTCACTGTTTAAAACTCGAAACGCTGTCAAATCCAGCTACAAAAAGTCATCCCATGTGGAAATTATTGTATTAGAGTAAAACCTATGATGAAAAAAGATGATGGCTTCATAATTATATTAAAAATAGGTTACCCTCTCCGAGAGTATCACCAGCCCAGTAATCAGCACTTCTGTGTTGACATTGATTATCATTGATATGGTCGTAACTACACAACTTTAGATTTCGAAATACTAATGATTTTCTACCGAAGGAATAGATTACCTTAGCTATATTTGGCAAAACTTTTAGGAATTTTGGGTCCTTAATACTCTTTCATATTTTTTTTATTATTTTTATATTTGGCCATTTTAACTTTTTCATTCGAGCGACACTGATGGCGTGCAAAATTTCAACCCTTGTAGTTTATTTATTTTAGATTTTAACGTTCTTTTCCGTATTTCGATAATCAAACATCAAGTTATTTAAATTGAGGATTTTTCGAACAAAAAGATGGCTTATAATTTTAGAACGGACAGGATAAGTAACAGCAAATGAAAATAATCTTCGACAATGTTTCTATGTCGTATTGAAATTATTTTATTCACAAAATCTACAAACTTTAAAAATCAATTCTATTAAAACGCATGACAAGTTAAAAAATTCAGTTTAAACGTCGGTATTTAGCAGATTGATTTCGAAGACTTTCTGTCGTTGCCGATTATTGTGGCGCCACCTAATTATGTCCCCTGCTATTCGTTGCTGATAGAGCTTGACGAAAGCGGACGTTTCCTAGGACTGGCTTTCCAACTGGTAAGGTACATCATAAATAAGCAACGTCATGTTTGCTGAAGGTCAAAATGAATATTTTTGTGGGAGTTGATCGCTACAAAATCAAATCAAATCTTTAAAGATGAACCTGTACAGTTTAAAACGGAAACAACTACGTTTTGCTCTCTCGCTACATTAAATGATAAATGTTCTAAAATTTCCTATCTGAATCGAATTAATTCTTTTATGTCTTGCTCTATAATACTGATTTAAACATGGGTAGGCATTTGATATATTTAATGGTATATAATATTCTATTTTAATATTACTTGAAGTTTATATTTTCACGGTTCAATACTCATAATACAAAAAATTAGTGTATGAAAATACAGTATACAAATATCTAAAATGTGTTATATGACTTATTCCAGGAAAAGAGAAACAAAACAGGAAACATTAGTTGCTTTTAATATTCTTTAAGGTTAGTAATTATCGAGGAACTTTATTTCATTTCTAGCCATCGAATAAAGAGGTAAGGCATAAACATTACTTAGATTATATTAATTAACACTGATATAATTCAATAGATTTAGTCAAATTAAATACTGAAAAAGTAAAATAACAAAATACCGAATTCCGATGAAAATTCAAATCAGAAAGTCCCTTATCAAATGGCAAAATATAAAGGCTTCGGCAAAATAGCGATTAATATTATATAGAGTTTTGCTATTTTGACGGTTTTATTTCAGATTTTAATCAAGAGAACATGTTTAACCCCGCCATATTCTGCATGTATGTGCCTGTTCCAAGTCAGGAGCCTGTAATTCAGTGATTTTCTTTTGTTTATGTGTTACATAAATTATTTCGTTCATTTTTATACATAAATTAGGCCGTTAGTATTAGGGAAGGGGGCATTATTATTTGAATTGTTTTACATTTGTCATTCCGGGAGTCAGGATGGCTCGTTTCACATAACAAAATTATCTGACCTCATTAACCAAATGTAATAACTTGTTTCCCAATCCACTATTACATGTATTATAAATAAATATGTTTTTAAATTAAACTTAAACTGACCATATTTGCTCTTCATCATGTAAATCTATATACATTTAGCCGCACACTGCAGTAATCCAGTTATATTTTTAGGCAAGAATGTATTGTACAAATGACAGCAATTATATTGGAAAACAATGACTTCAAAATTTTGTTTGCACTCAATTTATAGTACTTGCATGTCCTCTTTTATTCAAAATATTGAGTCGTAAACAAATGCGATATCTGTTTACGAGTAGTTTTCATACCTCGGACGGACCTGTTTAACACAAATCTTTTGACCGCATCAATCTAAACTGACATTATTTGCTCTTTTTCCTGCAAACCTATATAGCTGCACAGTAATTCAGTTATAATTTTAGGTCAAGAGGACTGTAATATACTACAAGTTACAGCAATATTGGAAAACAATGACCACAAAATTTTGTTCGCATCAATTTATAGTGCCAGCATGTCCTCTTTTTATTCAAAATATTGAATCGTAAACAAATATCAGTAGTTTTCATACTTCAGACTGAGTCGTGTAATAAAATCTTTTGACCGCATCAACCAAAACTGACCACATTTGCTTTTTTTATGTAAATCTATATAGCTGCACAGTAATTCAGTTATAATTTTAGGTCAAGAGGGACTGTAGCATACAAATAACTGCAATATTGGAAATCAATGACCACAAATTTTTTTCGCATCAATTGAGAGTGCCAGCATTTCCTACTTTTATTCAAAATATCGCATCAGAAACAAATATCAGTAGTTTTCATATCTCAGACTGACTCATGTAACAAAATTATTTGTCTGCATCAATCAAAACTGACCATATTTGACAGCATCAACCAAAACTGACCATATTTGACCGCATCAACCAAAACTGACCATATTTGCTCTTTTTATGCAACTCTTATAGTCGCATAGTAAATCTGTAATATTTTATGCAAGGATGGATTGTATAATACAAATGATAGAAATATTGGAACACAATGCTACCTAATTTCGTTTGCATCAATTTAGAGTGCCAGCATGTCCTCTTTTATTCAAAATATTGCATCATAAACAAATATCAGTAGTTTTCATACCACAGGCTGACTGGTATAACAAAATTATTTGTCCGCATCAACCAAAACTGACCATATTTGCACTTTATTATGTACAAGATGTAAATCTTAATAGCCGCAAAGTAAATCACTTATATTTTTATATCAGGATGGATTGTTTAATATAAATGAAAGCAGTATTGGAAAACAATGACTACAAAATTATGCTCGCATCAGTTTATAGTGCCGGCATGTCCTCTTTTTATTCAAAATTTTGAATTGTAAACTAATTTCAGTAGTTTTGATATCTCAGACTGACTCATATAACAAAATTATTTGTCCGCATCAACCAAAACTGGCCATATTTGACAGCATCAACCAAAACTGACCATATGTGACAGCATCAACCAAAACTGACCATATTTACACTTTATTATGTAAATCTTAATATATATATATATATAGCCGCTTAGTAAATCACTAATAGTTACATATCACGATGGATTGTATAATTCAAATGACAGCAATATTAGCAAAACTTTCCAAATCAATTTAGAGTACCAGCATGTCCTCTTTTATTCAAAATATTGAATCGTAAACAAATTTCAGTAGTTTCAATATATCAGACTGATTCGTTTTAACAAAATTATTTGACCGCATCAACCAAAACTGAACATATTTACACTTTATCAAATAAATATATATGGCCTCATTGTAAACCAATAATATTTTTATGTCAGGACGGATCGTATGATAAAGATGACACCAACTTTGGAACACAATGTATAACATATCTAAAAATTTTGTCCACATCAATTTAGCGTGCCATTATTTCCTCTCTGTATCCATAATAATGAACCGTCACTAAAGTGACTTTTGAGTCAGTAGTTCGTGATGGTTTGTTTTTAAACAAAACTATTTAACGGCATCATCCAACACTCACATGACTGATTCATATACTTTATTTTAAAATGAAAAGTACATGTATGAGAAGTTCTCTTCTTGGAATAGTATACTATTAATATAATTAGAAGCAGGCAAAGAAAATGATTTTAAAATTTACGGACGCCATCACGATTTGGTTGACCGTTATGTTAGTTGTGGAATATCTGTTTCACAGATGATGACGGACATGTTCCCCGAATGTGACCTACCGAATTAGATTTATCACCGGGTTTGTACTAATTTTAGCAAAACGACGGGTGCCACATGTGGAGCAAGATCTGTTTACCTTTCAGGAGCACCTGAGATCACCCCAGTTTTGGTAGGGGTCGTGTTGCTCAGTCTTTAGTTTTTTATGTTTTATTTTGTGTACTGTTCTGTACTGTATTTTTCTGTTGATCTTTTTCTGTTTTAGCCTTGGCGTTGTCAGTTTATTTTCGACGACTTATGAGTTTGAATTCCCTTTGACATATTTCGCCTCTCTCTTATGAATTAAATTTCTTGTTGGACTTGATAAGCTAGTCTTTTGCACTTATAACTGTAACTAATTTAGTAAAGAGATATCAAATAAGCAAGGGTTTTCACTTATAATCATATTTTACTGAACTTCATTTCTTCTTCAATATGTTTTTTTTTTTTCGGAATTTGCATTATTTATTTCTTTCTCACCATTTTTTGTGTTTTGTCCATCTATAGGCTGTCACTAATTTGTCAGATTTGTTGCTAGTATAAATAAAATGTTCTAAGATGTACTGTTTCAAACGTAATAAACATGATTTTTATTTCATTTTTCCAACGTGTAAATTTTCACTATGCCATAATATGACCTTGACACATATTTCATTAACGTTATATGACGTGTCTTGAAAAAAAGAGAACAATGTCACCGTCAATTTGTGTATGGGATCGAGAAGGGTTTCGTTATTTTGCAATGAAGTTATTGTTTGAAATATTGTGAAAAATAACATTTTTTAATCATTCATTCATTTCTCTAATGAAATCAGTATTTTAGAGTATTTTGGAAACAGCTACAATGTAATAAGCCGAACTTTCACTGTTTAAAACTCGAAACGCTGTCAAATCCAGCTACAAAAAGTCATCCCATGTGGAAATTATTGTATTAGAGTAAAACCTATGATGAAAAAAGATGATGGCTTCATAATTATATTAAAAATAGGTTACCCTCTCCGAGAGTATCACCAGCCCAGTAATCAGCACTTCTGTGTTGACATTGATTATCATTGATATGGTCGTAACTACACAACTTTAGATTTCGAAATACTAATGATTTTCTACCGAAGGAATAGATTACCTTAGCTATATTTGGCAAAACTTTTAGGAATTTTGGGTCCTTAATACTCTTTCATATTTTTTTTATTATTTTTATATTTGGCCATTTTAACTTTTTTTATTCGAGCGACACTGATGGCGTGCAAAATTTCAACCCTTGTAGTTTATTTATTTTAGATTTTTAACGTTCTTTTCCGTATTTCGATAATCAAACATCAAGTTATTTAAATTCGAGGGATTTGTCGAACAAAAAAGATGGCTTATAATTTTTAGAACGGACAGGATAAGTAACAGCAAATGAAAATAATCTTCGACAATGTTTCTATGTCGTATTGAAATTATTTTATTCACAAAATCTACAAACTTTAAAAATCAATTCTACTAAAACGCATGACAAGTTAAAAAATTTAGTTTAAACGTCGGTATTTAGCCGATTGATTTCGAAGACTTTCTGTCGTTGCCGATTATTGTGGCGCCACCTAATTATGTCCTCTGCTATTCGTTGCTGATAGAGCTTGACGAAAACGGACGTTTTCTAGGACTGGCTTTCCAACTGGTAAGGTACATAATAAATAAGCAACGTCATGTTTGCTGAAGGTCAAAATGAATATTTTTGTGGGAGTTGATCGCTACAAAATCAAATCAAATCTTTAAAGATGAACCTGTACAGTTTAAAACGGAAACAACTACGTTTTGCTCTCTCGCTACATTAAATGATAAATGTTCTAAAATTTCCTATCTGAATCGAATTAATTCTTTTATGTCTTGCTCTATAATACTGATTTAAACATGGGTAGGCATTTGATATATTTAATGGTATATAATATTCTATTTTAATATTACTTGAAGTTTATATTTTCACGGTTCAATACTCATAATATAAAAAAATTAGTGTATGAAAAATACAGTATACAAATATCTAAAATGTGTTATATGACTTATTCCAGGAAAAAGAAACAAAACAGGAAACATTAGTTGCTTTTTAATATTCTTTAAGGTTAGTAATTATCGAGGAACTTTATTTCATTTCTAGGTATCGAATAAAGAGGTAAGACATAAACCTTAGTTTATTTCAATTAACACTGATATAATTCAATAGATTTAGTCAAATTAAATACTGAAAAAAAGTAAAATAACAAAAATACCGAATTCCGATGAAAATTCAAATCAGAAAGTCCCTTATCAAATGGCAAAATTAGAAGCTCAAACACATCAAACGAATGGAAAACAAATGTCATATTCCTGACTTGGTACAGGCATCTCCTTATGTAGAAAATGGTGGATTAAACCTGGTTTTAAAGCTATCTAAACCTCTCACTTGTATGACTGTCGCATAAAATTCCATTATATTGACAAGAATGTGTGAACAAAACAAACAGACATAATAGGTAAAAATATCAAAAATAGCAGTATGGCAGTCAACATATAGTGTTATAATCTTAATCACTATAAAAACCAAGAAATATGTTAACAAAGAAAAACAAAATGACATATAGACAAAGCACATAAGCAAAAAAATGAAAGACAAGAATACAAAAAAAAATGACCACAGCACAACAACACAATGGCGGGATGCATAAGTACATAATGAATGTTGATTTATTAGTATGATCAAATGCATTAAAAACTATCCTAGACTATATAGGAAAAGAGAAAAACTCCAAGGGGCCATCAAATATTAAAATTAAACGGTAGACAAACATAAATAAAGGCAACAGCAGTAGACCGCTGTTCAATAGTCATAATTCGATTAAGCAAAAACAAATCCGGGTAACAAACTAAAACCGAGGGAAAAACATCAACTTTAAGAGGAAAACAACGGAACAACAGAAACACTGAACTACAAAAAAAAAAACAAACGCCAACAAACATAGAAACGGACTGTCTGATAACAACTGCCATATTCCTGACTTGGTACAGGACAACAGTATACATGAAACTAGTACTTAATATTGGGTGAGAAATACCATGTTGGATAGTCTAGGGTTTTCATCTACAAATAACAGCAGACCGTATCACTTACCACATAAAAAAGAGTCAGTTAACATACACTAACATTACTAACATGGGATGAAATGACCAACTTTATTGATTGTTGCTAACTTAACGTCCAGTGGCAAATGTTTAATGCATATTCATTACGGGACCAGATTCACAATGTATTCAATAAATTTGTTCTGCAGGGTGAACGGCGGGAAATTTGAACTTCAACTGGAACACGAGAATGTTGGGAAGTGGACGATTATTTGCATTTCAACATGCCATCTTTTGACCGTGAGAGAGGTGTGAAAATGTTATTTAACGTGCAAAGAGCGTGGTTCTCAATTTCAAGAACTGTCGTATCTAACGTCTCCTTCGACCGGACTACATGGCTGCGTATTATGATATACATCCCGCAGAGCAAACAGGACGTCTGACTTTAGCAAGAATTTTACAGCCAAATGAAAGAAGTCCATGGATAACCATATTTTATACTCCAGTCAACCCATTGGAATCTAGCGAATTTGAACCATAAAACCTTCCGGAATTCCGGGTCTTCAATGCTCCTCAACTTCGTACATTATTTGGCATTTTTATCTTTTTTGATTCAAACGCCACTGATTAGTCATTTGTAGACGAAACGCGCGTCTGGCGTACAAAATATTAATCCTGGTATCTATGATGAGTTTATTAATGAAGTTATGTATACTATATCTCGTTACATCCGTTCTACTCAGTACATGTATACGTATTTTCAGAGATGCAACCAAATACAGATTTGTTTAAAAGTTGAAGTTTTAACACACGTAGTGACAAGGCGGACAACAACAAGAGGACATTTAAACTGATCAGTCGAAGAGAAACTGATAATGCCATGGCAAAAACACGTTATACGAACCCCACCAAAAACTAGCGATGTTATCAGATACACTCTGGCAGGGTAAGCAGATCCTCCTCCACAGTTGACACTCTTCGTGTAACTCCTGTAAATTGCGGCAGTTATATATAAGTAATTGTAAGTGATTAGCCTGGTAAAAAGCAAAACCATTTTCAATTTTGGTCCGTTAGCGTAAGAATACATTTGCACCAATTCCCGTGTAAACATGTTTTAAAAACAAAACTTCAAGCAACCAAAGGAATTTAATACTAGTTTATAATCTTGACGATGTAAGCTCACAGTGAACGTTAAGTTCTAAATGCAATATGAAACAGATCTAATTATTTAATACCTTATAACTATACTACATTGTTATTTTTAGATATTATAACATGAAAAAGGAACAATGGTTAGGACTCTTCACAACAATTGTGATCTTTATTTTATTCGGTGGCATCATAGCTTATTATCATCAATCAAAGTCAGGTAACCAAACAAAGACAACACTAAAGGATAAGAAAAGACAATCACTACATTTTGAACCTATCATCGGGGTTCACCAACATTTCATATTCATTGGAAATTAATAAATACAAATATTTCATCGTTTGTTATGTACGATTCTTTAAAGGGTAAGTTTTTCGTTGAAAAAGAAGCTATATTATCGATCCAACTTAACCTACACATCAGTGATAGCCGAAATAGAACAATAAATGTAATATGTCTTCTTTACAGTGATGGAGGGCAAGAATGTAAAGCGGCTTTATTGAAGAAAAATACCTACGAAACTGTTCACATAAGTAATAAGATACTTGCTATGCCAGGATCGTATATCAGTGTGGACATTTCACACCCACGTTATATATCAAAGGGACATAAACTTAATAGTCTCGTCATTTTCAGTCATTTTATAAAAGTGTTGAAGAAGAAAAATGAAATATAGCACTTAAAGAAGTGGACACAATTTATAAATGCATAATGAGTGTGATGGTCTTGTTTTTATATAATCAAATTATAGTATGCCTTTCTCATTGCAAATTGGCTTTTTTGTAATTATATCATTATTCAATGTTTCCATTCTTACATCGTTAATTAATGTTTATTGACGTGTAGTAAAAGGAAGACCAACAACATACTTGAATAGATCTTTATTGGTTTGTCGAAAGATATCGATTACGAAATGGTATTTTTGGTAATATCCTTTTGGCGTGGCTCGGTATTTATACATCCCGCCATTGTGTTAATGTGCTATGGTAATTTTTGTATTCTTGTCTTTCATGTTTGCTTATGTGCTTTGTCTATAGAGTGTCTACATGCCATTTTGTTTTTCTTTGTTGAAATAGTTGTTTGTTTTATAGTGATTAAGATAGTAACACAATGTTGACTGCTGTGCCCCAATTTTTGACATTTTTACGTGTTATGTCTGTTTGTCTGTAAGTCAGGAATATGACAGTTGTTTTCTATTCGTTTGATGTGTTTGAGCTTTTGATTTTGCCATTTGTTAAGGGACATTTCGTTTTGAATTTTCCTTGGAGTTCGGTATTTGTGTTATTTTACTTTTTAGATACATTTTACCTCCAGGATGTAAAATTTGAAACTACCGTTTTCTCGTTATCCTTTTCCCATTCAAGTATAGTTCGCCATGTTATAACTGACGTCTTTCGTTAATAATGCTCAACTTCGAGAGCGAAGTTGTCGTTCAAAGGCAAGAACTAACGAATTTTCAAGCCCATCAAAGTGGAAAGTAAATTCAGGTTACTGGATGGTGCAGAATTGTGCATTAAAATTTAGAAAATTAAGCGACAGTTGTTAAACGATGTTCAAATCTCGAAAACTGATAAAAAAAAAGACAAATCAAAGTAACAAACAAAAACTGAGGGAATCACATGAGCTCTAAAAGGTGTGAGACTGGGTGCGTCGACAGGATATTCTAATGCAATTTCTATGTTACAATGTTTTTCATTGGCTAAAAGTTACCGTCAAATCCACAGTTGACCAGGCGTAACTAAGGAGGGACCCGCCATTTTGAATTGATTAAATCAAGAAATGTTCAATTACTACAATATTATCAAAAATAAAACAACACCTACCTCGAATTCGCCGTTTTAATGTAATTTTATCCGAATTTGAATCGTAGAGGTAACGTAATAACCTCCAGTTTGTAAGTTTTCATTTGTATGACGTCACGTTTAGCCATGACGTCTTTGCGCCAAAATCATTCATGAAGTTTCGCGGATTTTTTTGTATGTCAAATTTATACATTTTTCAAGCTTTATCGTATTATTTCTTTTGTAATGCATTAGAATCGGAATAACAGTGCTGTAGTTGAAGAGTTGCCACCGTCAATTTGATTTGACGGTCGCAAATCTCCGTTTTACTGTCTCGCTACGCGTCGCCAGTAAAACTGCATTTGCGACCGTCAAATCGACAATTGACGGTGGCAACTCTTCAACTACAGTACTGTTATTCCTTAAATCGTCTCCTGCTATGTATGTATCACCTGCCATGCGAATTCATAGTCAGTCAAAATGTCATAATCGGGAATAGGACACAATTGGTAAAGTAACAGATCAGACGACTATTCTGGCCTTAAGACCTAAGACCGCCAATACATGTCGCTAGTGAGTTGAGACACCGACACCTCGTATTTGTCAACCAATTTGTGATGGTGGCCGTAAAACTTATGTAATGTCGATTTCAGACGTGTTAGGCCGAGCGAGAAGAATGAATACTGACTACTTTAACTTAAGATTCCAAGCTGTTCAGTCATGCATTCCGAATTGCACAAAAATCTATGATGTACTATGGAAACACGAGTTTCTTTGAAGAAATCTGAAGTTGTAGGTACTTATTCGTCTTCACAACACATGTGTAGTTGTTTCGGCAGGCAAAGCATCAAATAATATTGTGTAATATACAATAATCATTATTTGGATAGTTTACCAAAAAAACTTACGCATGATCAGTATACATGATAGAGAGCTCTTTATCCTTTGGTATTAATATAAAAAAGGACGATGAAAATCTCTCTTCTTTATCTTTTATCTATCTCTGGAGGTATTCTTCATTACAATTATCCTATATTTTGCAATAATAGTCACATATTGGTAAAATATCAGTTTGCTCTTTCTAAGCAAGGGTGTGATCAATTTTAATTCTTAATACTTTATGTGTATTCACAGTATGAATATATTTATTGTCTATTATAACATGCAATTGCTTGTCCAATAGATTTGTCCTCTGATGAGTACCTATACGCCTACTTGTAGTTTTTGCATGATTATATGTTGTACACCAAATATTTACTAAATAAAGATCAGTATTCAAATTCTTTACAATAGAACGCATACTTTTACCAACAGAGTGTAATGATATGTCATCAGCATACATTTCAATCTGACTGTCAATATTTACAAATGGTAAATCATAATTCATAAACATAAACATAAACATAAAACATGCCTTGAGGCACTCTAAATTTCATAGGCTCAGAATTGACAAAATAATTACAAACCCTCTGTATTCTGAAAGAAAGATTGATTCAAACCAACGAAGGGAAAATTCCTTATACCTTAGCCATTTGAACTCTAGTGAATAGCTGCCTCATTGGCAATCGCACCATATCTCCTTATTTTTATATTTATTATGAAGAGAAACATTTGAAATCTTAAAGCATCTCAATTTGTGTAGCATTTTATGATCTACCAAATCACTAGCTTTTTTTAGATCTAAAAATACACATCAACTGATTATCGTTACCAATGTTTTCAATCAATTGTCTGTTAGATACACCTTATCGCTATTTAGTCCAATTACAAGAAATATTTCAAAGAACTGATAAACAAGGAGTCAATTGATTAACTCACTAGAACTTTGGTCATTGAACCCTCTTTCTTTTCTTGTTAAACATTTATTTTCGTGTTTTCTATTAAATTGAAATTTCTTAAATATTTCAAATTGTTTTTAGTTATCTTATCTATGCTTGCTCCAATTTATATACGATCTTACAATAACAGAAAAATCGTATGAATAGGAGAAAGAACCCAATAATTAAATGAAAATACGTTGAGATAAGAAGATTTGTTTTCTTCTCTGAAATAATAATTTAAACGCTTAGAAAAAAAAAAAAAAAAAAGATACATCCTCAAAACGATTGCGGATTCACTTCCGGACGAAAAAGTCGACAAGATAAAACACTTTATTAATAAATAGATTCTAGCGAAGGCAAGATAACAGATACACCAAGATTCAGACAATATGTAAAGATAAAGGAATTCAGTTAGTTACTCGTGCCGGTTTGGGTTCGGAGAATGAACTGTGTGCTCCTGCGAAGGAAGTTAGAATTTATTTGGAAAACACCCATATGGTCTAAATACTCAGATGGTCCGGCCCGTTCATTACCAAACGCTCATACGGTCCGGAACATATACATGATGAATGGATATTTTATATGCAATATCCAATATCCAATGATATATGATGTGACAATTGAGTACGTACAACATTTCTCAAGACAGAAGTATACACAAAAAACGAAACATCAAGTATTCGGATTCCTCGTGTTTCTTATAAATAAATATAAAAGAGTGACTGTCAATGAAAATTCTGGTATTTTTCAATTATAGCGAAATCATCTTAGGTCAACTTTGCCTAAATGAGTAGTTTCTTAATAATTTCGTAGTTTATCAACGGGACATTTTAGAAAAATTATGTTATAAATCATGTCAGTACCAAAGCATTTACTATTGAGCTGATGATGTCCTCGGGTTCTAACAGTCCACCAGCAGTCGTATTTACCCAAAGCTATAGTAAATGAAGATACAATTCATAAGTTTCATAAGTTTCGTACAACGCCTCGGCTATCTCGTGGTATCGTGTTCGCCTCGAGTGCGGGAGGCCGTGGGTTCGAACCCCAGCCGGTTCAAACCAAAGACTTTAAAATTTGTATTTGCTGCTTCTCTGCTAAGCACGCGGCATTAAGCAGTAAGAGAAAAGACTAGTCGGCTCGGAGTCAGAATAATGTGAGCGGGTAAGGTGACATGTCTCCTGCGGACTGTTACCTTGTGAACTAGCACATGCCTCTGAAGCGCTCAAACCTAAACATTTGTAAGCTATGGATGTATAAATACGTAGAGATATAAGGAATTAAACTTCAACATTCTGACTCTATGGAGACGGTTTGTTAGTTCAGGGCAAAATTAATTTGGTCGACAGCAAGCAAAAGAGGACATTTTAAACTTGGATAAGAAAAAGAGGTAGGTTTAGTAGTAAAAAAGAGGCGAAAAAACCAAGGGGACATTCAAAAAGCATAAGTCGAAGCAAAACTTAAAACGACATGACAAAACCAAAATACGAAGAAAAGACGAACGAGTTCACAAATCACTACATATAAAACAAAAGACTCAGCAGTAGGAACCCAACCAAAATCTGAGGTTAAACTCATGAGCTCCAGGAGGATAAGCTGATCCTGTTCCACATGTGGCACCGATAGTTACGATAGTTTCACAAGTTTTGCTTTCCATACAATTTAAGTCACCAACTAACCCGGAAAGAGTTATTGCAGTTTACGGACGTCTACACTCTAAAGAGGGAACGACCATTTGATATTCGGGTGGGGCAGGAGGACCTTTTTCGGATTGATCATTTATTTTCATCTTTGTACACATTTGTTTCCTGCATTTTGTGTTCATTACCATGCTGTCTTGTGCAAAGTTATTTATTTCTAGTTCTAACTAGGCTAAGATATTTATTTTCAACATCATCCTGTCCCTCCCTCCCTCCCCCTCCCCCACCCCCGAACCCCCAGAAAATCAAAAGATCGTCCCCATTGACAAGGTTAAATAGTTTATAGGAATAAAATATCACATCAACGGCTTCGATTTAAACTATTCTTACATTAAATAACCTACTCTTTCTCTGTGAATGTCAGATCGATTACTAATGAGAGTTCGCAATTCGCGCGTTCTTGCAGCGGAAACATTATACGTTCACAGCTAGGGCAACGCTACAACAAGATAATTCATTTAATGTATACACTGATCCTAAACTAGCTATACATTTATGTATGTACATTTATTTTTATTTTCATGGATAAATTATTTGTTTTAAAAATAGACATTGTTAAAAATAGACACAAAGAGATTGTTAAAAATAGAACTTTAGTCAAGGCCAAACAACTCAGGTGTGATATTAAATATTGCACAATCTAATAGAAATAATATTTAAAACTGTTCCAAACCCGATTTTTATTACACCACCAAACAAGCTTGTGAGTATAATTAATTTATATATTTTTATGACTAATGAAAACATATTTTCATTTCTCTGTTTTCATGATGTAAAAAAAAAGGCAGGATGACAATTTATGTAAATAAAAAGTCAGGATAAACTAAAAAAAAAAAAGGCAGGACCGAATAGAGTGAAAAATAAAAAGGCAGGACCGAATAGAGGGAAAAATAAATAGGCAGGACACAATTTTTCTTCCCCCCCCCCATAAAAATCAAATGGTAGCTCCCTAATTGCACAGGCACTTGTCTCTGAAAAAAAAGGTTCAAAGACAAGTGCCTGTGTGTAAATGATAAGGAAACAACACTATAAATTGTATTCGTCCGAGGCGCTTTTCATCAGGAACGCTACAGTCAAAAATCAAAAGCAAAATATTTAAGACCGGAAACTTGTGAAGAGCTGAATGACCTAGACATGCTAGAGGGACCTAAAATTATAGCCAAATCGATCGAAGGTAAACTTTGATAGATAAATAGTGGATATATTAAGGAGAGTCTACATGGGGTTACCATTGACTACAGCAATATAGGTAAATTAATACAGAAAAATAGGTAAAAAATAGAAAAGACAAACAACAGTCTACAAAACACTACATGGAAAACATAAGATTAAAAATTCGATACCTATATGTCTGGTGTTCCCGGAAGGGTTAGCAGTTTCTGCTCTACTAGTGACATCCGTAATCTTAGAAAACAGATATTTCAATTTGAAAAAGAGGAGTTATTCTTCAAACGAAATCATTCTCATGATGGATTCAAATAGTGAAAACTCAACAAAGATACAAAGCTAATAATTCGATTCGCCAGACGTACGTTTCGATTACATATGACCCATCAGTGGCGCTCGAATCAAACTGAACAGTTGAAAGGCCAAATCAAGTACGAACTTAAAGAACAATGAAACCAAAATTTAAAAAAACCTTTTATACTGCTCTGGTCATCTTTGCCTGGCATAACCTTAGCGTTTCGAATAACTCAATATTTTATTAAAAGTTTGATTTATTACTGTGTTCCTTTTGGTTGTCTTATAATTTGGTTCGTCTGGTGTACGTGTCGTTGGGCTTGAATTAAAATAGTTGGATAGCCAATCAAATACGAGGGTGGAAGAGATTTAAAAACTAAAGACAGCAAAACAGCAGCATTATATATACTTACAAATATTGTGCTATTAGCAAGTCCCGATATGGTTAGAACAATTATAATCTAATTGAAAAGACAATGTAAACTGAACCTTATCGATATCTTGACAAATTTTATTATGTTCCTCAAACAAATGCAGAACAGAAGGAAATTGACACTGCTACATACATTGAAAGAATATATAATGAATGAAGAATGAATATTCCATTTGCAATTCAAACATGATATGACAATTGAGTATATACAATATATGACAAAAGAAAAGAAGACTAATGAAATTAAGAATGGAAATGGGGAATATGTCAAAGAGACAACAGCCCGACCAAAGAGCAGACAACAGCCGAAGGCCACCAATGGGTCTTCAATGCAGCGAGAAAATCCCGCACCCGGAGGTGGTCCTCAGCTGGCCCCTAACTAAAATTGTTGGGTTGGTTCAGTGAAAATGGACGTCACACTAAACTCCAAAACATATAAATGAACTAAAATTAAAAAACATACTAGACTAACAAAGGCCAGAGGCTCCTGACTTGGGACAGGCGCTAATATAAAATGCGGCGGGGTTAAACATGTTTTGTGAGATCTAAACATACATACGAAAAAAATACATCTTATATTTTGATTTCCAATAATTCCTTCAAATAAATACAAAAAAGTGACTGTCATTGAAAATTCTTTTGTTAATGTAAACATACATACGAAAAATAAAACATCTTATATTTTGATTTCCAATAATTCCTTCAAATAAATACAAAAAAGTGACTGTCATTGAAAATTCTTTTGTTAATGATATGAAAACAACAATGAATTGGCGTAATAATAAAAATCCGAACATCTCTGATGTAAACCAAACTGATAATTATTGCAACAGTCACAGATGTGTAAAACCAAACTGACAATTATGGCAACAGTCACACATGTACAACCAAACTGATAATTATTGCAACAGTCACACATGTAAACCTAACTGATAATTATTGCAACAGTCACAGATGTGTACAACCAAACTGATAATTATTGCAACAGTCACAAATGTAAACCTAACTGATAATTATTGCAACAGTCACAGATGTACAAACTAACTGATAATTATTGCAACAATCACACATGTGTACAACCAAACTGACAATTATTGCAACAGTCACACATATACAATTTCAAATCACGTGAGTCATGAAAGACCTCAAACTTAAAGATCGCATTTTTGCCATCAATTTGTAAGAAATTTTCACTGTATTACAGTACATAAAATGATATGGGAATATAAATGTGTGAGTAAATTTACTTTTTGACAGAGTTGTCATAGACTATTACTATTACTATTTTGTAGAGAACCATGGGTAATTGGTTTATAAAATCCGGTAAGAATACTACCGTCTGTGACCTTTGTGAAACCATCGCTGCTGATAATCATTGCAATTCCTGCTTGTTTAATCTTTGTCAAGATTGCGTTTGTGATCATTCCAGAAACAGAAGTAAAAGAAAGAAATATGAGCACGACATCGTGGCTTTTACACAGAAAAAAACTCAGATACATTCCCCACTATGTCAAAAACATAAGCTTGTAAGATGCATGAGATTTTGTCAACAATGTAAAATACCCGTATGTCAAGAATGTGTATTTACTGCAGACCATCAAAGTCACAGAACACTGTATCTTTCCAGTTATATCAATGATCGATACCATGAGATAAATAAAGATAATGCTCATTTGGAGAGTAAAGTAATACCAGAATTTAAACAGAACCTTTTAAGGATAGAAAACGCAACCTCTGCTACTGCAACTGCCTATGACGAACTGAATAAATCTATCCAGGAGCATAGAGAAAATTGTCACCGAAAAATTGATGAAATCTTTGACAGATATCAGAACGAGGCAGATGATTTAAGGAAAGAAGATATTTCTACATTGCATAATTATCTATCAAATGATAGTGCATGTTTAAAACAAGCTTGTGTCATTTTACAAAGAAATAAAGATATTATGAGTTCAGCAGATATTAACGATGTGGTAAATTATCGTCACAAGAAAGTAGATACTATTTCCGAATTTGAAATTCAACACCCTAAATTTGACACGAAACTCGTTAATTGGAAGAAGTTATACTTCGAATTAGGATATCTTAAAATATCGGATAAACCCAAACTTATTCGGTCAGTCCCGACTCCGATGGTACCCACAAGAGCATGCAGCTTACGGGAAGATCAGTTCTGGGTTTGTGGACAGGACAATATGATTGCGCGCATAAATATGGATGGGGAAGTTCTAGAAACAGTTGACGTGCCAATAAGTTTACATGCAAATGACATTTCTATTACAAACAACTGTGAATTAATCTTCACAGAAGGGAAACCTGGCAGGGTTACCATCATTAAAGAAGGAAAGACAGTAACTTTGATAGACGTAGGTCCACAGTGGCACCCGAGTGGTCTACATTGTACAAAGGCAGGGGATATATTGGTTACCATGTCTGATGACAGTTATAAAAATTATAAAATCGTCCGGTACACAGACGGAAAAGCAGTTCAAGAAATTCAAAATTATAATAACGGAAAAGCTTTGTTTCATCCCGGTCTTAGAATTCTGTTTGTAACCGAGAATAACAATGGAGACGTGTGTGTGTCAGATACGAATGGACGCGTAATAATTGTTTTGAATCAATTCGGAATTTTCAAATTTAATTACAACACTTCCCGGGCATTACACGATTGTCCAAAATTAACAACGTTTGAACCAGGATGTATAGTAACGAATAGTAGGTGTCAAATGCTTTTCACTGTACAAAACTTTATATTCGTCATCAGTCATAAAGGACACTTTGTACAATGTATTGATAATTGCTACCTGACAATGGCGTCTGCTCTGTGTTTGGACTACACGGAAAGGATTTGTGTCGGAGAGTTTACTAAAACCAATTTAAAAATCATTAAGTACAGGTAATAACCAAAATTTCAATAAAACATTTTCTTTTTCTTTCTAATTGTCTTAACACAAACCAAGCAATACTTGGTTTTGTTTCTGCTGCCAAAATGGTTAATTTTGTCCGTCCGTAAAAATTACTTACAAATGTATATGATAACATCTTGTGCGTTGAACAAATAGCTTCAGTTTGTTTTCACCAAAAAAGACAAAGCAAAAAATTGTGAAATGTTCGAAGAATTGTTCTAGTTATTTCCTATTGGCCGATATTTACGCTCCATTTTTAAGTGAATTATTCTTCTCATCATTACATTAGAATATTTTAAAGAAATTACAAATTTACTTTCAAGTCATATTCTAGCTTTATTAAAAATTTTTATATCTTCCATTCTTCCGAGCCCTGTTGATTATTTGTATACATGTAATAAATGTGAAATTACTAATTCAAAACTAAGTACTAGGTATAATATTATATATTTTTTTAAATTGCAACATACTTTATTGAAAATTTCAACATTTGTTAGTTGGATACAGAAAATATCGGAACCTTATTCCGGCCTCGTTAAACATTATTAGTATATAATAGATAAAACTAGTGAGTACATTGTGAATGTTCGACAGCTGTCTACTGGCAAAGTTCTGAAAAATGATGCTCATTTAGATAGACTCAAAGTTGCATATGTTCGTGCACCGAATCCGTCAATAGATATAAGAAGATGTAGTATGAGTGCCAATAAGACTATACTTTTTACCAGAAGTGCACTGGCATCGCCGAAATTAATCGTGAACCAGATTATCATACTTCCGATAGTGAGACAGAAGCTATATAAACGTTACAATCTCAACAAAATCAACCGGTTGTGCGTCGTTCTACACGAAACGTCCTCAATGTTAGTCTTTGAATACAAGCACTTCCGATGAAGTTACAACACAATCAGACGCTTATTATAAAGTGAAGCGAATATTAGCGCAACGGAAAAGAAATGGAAAGACAGAATATCGTGTGCAGTTTAAAGGTGAACCGTTACAAAATGCCTCTTGGATACCATACGATAAGTTGAATTCGCCTACACAAAAGATTGTACAGTCGAAATCACCGCCATGTGTAGAATAGTGATATTTTTTTATGAACACATTGTTGGTTTGTGTTTTATGACAATGTTGATTTGTTTATCATGAATACTTAAAAGTTGTTAATATGTTGGTTTTTTTTTTTTTTTTTCGTATTACACAGATGTTAATTTTGTGAACGGTAGAACATTCAAGAAATATTTGAAGGACTAATATTAAATGTTGGACTCAGTATTCGGGAAACGATTGCAAAACAGCCGAGCGAGCATCCTTAAACAAAACATCCGAGCGAGCATCCTTAAACAAAACATCCGAGCGAGCATCCTTAAAAAAAACAGCCTAGCGAGCATCATTAAAAGAACAATGTTTTGGTTGATGTCTAAAATTAGGAAATTGTATATACACGTCTATTATTTTTATAAATAGAAAGTGCGAAATGAAAATTTTGTGAGAAAAAAAGTACTTGACAATGCAATGGATGTCAGTTTAGCGGATAGATGTACATTTTGTACTGAATAGATTTGTTTTGTCAAAAATCTGTAATAAGTGTTTATTTTGGTCATTATTATAAATAAACTGTTTACTGATTTTCTGACCCCAGGAGTAAATTACCGTAGCTGTATTTTGCAAAACCTTTCGGAATGTTTGGTCCTCCATGCTCTTCAACTTCGTACTTTATTTGGCCTAATAACTTATTTGATTCGAGCGTCACTGATTAGTCTTTTGTAAACGAAACGAGCGTCTGGCATACAAGCCTGGTATCCATGCGAGTCTGGATGGGGTTTACAAAATTGAGAATAATGGATCAAATCTAAAAAAAAATGCACCAAAAAAAAACATAGGGCATAGAAATAAAGAACAGAAAATAATGGGGTGCTGAAATATAAAGAATAGAAAAAATTAGCAAAAATATAAAGAATAGAGAAAAATAACCTAAAAAATTAAAGAATGCAGAAATGAAAGACCCCTCGGTCTTGACTCTCGTCTATGATGAGTTTATTTCTGTGTGTGAGACACTCGTCTATGATGAGTTTATTTCTGTGTGTGAGACATATTTTTGTTGTTTCATATTGATACAATTTTCATTATAGTTTGGACAAGTTGAACTATTAGTTGCCGTATTTGCTGACAGCTTCCAATACACCGCCGATAACTATTGCAAATTTTGGGGTACTTTGCTATTTTGCATAGCGGTCATATTGCCTTGTCATGACGACAGCCATTACAATAGGATTACACAGGCTTCTAAAATAAAAATGCAAATATGACAATTCCTAAGTTGAATCAACAGGCCACTTCACGGTTAATGCAGCCATTTTGAATAGGGGTAGATTTTTTGGTTGCATGTTTCCAAGCAACTGTTCTGTTTCAATGATGTTTTCCCGTATTTTTTCAACCATTTGCACCTCCATTATGAAAATCTGCCCCCTATTTTATTTTTTTTTTTTTTGCCTTATGTTTGTGTACAAATGAACATTGCCTACTTTGAAAACTTTCGGCCTTTTCAGTTTGAAAATCGGAAGCGTAACCGTAGTAAAATTGCTATATAAAATAATGACAAATCGTAAAAATCAAGATTAAAAATAGAAATATGGATACAAGAAGAGATTGTTCATGATTTTTTCGCATATATGGAAACACCTTGCAGGTTGAGTTTTTGGTTTAAATAACTTTTATCTTGACTGTTTTCTTAAGTTTTCGGCCAAATTGGTTTGAAAACATGACGATTTCATCCTTCCCATTTCGTAAAGAGTCAATTTTAAGCATTTTCCCTTAGAATTACACTATTGTCTAGTTTATCACTTTGTGTTTTTGCATCCCATTCTTGTGTTTCTGTATGTCCCTTTGTGTTCCTGTATGTCACTCGTGCTGTTTATGAACGTTACTCTAGCTGTTTCTGTGTGTTCGTTTGTGTTCCTGTTTGTCACTCGTGCTGTTTATGAACGTTACTCTAACTGTTTCTGTGTGTTCCTTTGTGTTCCTGTATGTCACTCGTGCTGTTTATGTACGTTACTCTAACTGTTTCTGTGTGTTCGTTTGTGTTCCTGTTTGTCACTCGTGCTGTTTATGTACGTTACTCTAACTGTTTCTGTGTGTTCCTTTGTGTTCCTGTATGTCACTCGTGCTGTTTATGTACGTTACTCTAGCTGTTTCTGTGTGTTCGTTTGTGTTCCTGTATGTCACTCGTGCTGTTTATGTACGTTATTCTAGCTGTTTTTGTGTGTTCCTTTGTGTTCCTGTATGTCACTCGTGCTGTTTATGTACGTTACTCTAGCTGTTTCTGTGTGTTCGTTTGTGTTCCTGTTTGTCATTCGTGCTCTTTATGTACGTTACTCTAACTGTTTCTTTATGTCACTGTGTGTTCCTGTATGTCACTCGTGCTATTTATGTACGTTGCTCTAGCTGTTTCTGTATGTCACTTTGTGTTTTTGTATGTCACTCTATCTGTTTCTATGTGTTACGCTGGCTGTTTATGTATGTCACTCTAGTTGTTTCTGTCTGTTACTCTGACTGTTTATATATGTCACGTGCACTCTAGCTGTTTATATATGTCATTCCAGCTGTTTCAATATGTCGATTAGCTGTTGTGTTTGTCATTCTAGCTGTTTCTATATGATATATTAGCTGTTTCTGTATGTCACTGTAGCTGCTTCTGAATGTCACTCTAGCTGTTTATATATGTCATTCTAGCTGTTTCAATATGTCGGTTAGCTGTTTTGTGTTTGTCATTCTATCTGTTTCTATATGATATATTAGCTGTTTCTGTATGTCACTGTAGCTGCTTCTGAATGTCACTCAAGTTGTTTCTGTTTGTCACTTCAGCTGTTTCTGTATGCCACTCTAGCTGTTTCTGAATGTCACTCTAGTTTTTTTGTATGTCGCTCTAGCTGTTTCTGTATGTCACTTTGTGGTTGTTTCTACGCGTCACTCTGGCTGGTTCTCTTTGTCATTTTGTGTCTGTTTTTGTATGTAGTTCTATCTGTATCTGTATGTCATTCTAGCTGTTTCTGTATGTCGTTTAGCTGTTTATATATGTCATGCTTGCTGCTTCTGTATGTTATTCTAGTTGTTTATTTATTGGGATATTTCAGAAATCGATACGGTTATAAGTTCTCTTACAACTGAAACAGAAAATAATTCAAGATACAGTCAGTGAATGAAGATATTGATGCTATGAAACATCCGAAAAGTCTGCAGATTCTAGAATAACAAGGCTTGAAGACTCAAAATTTAGCAGAGTATATGCTTTACGTGCCAACTTTAAATTAGTGAGAAAAGATATATACGACTTGACCGAAGAAAAAGTTACAGGTAAATCGGATGTCAAAGTAAACAACAGAAGTATCTCCGATTTACACAGAAGTGGTCACATGAAAACGACAAAAATAAAAACAAAGAACCATCCAAATTCACCAAAAATAATTGAAGACGGCGACATTGATCTCATTTCGTTCGTTAGCCCAAAAACTCTGTCAAAATTTTAAACGGTAGAGCTCCCAGATATGGAACAAGGAAAGACGACAACTGAACATCAATATAGAGGCAACGAAGATATAGTTTATGATAATTATATAAATATAGACACAGTCATCAATGATAATAGTATGTCCGAATTTAGTTCATATGAAATGTAAAAGATTATAGAAAATCATGAAAAAACCCAAACACAGAAGCAATCATCACCAGAACACATTGAACTTGTTATATCGAGTGATCAAAACATGGTTTCGTTAAACAATTGCAGGAGAGTACCGGACAAACGAGTCGAACGTTTGTATGTCAGAGGAATTAGGAAAGACTGCACCGAAGGTGACATGCGAGCCTTCCTAACTGACAACAATATCAAGTACACTTATATTCGGTTTTCACAAAAGGATCATATAGTAACTCTGCTCAACTAAATGTGCGACCATCGGAAAAAGAAAGAGTGTATAATTCGAACTTTTGGCCAGATGGTATTTTTGTCAACGTTGGTTATCCCGTCGTCAGCAACAAGAGAGAACCAGTTATAAGAATAAAAACTATAGCAATTAATAGTATAATATATCTAGTAATCATCTATATCTTATTTGACACTTTTATGAACATGTTCAGTAAACTAACATTAATGTCATGGAGTTTTCGAGGGGTGATGTAAAGCGTCCAATATTTAGAGGAGTGCTTGAAAGTCCACAATGTTGATACATGTGCTTTACAGGAACAATGGTTGCGAAGACACTGTGTCAATGTACTTTACATTATTGATTCGACTTATGTATCTGTAAATCCGAAATGTGTTGATGATAGCTACCCTGAAGGATTCAAAATTCCAATTGAGGTGGGTGTGACTTTTATTGTTAAATCTTCAGTCATCAAATGTGTAGACTGTATTGATATAGACGAAACTCGTATAACAGGAATAGAAATTCTCACTCTAGGAGTATATGTTGTTTCTGTGTATACTTACCTGCATCGTCTAAACCTTTCGAACATTTCAGAATGCATGTTGAGCGGCTGTATGACATATACATTTTGTACATGATATACTCTCAGCTAGGAACGGTCATCATTCTTGGAGATATGAACCCCAAAGTAAAAGGTCCAAGACCTTTTAGTTCCGTTAGAGATACACGATCTGAAACATTTGCGAAATTTTTGGACGAATTGAGCTTCGTTTCTATACATTTGCAATCCTTTGGGGAAGGAAATACATTTGCATTCCAGTCGTATGAAGATGGTCCATCTATAACTATAGACCATTTTTTGATATCAAAGGATAATATCAGTCTGGTAGAATATCATTAGACTATCATTCATTCAATGTTTCGGATCATCACTCAATTATAGCTAAGCTAACATTAGACAATACAGTAAATGTAGACACTGAAACAATAATGAAACCATGAAAAGTATCATGGAAAAGGTTCAAGAAAAGAACAGTTTGGAAGACTTTTCTTTTGCAACTTAACAGTATCTGTGGGAAGTTGAAATACCGACCGAAGCATGTTCTGATCGTGAAATAGAGTGTTATTATACAAATATCGTCGATGCAATACAAAAAACAGAAACAGAAACTTTACCACACAAAACTTATGTTAGATATTTAAAAACATACTGGACTCAACCAGTTAAAAGTAAAATAACAAAAACATCGAACTCCAAGGGAAATTCAAAACGGAAAGTCCTTTATAAAATGGCACTTTGAGTCAATTTTCAAACAAAATATCGGATCAGAACAAATTAGTGACAAGGAACGGGAGATAAACAAAACAGTTGAGGTCGCTCAGAAACATTTCAAAGGAACATTTTATGACAACGCTAAGCTAAATATTACAGTTAACGAAGTAGGGAAAGTTTTAAAGAGCCTGAAAAATAACAAAGCGTCTGGATTGGATAACATTGAATATGAACATCTGAAATACGGTGGTAACAGTTTGAGAAATCATATGACAAAGCTATTCAATTTAGTTTGTTACAACTTTTATTCTCCCAAATCTTTGAAATCAAGTTTGATTGTTCCTTTATTCAAAGGAGGAAATAAATGCAAAGGAGATCCAAACTCATATCGAGGAATAAGTTTAGCACCGTGTATCGGAAAAGTGTTTGATAAAATTATCGATTCAAAACTAGAATTGAAAAAAGACAATAAATGCTTTCCAAACCCACAGCAAACGGCATATCAGCAGTGTTTATCGTGTTTGCATACATCATTTAATATTCATGAATCCCTTTATCACCATCTTGAAAGACTAGAAAATATAATAGTTGTTTTGCTCGATTCAACAAAAGCATTTGATACGGTTTGACACATTGGATTGTTGTATAAACTGCTTTAATATGGTGTAACTGGAAAGTTATGTTGCTTATAGATAATATGTACTTAGACGCTCAAAGTGCAGTTCTTTATAACGGACGAATCTCATGTTTCTTCCCAGTTTATCGTGGTGTTCATCAAGGAAGCAGCTTATTATCTATATCGACTTTGATCATTGTAGACGTGGCATACTCATAACGGACATTCATATTTCATCGCCCGTACAAGCAGATGATATCGCTTTGATCAGTACAAACTGTGGTAACATAGAGACGATGGTAGCAGTATGCGAAAATCATAGCATTGTTTGGAAATTTAAGTTTAACCCACTGAAAAGCATTCAACTTATCTTTTCAAAACCAAAGCAACATACGGATATTAAACTGTACAAGCCGCATACCATTGGAAATTTTTGCAAGATATGTAGGAGTGCTACTGAACAGTAAACAAAATTCTATGGATAGAACACTTCTAGCCTGCAGAACATTACGATTTTCAGCATTAGGGTTAATCAAATCAGGATAACATCCTTCCGTTATTAGTATTGATACTTGTAACCGTATTGTTCGTCAGGTATGTTTCACAAAAGCTTTTTTCGGATGTGAATTGTGGACCGATATTACAACGACCGATATTTTATTGCTAGAACGTGCACAGCGATATGTGTGTAAATCGATACAGGGACTACCAAAGCAAACTAGATCTGATATGTTCAATGCGTTAATTGACTGGCAGTCCGCCGAGTCATACATAGATGAACGGAAATTGTTATTTCTTGGAAAGTTAGTGTTAATGAAAGACTCAATGCTTCCGAAGCAGACATTTCTTACCCGATCAATAGAATTTAAATATAACTGTGTGAAACACCAGCTTGGATTTATTCCTGATATACATAGAATTCTGATCAATTATAGACTGTCAGACTTTGATACTTACCTGAGTACGGGTCATTTCCCGACTTACATTCAATGGAAGAAGGAAGTCAAAGTTGCCGTCCAAGAAACCGAGGAATCGTTTTGGCGTTTTAGGACACAAATAGACAAAGATTTCAAAATCTTCACAAGTATACATGCCCGGAAATTTAGAAATGATCCTTGTAAACTTATCGCTCCTTTAAATAAACTTATTCTAAAAGGTTACCAATTCAACACTGTAATAAGATCATTGAATATTGTTTTTATTGGTATAAATATTGATTTTGTTATCAGTAAATTAAAAGCAAACTAAATATTACTAGTATGTTTTATACATATACACATTCATGGATCTACAATCTGTCGATACCTGTATCTTGGCATTGCACAAGGTCATGTTTTCTCTGACTGTTTATGACGTCTTTACACTAAATCCATTGGATGTTGGATGTGTACGGATTGATAATTTAGTCTTAGATGCATGATTTTTATCAGTTGTTAGTGGCTTTGAACTAGCTGTCAGATAACTGCGAGTACTCTCAGATCTGTTCCTAGTGTCTTTTGTTGTTTGGATGTACAAGTACCCTGCCACGTCCACTTGTATTTTTGTCCATCTGATGAGTTAAGCCTTTTTCAACTGATTTTTATAGTTCGTTCTTTTGTTGTACTGTTATATCACTGTCCCAGGTTAGGGGAGGTTGGGATCCCGCTAACATGTTTAACCCCGCCACATTATGTATGTATGTGCCTGTCCCAAGTCAGGAGCCTGTAGTTCAGTGGTTGTCGTTTGTTTATGTGTTACATATTTGTTTTTCGTTCATTTTTTGTACATAAATAAGGCCGTTAGTTTTCTCGTTTGAATTGTTTTACATTGTCATTTCGGGGCCTTTTATACCTGACTATGCGGTATGGGCTTTCCTCATTGTTGAAGGCCGTACGGTGACCTATAGTTGTTAATTTCTATGTCATTTTGGTCTCTTGTGGACAGTTGTCTTATTGGCAATCATACCACATCTTCTTTTTTATATATACTTTCAGAAGGTCTTCATCCGGCATCAACTTTTAGCCGAAAATTCATATCAACAATAGTCATACTCTTTTTGAAATGATTTTGTGGCTCTAAAAAGAGCCGTTTTCAATATGCAATTGTCTTTGTTCTGTAATATTCTGTCTGGGTGCTATCACTTTAACTGCTTCTTCGGCAGTGTTATCTGTTGATTCTTCCTCTTACACTGCAGTGTAGACCGATTTCTCACATCCTCTCCCTGTTTTCCATTAGACGACCGATTAAATTGACTTCCTCACTGCATGGTCAACTTAGTGGATTGTTTCTCCATATTCCAGTTACATCTGGTATCATTGTGATGTCAACTTCGTCTTACGACTGTTTTCTCCCTCACGGAATGGTTATGCCAGTGTTACTCTGACTTCGACTGAAAGCAGACTGTAGCAGTTTTAATCGTTTACGGTGAAAATTATGCTTCTTCGTCTGTTGCCGATATTATACTGTGATATAAACTGTACATCTCAGATTGACAGCACTGCACAACACTGTTACTCGCCTATTTTACGTAGGCCTGCGCTGAAGAAAGTGACGCGCTAAAATTCAAAGTTTTTGGCTAATATACTTCACTATAAGGCCGATATGATCAAAACTCCACCCCTTGCACGTGAAAAGTGGTGTATATTTGAACTGACAATATAATAAAGTAAAAACAGCGAATTCCATGCCGTTCAGTTGTGTGTTGTTCGATTGGTGTTTTATTGATGTATACCTTGCATCTTCTTCTATTCATATTTTATGTTGTATGTGTCAAAAAGTTGTTACTTATTTACTTAACATTGAAAATAATATCTCATTTTATAGCTGATGTTTTACATTTTAAAAAAATCTATTTCACGGCACCCCCCTTTTCTAATAGAAAAATCAAAACACAAAACAATGCAAAAAAACAAAAGTAAAACAAAAACACAAAAAAAATATTTTCCATACATAACACGAAACTATACAAGCTACTTCTTTCAGAGGTTAACATACGATGTATAGGGTTTGAAACCCTTATATAGTACACAATTTGCAAAATTTCTTCAGAGAAGGTATTGGCAAAAATCTGGATTGTTTATATACGTATTACATACGTTTGTAGGGTTTTTGGCATTTTTCGTATTTTTTGAAGTTGTGATCTGCACAGATTAAAATTAGATAGTGCCCAAAAAATTTAAACAACGACTCAATGATAAAACGAGTCTTTATCATGGTTTCTTCCTGATAACAAACACAAATTTTGCAAAACTTTGAAATAATTCCGTATTATTATACCATTTTCATGAATCAATTTTTACATATAAGTTTGCTTGCAAAATTTCTAATCTAACCACAGTCTAGTAATTACAGTCTATTCTGTTGGGAACTTAGCCCTCGTCGGGACTGAGTGAAACCCGTACGTACATTGAGGCGACGGGATTAAATCTTAGATTAACTATTCCCTTTTCTCTCCTAGTAATGTTGTAAGATATGAGGGGGGAGGTTGAGATTTAAAAAAAAAAGAAAAACGTTAGTTTAACCCCGATACATTTCATTTTCTTAAACGTGTCTGTGTTCCACGTCAGTGAGGAACGTCATATCGTCATGTCCCCCCCCTTTTTTTTTATTTAGAGAATTGAGTGTTAATAGCAGATCTTTAATTGTTTCTGTTGAATTTATTTATATTTGTCAGGGAATCGAAACATATTGTGTAAGTGTGGTCACCTATCTATTTGTCGAAGACTGTATATACACATCAAGGTGGTTTTTTTTTAATTTGTTTCTGTCGTCGGGCTGCTGTTCCATTGACGTATAATTCCCATCTGATTCTCCTTTTATTTCACACTTAATTTTCCGTGTACACTGCTGGCTGAAAAAATATATATTGATTGATTGATTGGTGTTTAACGCCACTTTCAACCCTATTGTGCTATTTCGTGGTGGTCAGTTTTATTGACGGAGGAAGCCGGAGTGCTCGGAGAGAACCACCGACCTTCGGTATGAAAACTGACAATCTTAGCCAATTAAGATTAGAGTCGAGTGCACCAGCCCCGTGCGGGATTCGAACTCACGACCTCAGTGTTGACAGGCTAGTGATACAGTAGTTCGACTACTTCGCAAAAAATAAATAAAACTGACAGCACTTATAATACATATTGTTAGGACACATGTCTTTTGTTGAAGATTACACGTCCCCCTCTAAATGTCTTTCGGTTATTTCTGTAGTTGGGTTACTGTCTCATTGACGAATTCTAGTACCTCACATCTCCTTTTATTAGTGCCACTTAATTTTCCGTGTGCACAGATGGCTGGAAAAAATATACTTTCATATAAATCTGATAGCACTGCCAGTTTTGCTTTGTATCAAATATAGCGGATTGATTTGAATGTTTTCTACTTAAAGTCTTGTAGGAAATATTTCATGCATATTAAAGCCATTATGTCAGAAAATCAAATCGTAAAGCTATTGCACATGTGTCTAGTCTACTTATTTACTTTCTTGTTTTGGTATTTTCTGAGCGAAGAAAGAAAGAATGCTCCTGAAACGCACATACGCACTTCCTTCAAATGTGTTTTCTGGAATAAATCCACTTACTCATGCCCCATTGCTTGATATTAGGCACTCTTAAGCCTTCATAGCTATTCTGTCTTAAGTTCAAATAAAGTGGCAATCATTTCATAGTAGAACTATACGTTATCCTGACTTGTGCTGACAAATTTAACATTTCTTTATTTGCATATTAGAGCGCACTGGTTCCCGGAAGTTGGCTAATATAAAAACAGGTACTTCTGATCTGAGCAACAGGGCAAATATGTCCTCTATCATAATTTCATATATGTATTTTAGTATTCACGAGAAACTTTCATCAAGAGTTCTACAGTAATCCCAAGACCTTGAGCTTTCATTTGATACCAAAATTATCCATGTTTTTTGTACTTTGTGACAAAGTTACTGCAGTTATGCGTAGGAACTATTTTGTTAAACATATGTACTACTTTCTAGTATGTTCTTTATGACCGGGCCCGAATTAGTCGTTCTATACCTTCTGATAGTCAAGTCAAGCGTAAAATAAAAGAATTTACACACAAACCATTTTGCGAAATTAGCACAGACGTCCTTGCACGCTCTATGTAAGTATGGAGACAAATTCAAATAAGCGAAAACTAAATGAAGAGGCAAATGAAAAAAAAATCCTGCTTTCGTTGTTACATGTTTTTATATCAACAATAGTCATACTCTTTTTGAAATGATTTTGTGGCTCTAAAAAGAGCCGTTTTCAATATGCAATTGTCTTTGTTCTGTAATATTCTGTCTGGGTGCTATCACTTTAACTGCTTCTTCGGCAGTGTTATCTGTTGATTCTTCCTCTTACACTGCAGTGTAGACCGATTTCTCACATCCTCTCCCTGTTTTCCATTAGACGACCGATTAAATTGACTTCCTCACTGCATGGTCAACTTAGTGGATTGTTTCTCCATATTCCAGTTACATCTGGTATCATTGTGATGTCAACTTCGTCTTACGACTGTTTTCTCCCTCACGGAATGGTTATGCCAGTGTTACTCTGACTTCGACTGAAAGCAGACTGTAGCAGTTTTAATCGTTTACGGTGAAAAGTATGCTTCTTCGTCTGTTGCCGATATTATACTGTGATATAAACTGTACATCTTTTATGAATGATTTTGGCTCAGATTGACGGCACTGCACAACACTGTTACTCGCCTATTTTACGTAGGCCTGCGCTGAAGAAAGTGACGCGCATAAAATTCAAAGTTTTAAAATTCAAAGTTTTGGCTAATATACTTCACTATAAGGCCGATATGATCAAAACTCCACCCCTTGCACGTGAAAAGTGGTGTATATTTGAACTGACAATATAATAAAGTAAAAACAGCGAATTCCATGCCGTTCAGTTGTGTGTTGTTCGATTGGTGTTTTATTGATGTATACCTTGCATCTTCTTCTATTCATATTTTATGTTGTATGTGTCAAAAAGTTGTTACTTATTTACTTAACATTGAAAATAATATCTCATTTTATAGCTGATGTTTTACATTTAAAAAAAATCTATTTCACGGCACCCCCCTTTTCTAATAGAAAAATCAAAACACAAAACAATGCAAAAAAACAAAAGTAAAACAAAAACACAAAAAAAATATTTTCCATACATAACACGAAACTATACAAGCTACTTCTTTCAGAGGTTAACATACGATGTATAGGGTTTGAAACCCTTATATAGTACACAATTTGCAAAATTTCTTCAGAGAAGGTATTGGCAAAAATCTGGATTGTTTATATACGTATTACATACGTTTGTAGGGTTTTTGGCATTTTTCGTATTTTTTGAAGTTGTGATCTGCACAGATTAAAATTAGATAGTGCCCAAAAAATTTAAACAACGACTCAATGATAAAACGAGTCTTTATCGTGGTTTCTTCCTGATAACAAACACAAATTTTGCAAAACTTTGAAATAATTCCGTATTATTATACCATTTTCATGAATCAATTTTTACATATAAGTTTGCTTGCAAAATTTCTAATCTAACCGCAGTCTAGTAATTACAGTCTATTCTGTTGGGAACTTAGCCCTCGTCGGGACTGAGTGAAACCCGTACGTACATTGAGGCGACGGGATTAAATCTTAGATTAACTATTCCCTTTCTCTCCTAGTAATGTTGTAAGATATGAGGGGAGGTTGAGATTTAAAAAAAAAAGAAAAACGTTAGTTTAACCCCGATACATTTCATTTTCTTAAACGTGTCTGTGTTCCACGTCAGTGAGGAACGTCATATCGTCATGTCCCCCCCCTTTTTTTTTATTTAGAGAATTGAGTGTTAATAGCAGATCTTTAATTGTTTCTGTTGAATTTATTTATATTTGAATCGAAACATATTGTGTAAGTGTGGTCACCTATCTATTTGTCGAAGACTGTATATACACATCAAGGTGTTTTTTTTTAATTTGTTTCTGTCGTCGGGCTGCTGTTCCATTGACGTATAATTCCCATCTGATTCTCCTTTTATTTCACACTTAATTTTCCGTGTACACTGCTGGCTGAAAAAATATATATTGATTGATTGATTGGTGTTTAACGCCACTTTCAACCCTATTGTGCTATTTCGTGGTGGTCAGTTTTATTGACGGAGGAAGCCGGAGTGCTCGGAGAGAACCACCGACCTTCGGTATGAAAACTGACAATCTTAGCCAATTAAGATTAGAGTCGAGTGCACCAGCCCCGTGCGGGATTCGAACTCACGACCTCAGTGTTGACAGGCTAGTGATACAGTAGTTCGACTACTTCGCAAAAAATAAATAAAACTGACAGCACTTATAATACATATTGTTAGGACACATGTCTTTTGTTGAAGATTACACGTCCCCCTCTAAATGTCTTTCGGTTATTTCTGTAGTTGGGTTACTGTCTCATTGACGAATTCTAGTACCTCACATCTCCTTTTATTAGTGCATCACTTGATTTTCCGTGTGCACAGATGGCTGGAAAAAATATACTTTCATATAAATCTGATAGCACTGCCAGTTTTGCTTTGTATCAAATATAGCGGATTGATTTGAATGTTTTCTACTTAAAGTCTTGTAGGAAATATTTCATGCATATTAAAGCCATTATGTCAGAAAATCAAATCGTAAAGCTATTGCACATGTGTCTAGTCTACTTATTTACTTTCTTGTTTTTGGTATTTTCTGAGCGAAGAAAGAAAGAATGCTCCTGAAACGCACATACGCACTTCCTTCAAATGTGTTTTCTGGAATAAATCCACTTACTCATGCCCCATTGCTTGATATTAGGCACTCTTAAGCCTTTATAGCTATTCTGTCTTAAGTTCAAATAAAGTGGCAATCATTTCATAGTAAAACTATACGTTATCCTGACTTGTGCTGACAAATTTAACATTTCTTTATTTGCATATTAGAGCGCACTGGTTCCCGGAAGTTGGCTAATATAAAAACAGGTACTTCTGATGTGAGCAACAGGGCAACTATGTCCTCTATCATAATTTCATATATGTATTTTATTATTCATGAGAAACTTTCATCAAGAGTTCTACAGTAATCCCAAGACCTTGAGCTTTCATTTGATACCAAAATTACCCATGTTTTTGTACGTTGTGACAAAGTTACTGCAGTTATGCGTAAGGAACTATTTTGTTTAACATATGTACTACTTTCTTGTATGTTCTTTGTGACCGGGCCCGAATTAGTCGTTCTATACCTTCTGGTAGTCAAGTCAAGCGCAAAATAAAAGAATTTACACACAAACCATTTTGGGAAATTAGCACAGACGTCCTTGCACGCTCTATGTAAGTCTTACTAATTTTCTGGAGACAAATTCAAATAAGCGAAAAGTCAATGAAGAGGAAATGAAAAAAAAATCCTTCTTTCGTTGTTATATATTTTTATATCAACAATAGTCATACTCTTTTTGAAATAATTGTGTGGCTCTAAAAAGAGCCGTTTTCAATATGCAATTGTCTTCGTTCTGTAATAGTCTGTCTGGGTGCTATCACTTTAACTGCTTCTTCGGCAGTGTTATCTGTTGATTCTTCCTCTTACACTGCAGTGTAGACCGATTTCTCACATCCTCTCCCTGTTTTCCATTAGACGACCGATTAAATTGACTTCCTCACTGCATGGTCAACTTAGTGGATTGTTTCTCCATATTCCAGTTACATCTGGTATCATTGTGATGTCAACTTCGTCTTACGACTGTTTTCTCCCTCACGGAATGGTTATGCCAGTGTTACTCTGACTTCGACTGAAAGCAGACTGTAGCAGTTTTAATCGTTTACGGTGAAAATTATGCTTCTTCGTCTGTTGCCGATATTATACTGTGATATAAACTGTACATCTCAGATTGACAGCACTGCACAACACTGTTACTCGCCTATTTTACGTAGGCCTGCGCTGAAGAAAGTGACGCGCTAAAATTCAAAGTTTTGGCTAATATACTTCACTATAAGGCCGATATGATCAAAACTCCACCCTTGCACGTGAAAAGTAGTGTATATTTGAACTGACAATATAATAAAGTAAAACAGCGAATTCCATGCCGTTCAGTTGTGTGTTGTTCGATTGGTGTTTTATTGATGTATACCTTGCATCTTCTTCTATTCATATTTTATGTTGTATGTGTCAAAAAGTTGTTACTTATTTACTTAACATTGAAAATAATATCTCATTTTATAGCTGATGTTTTACATTTAAAATAAATCTATTTCACGGCACCCCCCTTTTCTAATAGAAAAATCAAAACACAAAACAATGCAAAAAAACAAAAGTAAAACAAAAACACAAAAAAAATATTTTCCATACATAACATGAAACTATACAAGCTACTTCTTTCAGAGGTTAACATACGATGTATAGGGTTTGAAACCCTTATATAGTACACAATTTGCAAAATTTCTTCAGAGAAGGTATTGGCAAAAATCTGGATTGTTTATATACGTATTACATACGTTTGTAGGGTTTTTGGTATTTTTCGTATTTTGTGAAGTTGTGATCTGCACAGATTAAAATTAGATAGTGCCCAAAAAATTTAAACAACGACTCAATGATAAAACGAGTCTTTATCATGGTTTCTTCCTGATAACAAACACAAATTTTGCAAAACTTTGAAATAATTCCGTATTATTATACCATTTTCATGAATCAATTTTTACATATAAGTTTGCTTGCAAAATTTCTAATCTAACCGCAGTCTAGTAATTACAGTCTATTCTGTTGGGAACTTAGCCCTCGTCGGGACTGAGTGAAACCCGTACGTACATTGAGGCGACGGGATTAAATCTTAGATTAACTATTCCCTTTTCTCTCCTAGTAATGTTGTAAGATATGAGGGGAGGTTGAGATTTAAAAAAAAAAAACGTTAGTTTAACCCCGATACATTTCATTTTCTTAAACGTGTCTGTGTTCCACGTCAGAGAGGAACGTCATATCGTCATGTCCCCCACCCCCCTTTTTTTATTTAGAGAATTGAGTGTTAATAGCAGATCTTTAATTGTTTCTGTTGAATTTATTTATATTTGTCATGGAATCGAGACATATTGTGTAAGTGTGGTCACCTATCTATTTGTCGAAGACTGTATATATACATCAAGGTGTTTTTTTTATTTGTTTCTGTCGTCGGGCTGCTGTTCCATTGACGTATAATTCCCATCTGATTCTCCTTCTATTTCATACTTAATTTTTCGTGTACACTGCTGGCTGAAAAAATATATTGATTGATTGATTGATTGGTGTTTAACGCCACTTTCAACCCTATTGTGCTATTTCGTGGTGGTCAGTTTTTATTGACGGAGGAAGCCGGAGTGCTCGGAGAGAACCACCGACCTTCGGTATGAAAACTGACAATCTTAGCCAATTAAGATTAGAGTCGAGTGCACCAGCCCCGTGCGGGATTCGAACTCACGACCTCAGTGTTGACAGGCTAGTGATACAGTAGTTCGACTACTTCGCAAAAAATAAATAAAACTGACAGCACTTATAATACATATTGTTAGGACACATGTCTTTTGTTGAAGATTACACGTCCCCCTCTAAATGTCTTTCGGTTATTTCTGTAGTTGGGTTACTGTCTCATTGACGAATTCTAGTACCTCACATCTCCTTTTATTAGTGCATCACTTAATTTTCCGTGTGCACAGATGGCTGGAAAAAATATACTTTCATATAAATCTGATAGCACTGCCAGTTTTGCTTTGTATCAAATATAGCGGATTGATTTGAATGTTTTCTACTTAAAGTCTTGTAGGAAATATTTCATGCATATTAAAGCCATTATGTCAGAAAATCAAATCGTAAAGCTATTGCACATGTGTCTAGTCTACTTATTTACTTTCTTGTTTTGGTATTTTCTGAGCGAAGAAAGAAAGAATGCTCCTGAAACGCACATACGCACTTCCTTCAAATGTGTTTTCTGGAATAAATCCACTTACTCATGCCCCATTGCTTGATATTAGGCACTCTTAAGCCTTCATAGCTATTCTGTCTTAAGTTCAAATAAAGTGGCAATCATTTCATAGTAGAACTATACGTTATCCTGACTTGTGCTGACAAATTTAACATTTCTTTATTTGCATATTAGAGCGCACTGGTTCCCGGAAGTTGGCTAATATAAAAACAGGTACTTCTGATCTGAGCAACAGGGCAAATATGTCCTCTATCATAATTTCATATATGTATTTTATTATTCACGAGAAACTTTCATCAAGAGTTCTACAGTAATCCCAAGACCTTGAGCTTTCATTTGATACCAAAATTATCCATGTTTTTGTACTTTGTGACAAAGTTACTGCAGTTATGCGTAGGAACTATTTTGTTAAACATATGTACTACTTTCTAGTATGTTCTTTATGACCGGGCCCGAATTAGTCGTTCTATACCTTCTGGTAGTCAACTCAAGCGCAAAATAAAAGAATTTACACACAAACCATTTTGGGAAATTAGCACAGACGTCCTTGCACGCTCTATGTAAGTCTTACTAATTTTCTGGAGACAAATTCAAATAAGCGAAAACTAAATGAAGAGGCAAATGAAAAAAAAATCCTGCTTTCGTTGTTACATGTTTTATATCAACAATAGTCATACTCTTTTGAAATGATTTTGTGGCTCTAAAAGAGCCGTTTTCAATATGCAATTGTCTTTGTTCTGAAATATTCTGTCTGGGTGCTATCACTTTAACTGCTTCTTCGGCAGTGTTATCTGTTGATTCTTCCTCTTACACTGCAGTGTAGACCCATTTCTCACATCTTCTCCCTGTTTTCCATTAGACGACCGATTAAATTGACTTCCTCACTGCATGGTCAACTTAGTGGATTGTTTCTCCATATTCCGGTTACATCTGGTATCATTGTGATGTCAACTTCGTCTTACGACTGTTTTCTCTCTCACGGAATGGTTATGCCAGTGTTACTCTGACTTCGACTGAAAGCAAACTTTAGCAGTTTTAATCGTTTACGGTGAAAATTATGCTGTTTCTTCGTCTGTTGCCGATATTATACTGTGATATAAAATGTACATCTACTCAGATTGACGGCACTGCACAACACTGTTATTCTCGCCTATTTTACGTAGGCCTGCGCTGAAGAAAGTGACGCGCTAAAATTCAAAGATTTTCGGTAATATACTTCACTATAAGGCCGATATGATCAAAACTCCACCCTTGCACGTGAAAAGTGGTGTATATTTGAACTGACAATATAATAAAGTAAAACAGCGAATTCCATGCCGTTCAGTTGTGTGTTGTTCGATTGGTGTTTTATTGATGTATACCTTTCATCTTCTTCTATTCATATTTTATGTTGTATGTGTCAAAAGTTGTTACTTATTTACTTAACATTGAAAATAATATCTCATTTTATAGCTGATGTTTTACATTTTAAAAATCTATTTCACGGCACCCCTTTTCTAATAGAAAATCAAAACACAAAACAATGCAAAAAACAAAAGTAAAACAAAACACAAAAAAATATTTTCCATACATAACACGAAACTATACAAGCTACTTCTTTCAGAGGTTAACATACGATGTATAGGGTTTGAAACCCTTATATAGTACACAATTTGCAAAATTTCTTCAGAGAAGGTATTGGCAAAAATCTGGATTGTTTATATACGTATTACATACGTTTGTAGGGTTTTTGGCATTTTTCGTATTTTTTGAAGTTGTGATCTGCACAGATTAAAATTAGATAGTGCCCAAAAAATTTAAACAACGACTCAATGATAAAACGAGTCTTTATCATGGTTTCTTCCTGATAACAAACACAAATTTTGCAAAACTTTGAAATAATTCCGTATTATTATACCATTTTCATGAATCAATTTTTACATATAAGTTTGCTTGCAAAATTTCTAATCTAACCGCAGTCTAGTAATTACAGTCTATTCTGTTGGGAACTTAGCCCTCGTCGGGACTGAGTGAAACCCGTACGTACATTGAGGTGACGGGATTAAATCTTAGATTAACTATTCCTTTTCTCTCCTAGTAATGTTGTAAGATATGAGGGGGGAGGTTGAGATTTAAAAAAAAAAAAACGTTAGTTTAACCCCGATACATTTCATTTTCTTAAACGTGTCTGTGTTCCACGTCAGTGAGGAACGTCATATCGTCATGTCCCCCATTTTTTTATTTAGAGAATTGAGTGTTAATAGCAGATCTTTAATTGTTTCTGTTGAATTTATTTATATTTGTCAGGGAATCGAAACATATTGTGTAAGTGTGGTCACCTATCTATTTGTCGAAGACTGTATATATACATCAAGGTGTTTTTTTTTAATTTGTTTCTGTCGTCGGGCTGCTGTTCCATTGACGTATAATTCCCATCTGATTCTCCTTTTATTTCACACTTAATTTTCCGTGTACACTGCTGGCTGAAAAAAATATATATTGATTGATTGATTGATTGATTGGTGTTTAACGCCACTTTCAACCCTATTGTGCTATTTCGTGGTGGTCAGTTTTTATTGACGGAGGAAGCCGGAGTGCTCGGAGAGAACCACCGACCTTCGGTATGAAAACTGACAATCTTAGCCAATTAAGATTAGAGTCGAGTGCACCAGCCCCGTGCGGGATTCGAACTCACGACCTCAGTGTTGACAGGCTAGTGATACAGTAGTTCGACTACTTCGAAAAAAATAAATAAAACTGACAGCACTTATAATACATATTGTTAGGATACATGTCTTTTGTTGAAGATTACACGTCCCCCTCTAGATGTCTTTCGGTTATTTCTGTAGTTGAGTTACTGTCTCATTGATGAATTCTAGAACTTCACATCTCCTATTATTCGTGCATCACTTAATTTTCCGTGTGCAGAGATGGCTGAAAAAAAAAATATATTATCATATAAATCTGATAGCACTGCCAGTTTTAGTTTGTACCAAATATAGCGGATTGATTTGAATGTTTTCTGCTTAAAATCTTGTAGCAAATATTTCATGCATATTAAAGCCATTATGTCAGAAAATCAAATCGTAACGCTATTGCACATGTGTCTTCTGCTTCTGCTTCTGCCTGATAATGGCCACAATCAACGAGCTGATTATTATGCCATGACTTAGGTGCGCATACAGACCCCCTCCCCCACCCCCAATTTGATAATTTAGTTCAGCTTTGTCAGCGAGGCTTTAAAGGCCTCGACTGACGGTGCTGATGCTACCCCAGGAGGGAGAGCGTTCCAATCCCTGATCGTTCTCGGGAAAAATGAGTATTTCCTGTAATCACTTCTGGATGCTGGAGTTTGGAAACTTTTGTCGAGCATATTCCTCGACAGTCGTGTTGGTTGCATAAGACGACCTTCCTTAGTTACAGCCACATTGTTGTTTTCTATTTTATATAGCATAGTTAGTCTAGCGTCTTTTCGCCTTTTTTCCAGAGATGGCCATTCCAGGTGCTGAATCATTTTGCTGACACTTGAGTGATTATATGGTGTTTGTTGGAAACATATCTTGCTGCTCGTCTCTGGACCATTTCTAGACGATCTATTTCGGTTTTAAAGTATGGGTCCCATACTGGACTTGCATACTCTATTATTGGTCTTGCGAGGCTTTTATAAGCATTTTCTTTGACTGAAGTTGCTCCTATGTTTAGATTTCTCTTAAGGAAGCCTATTGTCCTATTGGCTTTGTTACATATGTTATTGATATGATCATTCCACTTCAGTTCGGATGTGAAGGTGCAACCAAGGTATTTAGCACTTTTGACAGGTTCAAGTTTGTGGCCATGCAATGTGTACGATGTTGGAATGGTGTTGTTTTTGCGGCTGATGGTAAGAAAGTTGCATTTGTCCGGATGGAAGGACATTTTCCATTTGACTTCCCATGTTCCCACTTTGTCCAGGTCGCTTTGGAGGTCGTTTGAATCTTTGTCAGATGAGATGGTAAGATATGCTATTGTGTCATCAGAAAATAGGCGGACAGTGGATTTGACCCCATCTGGCATGTCGTTGATGTAAAACAAGAATAATGCAGGTCCAAGTACAGAGCCTTGGGGAACTCCAGATTCTACATCAATATGTGATGAGCTCTCTCCATCCACTACTACTGCTTGCGTTCGATGGGATAAGAAGCTGGCAATCCATCTTTTAAGTTTACCACTGATACCGTAATGTTCTAGTTTGTGTACCAGGAGACTATGACTAACTTTGTCAAATGCCTTTGAGAAATCCATTATAAGAACATCTGTCTGTTTACCTGCACTCATATTTTTAGTGATGTCATCCACGAATTCGATTAGTTGGGTTTCGCACGAGCGTTTACTACGGAAACCATGTTGTAACGGATAGAGGATTTGATGTTGATCAGCATGTTTCATGATATGGCTTGTAACTATATGCTCTATTAGTTTGCAGCAAATACAAGTTAGAGAGATTGGTCTATAGTTTTCTGCTTTATATCTTTCTCCTTTCTTGTATACTGGTGTTACGTTCGCATTTCTCCAGTCAGGTGGTACATCCCCAGTTTCTATTGATGTTTTGAAAATGATTGTAAGGATTGGGGCTATTTCTGTGGCCAGTTCGTTGAGTAGTTTAGGTTTTATATTATCTGGTCCAGCTGCTTTATTTGGATTTATTTTTGTCAGAAGTTTGAGTATACCATTTTCTGTGATGTTGAGTTCCTCTGCTGAGGGATATTGACCTGGCATATTGCATCTGGATTTAAACTCGTATTTATTATATGTGTCCTTGGTGGAAAAGGCAGATTGGAGAATGGTTGCTTGGTCTACAGGGTGTGTGTGTAGTATACCTTCACTGCGAAGTGGTGCAACTCCATTGCTTTCTGTTTTCTGATGTTTGATGTATGTCCAGAACCGTTTCATACTACTATATTGGTTGTTTTCCTCCTTAGGTGTTACGATGTTCTCAATGTAGTTCCAATATGAACGACGGAGTTCTCTTTGTACCATTCTCTTTGTTTCTTTGAGTTTGGATGTTATTGAAGGATCAGCTGACTTTTTATGTTTTTTGTACAATCTGTCAGTCTACTTATTTACTTTCTTGTTTTGGTATTTTCTGAGCGAAGAAAGAAAGAATGCTCCTGAAACGCACATACGCACTTGCTTCAAATGTGTTTCCTGGAATAAATCCACTAATTCATAGCCCCATTGCTTTCTATTAGGCACTCTTAAGCCCTTATAGCTATTCTGTCTTAAGGTCAAATAAAGTGGCAATCATTTCATAGTAGAACTATACGTTATCCTGACTTGTGCTGACAAATTTAACATTTCTTTATTTGCATATTAGAGCGCACTGGTTCCCGGAAGTTGGCTAATATAAAACCAGGTACTTCTGATCTGAACAACAGGGCAAATATGTCCTCTATCATAATTTCATATATGTATTTTATTATTCACGAGAAACTTTCGTCAAAATAATGCAAAAAGGGGGGTAAAGATGTCACATATGTCCCAAGAAATATGGCCATAAGTAGAATTTCAATCCCTTGGAATGATACCTTTTCTGAAACTGTTTACATATATCTATCAGGAAATCAAATAAAAATCATATGTCTTTCGTCTCATTTTATGGTAAAATTGCGTCAAAAACTTCGTGTAGAAAAGTGTTTGTAAACGACCTACGGCCGATCAGGCAATGAAAATACGGACAGTCAAACAGAAAATAGCAAATAAAACATGTAAAAAATACCCTTGATGTTCTTATAAACCACCTTTGAAGGCTAAATTAATACTCAGCTGTCTAAAAATGAATATTATTTCAGAATTACTTTCATATTTGAAAAATCCATAGGGGCCAAAATGTGAAATCACACTCCTAACTGTGTATTGCTACCTGAGCAACACGACAGGTACCACATGTGGAGCAGGATCTGCCTACTCATCCGGAAAACCTGAGATCTTTTTTTTATTTATGGCGCTGTCAGTTAATTTTTGACTTATGAGTTTGAATGTCCCTCTTATATCTTTCGCCTCCCTTTTGAAATTGAAACATTGGCTCGTCGTTTAGGAAAACAGAATGGTTTATGTTCGAAAATCTAATGTTAGGGTTAAAAAAGAAATAAGGGGGTTGGGTATTTCAAGTTAATTTAGACCAATTTATAGAGATTGAGGAGACACTGACACATCGTCAGAGTGGTTTATGTTCGAAAATCTGAAGCTAGGATTAAAAAAAAATGAATTTAGGGATAGGGCAATTTAAGTTCATTTGGACTAATCTACAGAGATTGTAAAATTGAGAATGGAAATGGGGAATATGTCAAAGAGACAACAACCCGACCAAAGAGCAGACAACAGCCGAAGGCCACCAATGGGTCTTCAATGCAGCGAGAAAATCCCGCACCCGGAGGTGGTCCTCAGCTGGCCCCTAACTAAAATTGTGTGCTAGTTCAGTGTGACGGGCAACGACTATAAATGTGTTGCTGAGGAGACATTGGCGCATGGTTAGGAAAATTTCCAGAGATTGTGACGGGCAACGACTATATAAGTGTTGTATAGAAAGCATTGTCGCGTCGTTTAGGGAAAAAATCAGAATGGTATATGTTCTGAAATCTAATGTTAGGGTTAAAAACTGACATTGACCAATCTATAGAGATTGTGACGGGCAACGACTATAAAGGTGTTGCATAGGAAACATTGGTGCGTCGTTTGGGAAAAACTTCAGAATGGTTTATGTTAAAAAATCTAATGTTAGGATTAAAACAACTGAAATTGACAAAATGAAATTAAGGGGGGGGGGGGGGGGTATGGCAATTTAAGTTAATATTGATCCAATTTATAGAGACTGTGAAGGACACCAACTATATAGGTGTTGAAGAGAAGACAGTGGCGCATCGTTTTCAGGACAAACTCCAGAGTGGTGTATGAAATGAAGTGATATGGGTAATCTTCCTTGTCCCATGTTAAAACAAAGGGTTTTGTCACACAAGGTTTAGTAGTAGAATCATCACCTGAATGTGCAAGCACAGTGGACGATCCAAATTCATTGATACCCAGTACAATTATCAATAATTGCAAAGCGCTTCCAACGCTCGGTGCGCGCACTACAGTGTCTTCAAGGTGGTTCCACTCTATCACAGCTTTTTACGAAAAATGAATAAGAATATTGTGTTTTGCTCGTTGGAATCTCAAAACACTTTGTGTTGTTATTGACTTTTTTTCACAATATTTATTGTCTGGTAATTGTCACATTTCTTGGCAGTAATTGTTCTTTTTAGACAGGCTTTTTTTCAATATTCGTCTTGTTCTATAGCAGGAACCAGCCCCCCCCCCCCCCAAACCACCTAGTACAGAAGTATAAGCTTCTGGCGTTAGCATCTTATCTGTGGATCTTGTAGTTCCAGTCTGGTGAGCATATTTGAGACGCAACCATCTTCTTTGGATTTGTAGTCTCCCGTTATAAATCTCGCAGCTTGTCGCTGTTTTCTTTCAAGCTTGTTGATGTTCATAGATGTGTAGGGTCCCATACTATTGCTTCAATTTATAGAGATGGTTACGGGCAACGACTATATAAGTGGTAAAGAAGAGACATTGACGCATCGTTTAGGAAAACTCCAGAATGGTTTATGTTCGAAAATCTGAAGTTAGGTTAACTAAAAATCTGAAATTGCCAAATCAAATTAGGTATAAAACAAGTATAAAGGTGTTGATAGGTGCTGTAGAGGAGACATTGACGCAACATTTAGGAAAAACTCCAGAGTGGTTTATGTTCGAAAATCCGAAGTTAGGGTAAAATAACTGAAATTGACAAAAGGAATTTAGGTAGCTAGGGCACGGAAAGTTAATTTTGGTCCAATTTATAGAGAATGTGACGGACAACGACTATCTAGATGTTGTAGAGGAGACATACGTGCATCGTTTAGGAGTGGTATTTTTTTCGACAATCTTAAGTTAGTGTTAAAAGAACTGAAATTAACAAAATGAGAATATGGATTAGTGCAATTTAAGTCAGTTTTGAACCAATTTATAAAGATGGTGACGGGCAACGACTATATAGTAGTTGTAGAGGCTACATTGGTGCATCTACACACTTATACAGTAGTTTCCTGTCACAATCTCTATAAATTTGTCCAAATTGACTTAAAGTGCCCTACCCCTAATTTCATTTTGTCAATTTATATGTTTTAACACTAACTTCAAATTTTCGAGCATAAACCACTCTAAAATTTTTCATTAACGATGCGCAAATGTCTCCTCTGAAACACATAGATAATCGTTGCCCGTCACAATTTCTATAAATTGGTGCAAAATTAACTTAAATTGTCGTACCCCTTAATTTCATTTCGTCAATTTCAGTTTTTTTACCCCAACTTCAGGTTTTCGAATATAAACCACTGTGACGTTTTTCCTAAACATTACACTAATGTCTCCCCTACATCATTGATATAGTCGTTGCCCGTCACAATTTCTATAAATATGCCCAAAATAAACTAATATATATATATACATATACATACATGCATAATTGTTAGCTAAGTCTCTGTAATCGTCCATTAGCTCGAAAAATATGTGATAGTCTTATGTGAAATTGTGGTTTGTAATTATACCTCTTATAATTGTTCACTATCTAATTGTACGCTATAATTGTTCGCTAGTTGTGAGTCAAGTAAAAAGACGTCTTGGAAATATAACAAAATTAGAGAAAAATGAGAGCCAGCTGGTTAGGAGTGTTCATTTCTGTTTTTATCATACATTGTATTTTTATTCTGTAAATCCTATACAGACCCTCCCAACTGTTACGTATAATAATATTTTAAAAATGAAATAATTTGCTTGTCCAAAATTATTAAAGAATTTATATTGTTTTCATTCCTTTATAAAAGGGTTATGTTATATGTCCTTTTATCGTTTTAAATATGCATGAAATCATTCCAACTGGACGTTAAAAGATCAACTGTTAATCAATAAATGCTACATGCTGAGCGTCTTCTCAGAACAAAGTAGACTACACAGTCGGGACTGACAATATAGATAATTTTATTTAACTTCCTCTTATACAAGTGCTATAAAACTAACGGAGAGAGAGAGTATTTATTTGTTCATTTTTGTCTATTCTTAAAATATTTTGTCAATTATTCTAAATTTTTTTTATAATATTGCACATCATTATTCTCCTCTTTATAACTTAGTACCTCATCATTTTCTATTCTTAATTTTTGGGGCCTATTTTTTTGTATTCTTTCTTTTTTTTAACCATTTTGCTGTCGTCATGGTAGTCTGGAGCTCAATACACTAAACACATACAGAGTCTCCTTAATATTTCCCTATTGATCTATCAAAGTTGACCTTCGATCGATTTGGCTATAATTTAAGGTTCCCCCTAGGTCTTCATGTCTTTACATGTTTCCGGTCTTAAATATTTTGCTTTTGATTTTTGACTTAAGCGTTCCTGATGAAATACAATTTATAGTGTTGTTATCCTTATCATTTACACACAGGCACTTGTCTCTTTTTTACCTATATACTTTATTGTTATTTTTTCTCAGAGACAAGTGCCTGTGCAATTACATAATGCAAATCATGAAAACAGAGAAATGAAAATATTTTTTCATTGGTCATAAAAACAAATAAATTAATTATTCTCACAAGCTTTGGAGGTACCTGTTACCTGTTACCTGTCTGGTAGGTTCACCCTTTCTAAGGGTCACTCCCAATGGGATTTATTTAGGTTAGTATTAAATATGTACATTATTTACAGTTGTACATTTAAACTTTTTAAAATATCAATACCTGTACAGTAACACCATAAACCAAGAAACTCCTACTTTCACTTGATAGACTGATACAGTTCATATAGATAAATTTAACTCTTGTTCAGCAGGGTTGTCCGTTTTGTATGTAGACCATAGCATAATGTTCATGTGATGTTCTCAATGTCTCTGATATTTTGATGTTTGATGTTAACTATTTGCTTGATCCTCTCAGATGATGAGTCCATAATAAACTGCACCATGAGTCCTTCACCCAAAATTTTATCAAATATCTCGGTGCCTATGTTGTTGATCACGTATGATTTAGTGTTGTTAAATGTTTATCTCTTTCGGTTTTCAGTGCATTGCATTCTAGCATAAAGTGTTCTGTATCTTCCGTAGCTGAATTGCACAATAGGCACATGTCCTGCTCCACATTTCTGTTTAACTTGGCACGGTCTATTTGAAGTGTATAAGTCCTAGTTATGAGCTTCGCTTTTATTTCTGTTTTTTTTTTTTTTTTACTTCTAAAGTATTATTTGAGGTGAATTTCCATACTTGGTGAGGATTTCCAATTGGCCTTGTTTTAATATTAATGTATTTCATTGTAGATTTTTCAGATTTTTCTATCTCCCATTTTTCTGCCCAATATTGCTGAATGGCACACTTGACAGTTGTTTTCCATTTTTTCCCTAGTTGGTTTGACTAATAACAGTTCCTGAGCTTTTGGTAGTTTGTGTTTTGATAAAGCAGTTTCTAATCTACTAATAAATGTATTAGCATTTTGTTTTGACATTATAAGTTGCCTTTCTATAATTCTGTATTCTATGCTGGTGTTGTCTTGAATTATGCTTCCAAAAAATGTTAGTAGCAGTCGGTCCACAGTTGACTGTATTGGTTCTATACCTAGTAAACTAGTTGGCAGCACTAGCAACTCTTTTTGGTAGTCCTTGTATCTGTCTGCATATTTGTAGTTGGAGTCTCTCCAATTTTGTAATGTCAGATTTTGTGTAATTTAGGACCTCAATGCCATACAGACTCCTTGGCAAGGCGTAAGTTTGCCAAAGTTTTGCTGAGACAATTGGCGACATTCCCTTTCTGGCACTCAGTCCAGGACCAAGCATAGCATATATAGTACGTCGGGCAACTTTTAACCGATCTTCTATATTTACTTTATTCTTTATAGTTCTTATAAGACCAAGATGTTTAACCTCTTTTTTTTCGTCAATTTTATTGTTTCCTAGATAAACATTTAGTTCTTGTTGAACTTTTGTTAACGGCACAATTTCAGATTTTGTAGGATTGATTGACACAAAGTCTTTGTTTGTCATATCATGGACTATATCTAGTAGAGCCTGAACCTCATGCTCCTTGCTGGCCAGTATGGCAATGTCATCCGCACAAGTTGGAGCAACAACATTAATGTTGCTTATTCGTGCACCTATGTTTGACCTTTCTAATGCCTCTAAGATGTTGTTGTTATAGCGTTTATATAGAACAGTCGATAACTTTCCACCTTGTCTAACACCTATTTCTTGTGTAAATTTATCTGAAATGCTATTATTCCACTTAACTTTAACTGTTACATTCCTGTACATATTTCTTAGTAATAACCACATATTTCCCACAATTCCATCATGGTACATTTTGTTAAAGAGGATTTCGTGATGTAGTTTATCGAAAGACTTTTGAGCGTCTAATGTAAATAATATGAGATCTTTTAGGATCTCTTTGTAAAAATCTGCAGCAGCAGATACAATAAAGGCAGTATTTAATGACGATGTTTTTTCAGTGAAGCCTCTTTGTAGCTTACTTTGAATTTTCAGTAGTTTGGGTTCTAACCTGTCTTTTAAAATACCTTCTATTAGGGTAGAAAAGATATTGGTTGCTGTAATACCTCTATAATTCTCTGGATGTAATTTATCTTTCCTACTCTTGTGTACCGGAGAAACTACTCCTTCTTTTGTTTCTTGTAGCAGATCTTTATCCTTAAATATAAGGTTCATTATATGCACTATGTACGTTAAGAGTTCTTCCGGCATTAGTTTGAAATGCTCTGCTGATATTCCATCAGGACCAGGACTTTTTCCAATTTTAAGTGCCTTAACTACTTCCTGCACTTCTAAGACATTAGTATTGTCAATTTCTATATTTCTTTCTGTTTCCAGTTCTTCTATTATTTTGTTTTGTACCTCTATCACTCTAAGTTTTTCTGAACTAAAGTTTTGAGATTGTCAAGTTTGTATAGATTTTCGAAATAGTCTTTCCATCCACTCATCATCAGCTCTGGATTGATTCCTCAATACCATTAAAAACCATAGTATCAGTTAAAATGTTGTTACATTTTCTTTGGCCCTTTACAAGTTTGTGAACAGCTAAGAGTCATTTTGAGATGCCTACATAATTTTCTCAGTTAGCGTATTTCTTTTCGAAGCAATTGCACGCCTTTGTGCACTTCTCAGTACTTTACGTACCTTGTTCATTCCTTTATACTTGCTATCATCTAACTTATCAATTTTCCATTCAAAAAAGTCAACTTTGACAGTTTTGATGCATTGCTTATTTATTTATTCTAGATCCCCCTTCCAACTGTCTTTACTGTGATTGTTTCCCTGTAGTTAGGTATTGATTTTCTACCAGCACTATGAAGTAAATCTACTAGTCTTGACATTTCACTAGACGCATTATCTAGGTTGACAGTGTCTATATTTGTCACAGATTCTCTGATTGCTTCCTATTAGCGCGAATGTACCCGTTTCCGCGCTCGACTGCTACCCCGTTTCTTATTCGCTACTTATTCCTTTTTAAAATGTTGCACCTTTTTAATTCTTTCTTTTCTTTTCTATTTTTTGATGTTAACTAAGGGTTCGTAGACGTGAAATAACCCTAATAGCGGGTATGTACCCGTTTCAGCGCTCGACTTATACCCTGTTACGAATTTGCTATTTATTCAGTTCTTTTTCACTTTTTTTTACGTTGCACCTTTTAAATGCTTTCTTTTATTTCATTTTCTTCTCTCTGGTGTTAGTTCTGCTATCGTACAGATGAAATAACCCTATTAGCGCATATGTACCCGTTTCAGCGCTCGACTGATACCCTGTTACTTACTTGTTCCTTATTTGCTTTTTATATGTTGTACCTTTTCAATCTTTTCTTTTCTTTTGTGTTAGCTAAGGGTTCGCAGACGTAAATAGCCCAATTAGTGCGTATGTACCCGTTTCTGCGCTCGACTGCTACCCTGTTTCTTATTCGCTACTTATTCCTTTTAAACTTTGCACCTTTTTAATGCTTCCTTTTCATTTATTTTTTGTCTCTGGTATTAGCTCTGGGCTGGTAGAGGTGAAATAACCCTAATAGTGCATATGGACTCGTTTCCGAAATCGACTGCTACCCTGTTACTTATTCGCTACTTATTTGTTCCTTGTTCACTTTTTAAACGTTGCACCGTTTTTTTTTTCTTCTTTTCTTTGGTGTAAGCTATGGGTTCGTAGACTTCAAATAACCCTATTAGCGCGTATGTACCCGTTTTAGCGCTAGACTGACACCCTGTTACTTATTCGCTACTTATTAGTTCCTTATTCATTTTTTTTATAATTTGCACCTTTTCAATGCTTTCTTTTCTTTTATTTGTTTGTCTCTGGTATTAGCTTTGGGTTCGTAGAAGAGAAATAACCCTATTAGTGCGTATGTTCCCGTTTCAGCGCTCGACTGATACCCTGTTACTTATTCGTTCCTTATACGCTTTTAATATGTTGTACCTTTTTAATCTTTTCTTTTCTTTGGTGTTAGCTAAGTGTTCGTAGACGTGAAATAACCCTATTAGCGGTTATGTACCCGTTTCAGCGCTCGACTTATACCCTTTTAGGAATTCGCTACTTATTCAGTTCTTTTTCACTTTTTTTACGTTGCACCTTTTAAATCCTTTCTTTTATTTTATTTTCTTTTCTCTGGTGTTAGTTCTGCGATCGTACAGGTGAATTAGCCCTATTAGCGCGTATGTACCCGTTTCAGCGCTCGAGTCCAGATAAGAGACTTAATGCCCGATTCAGTAGGAAGTAGACATGATCATAATACAAGACAAAGAAATAATATTACACAAGTCAACACACGGACCTGTTTATATTCTGAATATTTTATCCCAGCAACAACAAAACTATGGAACACTTTTAACTTAAACATAAGAAAATGTGAATCTCTACCATTATTCAAAAAACAAATTCGTACCCAAATTAGTAAGGTCCCAACGTATTATTACGTGGGATATCGTCTTGGTCAAATTCTTCATGCTCGCTTAAGAATGGATTCAACTTCATTGAATTCTCACCTATTCCTTCGCAATTTAGTAGACTCTCCAAATTGTTGATGTGGTGATGTAGAAACAAATTCTCACTTCCTGTTATCTTGTCCAATATACACTGATTTAAGACATGAACTATTAGCTTCTGTTTCAGTTCTTCCTGTCCAAGTTGACACAAAAAATTTGCTTTTTGGATCAACGGTACTCTCAGATGAGCAAATTAGTCATTTATTTAGTTTGGTGCAGAAATATATTATCGAAAGCAAACGTTTTAACCCTTGAGTCACTGCTTTACCATTCAATAGGAACCCAAGCATTTCACACTGTATACAATACAAAAACTCATGTTTTATTTTTGTATTTTTTTTTCTTCTTCTTCTTCTCTAATGTATTTTCTACTTTTTCATATTCATATATTTATTACAGAGCATGCCAGTATTTATATTTATGTATTGTTCAATAAGTGTATTATTTGTGTAAAAGACAGATTTGTTAAAGCAAATTTGCTTGTTTCTGAATCCTTAATATTTATTTCATTTGTATCTTATCGTTTAATGTTGATTTATCTAAATAAGAAGTAAAATCACAAAAATACTGAACTCCGAGGAAAATTCAAAAAGGAAAGTCCCTAATCAAATGGCAAAATCAAAAGCTCAAATAAATATTGTTTTAACAGGGTGTCAGTCGAGCGCTGAAACGGGTACATACGCGCTAATAGGGATATTTCACGTCTACAACCCTTAGCTAACACCAACGAAAAGAATTCTTTAAAAAGGTGTTAGTTTAAAAAGCGAACAAGGAATGAATAAGAAGCGAATAAGTAACAGAGTAGCAGTCGAGCGCGGAAACGGGTACATACGCGCTAATAGGGTTATTTCACGTCTACGAACACTTACCTAACACCAAAGAAAAGAAAAGAAAAGATTAAAAGGGTACAACATATAAAAAGCGAATGAGGAACGAATACGTAACAGGGTATCAGTCGAGCGTTGAAACGGGAACATACGCGCTCATAGGGTTATTTCTCTTCTACGAACCCAAAGCTAACACCAAAGACAAACAAAAAAAAAGAAAAGAAAGCATTGAAAAAGTGCAATTATAAAAAACTGAATAAGGAACGAATAAGTAGCGAATAAGTAACAGGATGTCAGTCTAGCGCTGAAACGGGTACATACGCGCTAATAGGGTTATTTCACCTGAACGATCCCAGAACTAACACCAGGGACAAGAAAAGAAAAGAAAACATTAAAAAGGTAGAACATATAAAAAGCGAATAAGTAACAGGATCTGTCGAGCGCTGAACCGGGTCCACACGCGCTAATAGGGTTATTTCACCTCACCGAGCCTATAGCTAACATCAGAGACAAGAAAAGGGAAGAAAATAAAGCATTAGAAAGGTACAACGTATAAAAAGCGAATAAGGAACGAATAAGTGGCGAATAAGTAGCAGGTTATCAGTCGAGCGCGGAAAGGGGTACATATGCGTAAATAGGGTTTTTTCAAGTCTACGAACCCAGAACTAACACCAGAGACTAGAAAATAAAGCATTAAAAGTGCAACGTATAACAATCGTATAAGGAACAAATAAGAAGTGAATAAGTAACAGGGTACCAGTCGACCACGGAGACCGGTACATACATGCAAACAGAATAATTTAAACTAACCGAACCCATAACTAATATCAGAGACAAGAAAATAATAGAAAAGAAAGCATTAAAAAGGTGCAACGTTTGAAAAGTGATTAAGGAACGAATAAGCAGTGGGAAATCTAGTGAAAAAGAAAAAAAATCCTCTTCTAATGATAGAGTCGAGAAAATCAATAATAAGACAAAGCAGGTGACGACACTGATCAAAAGTTATTTCTAAATAACAATTGTACATTTCGAAGAAATTATTTGTTAAACTGTGTTATTAGAAATATGCATGCAAATACACGATGTTCGTTCAGTATTTATCGAGATAATTGCATTAGAAGCTTGTGAAACAGAAATCTTAAAAATGTAATCATTGCTGCATATTGATAAAAAAATATTGGAAAAAATCATGTACATAGAAAATCTAAAGAATTTTCGGGTCACTAATTTTTGGAGTGTTCCACAAAGTCCTTAGCATGTTATAATTTCCCAAAACACATTCTAATTTTTCGACTACAGCGGTCTGCTCTTCTCACATGAAAATTCAATATAGAAATATTATCTTTCCATGAATATAACAATATAGAAATCTGTCTGTGCAGGTTAAAAAATTAAAGATCAATATTCTTATAAAGTAGGCATCTTTTTACTATTTTTTATACAATTTTAAGAAAAGGTCGTCTTGATTTTTGTATATGTATTTGCGGTCTATTCACATTCAATGTTTACATCGGGATAAGTTCCGTTTGAATTTGCTTAGAAACTTAATTTCAAAAGTTCCAATCTTTGCTGCATATTAATCGATTCCTTTGGAATTGTTTCCCTGACTTTCTCTGATTTACCTGCATATATATTGTGGTAGCGAGGGTAAGGACTTAAAATGTGTGCATTTAGCCTACCTAAATATGAAACCGTGGAGCCAAGCTGCAAACAGGAACCAAACGAGGTAAATGCAAATCAGTGTTGTTAAGTCAAGAGTCTGGGTAATAATTCCCTCGTTCACCTGGGATGCCTTGCTGGGGGGTCCCGAAGTCTTGCCGGAATACCATCGGCTGTTTCCGTAGTACGTAGTTAATGATGAGGTGCAGAAAAGGGGAGTAGGAACTGGAATGTTTATCTGGCTACGACAATATATACGGATAATTAGCATGTTCCAGAGAGGTATACAGCCAGTAAAAAAAATAATTGAAGTTGGTACTCCAGGAATTTATTCGCATAGCAACATTTTAAACCAATGTTACACAAAGCTCCTTTAGTCTGCTTTACTCGTCGTTTTCTATTTTAGGAGGGAAATGATAACATTAAATGAAATTTTGGTTTTAATTTCAACTTATTTCTATTTTTATTATTTACCAGAACGTTTCCCCGTGAATTAATAATTGATAGCGTCCTTGCTAAAATGGGACAAACATTGAAAAGATCTCGTTTTCAGTGTTTACAGTTGTCACTAGATTTCCCACTGTAAGTAGCGAATATGTAACAGGGTATCAGTCGAGCACTGAAACGGGTACATACACGCTAACAGAGTAATGTCACCGAATAATCAACACCAGAGATTAAAAAAGAAACGAAAAAAATCATTAAAAGGGAGCAACATATTAAAAGCGAATAAGTAACAGGGTATCAATCGAGCGCGGAAGCGGGTACATTCGTGCTGAAAGATAATTTTACCTCCTCGAACCAATATCTTACCTCATAGTAAAAAAAAAAGAAAAGAAAATTAAAAGGGGGCAACATATTAAAAAGCGAATAAATAACGAATAAGGAATAAGGAATAAGTAACGAATAGGTAACGAATAAGGAATAAGGAACAAGTAACGAATAAGGAATAAGGAATAAGTAACCAACTTGACGACCCTTCGGGTTGGTTGAACTCACAGTAGGTCTAGGTTGTGATTGGTTAATTAGCTGATGTTGTTGTTTAGGGTTAAGAGATGTGGACCAGGCATTTGCGTTGGTAGATTAGACGTTTGACCATGCATGAAAGAAATTTCATTTTGATAGTTGTATGCAGGGGGCTGTAAATGTTGGTTTGTCTGATGAGAACGAAATTGATTATATGCATTCGGAAGAGGTATGGGTGCATGGGTAGATGGTGGGCTGGAAAATGACTGTGTGGTAGTATTTGAGGACGACGACAGTTGTTGAGTGGTGAATATCCCCTTTGGTGGTTCGGTGGGGCTACGCTTGTTGGAAAGGTTGATCTGGATTGCATTGCAAATTGCGTTGTAAGTGTTGTATCGATCCATTAGTTCATCTTTAATTTTTTGTTGACATCAGGTACTTGGATGATGTTGATTTTCATCGTGGCCGCCAGTTATGTGTGATCTTTGAGTTTTTTTACCTGACGTGAAAGTATTCTGAGTTAGAGTGGTATTTGTAGTATTGGTATTTAAGCTGTTAACCACTTTTTTCAATTGATTAATTTCGTTTCCGAGATTGAGGATTCTGGTCTTTTGATTGGTTAAAATATCTTACTTTTGTGTTTTGTTATAGAGGTTCTCTTTGTTGTTTTTGGCTTGGCTCAAGAATGAGAGTATAAAGTGGAAGATTTTGATCTTGGCTTATTTCCAGCTTATCCATTTTGTTAGATGAATCCAAATTATCATTGTCTCTAAAAGATGGAGGTGTTTGGATAAATTTAGGATTGCATGGATGTTGTGTTGTTGTGGTGTTTTGTATTGTTGGTGATAGGGAGAGTACATGATAACACGTCGTGGATGTGTCCACTGCTGGCTTATCTGACTTCCCTTTTGGATCAGATAGTAGAGATTTTACCACTGCTTGATGAATATTGTCATGTTGATCTATTGCATCTAGATTTGTAGATGTAAGATTAATGATATTTGTTTCCTAATTGTTTTTTTTTTCATATCACAAATGGTTGCATTTGAGTAACGATCTTCATAAAGGAAGTCGTCATTTCATAGCATACAAACAAAGTATTCACCCTGTATTATTTTGATGTTTGAGCCATCTTTATTGATACCCGTGCAGTGGTAATGTAGCCAGAAGTTGCATTTGTCACAGGCTATACCTTCCGCAACATAGTGTGAGCATATTGGGCATATTTTGGAGGCCTTCCTAGATTTAGTAAAGTTTTGTACTGTAGATATTGAAAAACTGATTTGATGTTCTGGATCATGCGATGTAGACTGTGGGAGAGTGGTGGGCAGAACGTCGTGGATGTACCCACTGTTGGCTGCCTTGACTTCCCTTTACAATCAGAAGATGGAGGATTTTGTAGTGTTGGGGTAGTGTTGTAAGAATTGATTGCATCCATGTATGAAGATATGGGGTTATATATGATATCCAGAGAGTCGAATTTGTCATGCATTTCATCACATATAATTATGAAGATATTATTTACAAATAAATCAACTCTACTGCCATAGACATTTATGAGACTAGTTGTGTTGTAAAAGAGGGACGAAAGATACCAGAGGGACAGTCAAACTCATAGATCGAAAACAAACTGACAACTCCATGGCCAAAAATAAAAAGACAAACAGACAAATAATAGTACAGATGACACAACATAGAAAACTAAAGTCTAAGCAACACGAACCCCACCAAAAACTGGGGGTGATCTCAGGTGCTCCGGAAGGGTAAGCAGATCCTGCTCCATATGTGGCACCCGTCGTGTTGCTTATGTTATTACAAATCCGGTAAATAGTCTAATTCGGTAAGTCACATTCGTGAAAAGGGAAGGGTATTGTAGTTACGACATAAGGAACATATCCGATATCATTTGTGAAACGGTTATTCCATAACGGTCAACCAACTCGTGATGGCGTCCGTAAAATTTACGAAGGGATGATTTCAACTTCACCATTTGGAACTCTTGGTTTAATAGCTTCCTTGTAAACGTTCACTGCATATTTTAGTGTTGAGCCAGTTTGACCATTAGATTGGCGGTTGTATATACGATAGCAATGATCTACGGTAACATTGCTTTAGTTGTGAGCCAGTTTGACCATTAGATTTGCGGTTGTATATACGATAGCAATGATCTACGGTAACAATGTTTCAGTTGTGAACTAATTTGACCATTAGATTTGCGGTTGTATATGACAGCAATGATCTACGGTAACAATGTTTTAGTTGAGCCAGTTTGACCATTAGATTTGCGGTTGTAGTATGAAGATATGACGTTATATATGATATCCAGAGAGTCGAATTTGTCATGCAGTTCATCACATAATATTTTGAAGATATTATTTACAAATAAATCAACTCTACTGCCATAGACATTTATGAGACTAGTTGTGTTGTAAACGTTCACTACATATTTTAGTTGTGAGCCAGTTTGACCATTAGATTTGCGGTTGTATATACGATAGCAATGATCTACGGTAACAATGTTTAAGTTGTGAACCAATTTGACCATTAGATTTGCGGTTGTAGTATGAAGATATATGGCGTTATATATGATATCCAGAGAGTCGAATTTGTCATGCAGTTCTTCACATAATATTCTGAAGATATTATTTACAAATAAATCAACTCTACTGCCATAGACATTTATGAGACTAGTTGTGTTGGAAACGTTCACTACATATTTAGTTGTGAGCCAGTTTGACCATTAGATTTGCGGTTGTATATACGATAGCAATGAACTACGGTAACATTGCTTTAGTTGTGAGCCAGTTTGACCATTAGATTGGCGGTTGTATATACGACAGCAATGATCTACGGTAACAATGTTTTAGTTGTGAGCCAATTTGACCATTAGATTCACGGTTATATATACAATAGAAATGATCTACGGTAACAATGTTTTATTTGTGAGCCAATTTGACCATTAAATTCGCGGTTGTATATACGATAGCAATGATCTACGGTAACAATGCTTTATTTGTGAGCCAATTTGACCATTAGATGGTAGTTTCCTGTTAAGGTATTTTCAAGCTTTTTCTCGGACATCGACTTTTAAAAGACTTATAAAAGATTACTTAAAATGTTAAATATATCAGTTAAAGATTGTTTATATGCACGGATTAACAAGATATACATATACGCAATGGATAAAAAAGTTTATTGCAAACGATAAAAGTAATAATTCTCCTGTATTCGTCATCTACAGCTACATCGTACGACGATCCATCAGCTCATTGATGACTATAAGTCGGCGCGTCGCAAACAGACACTTATTAAAAGATTATAACTTTATGAGGGCAATAATCAAAAATATTTTGTTCAAAAATTAAGAAAAATAAACATTTACATAATATACAAACAGGGTAGATGTCTAAACATACTGACTTTGGATCAGTATTTTAAACTGATCCAAAGAGTTAACGCTGATAATGTTTTGTGGAAGTGAATTCCACAGTACAACTTTGAATGGGAAAAATATGGTGGCCGGTTAAGGCCATTTCGCGTTTTCGCGTTTTCGCCTTTCATATTCTATAGGGCGAAAACGCGAAAACGCGAATCGCGAAGTCGAAAACGCGAAAACGCGAAGTCGAAAACGCGAAAACGCGAAACTTCGCGTTTTCGACTTCGCATTTTCGCGTTTTCGACTTCGCGATTTCGCGATTTCGCCTTTTCGCGTTTTCGCGATTTCGCGATTTCGCGTTTTCGCGTTTTCGCGTTTTCGCGATTTCGCGTTTCGCCTTTTCGCCTTTTCGCGTTTTTACGATATACATGTTATTATAACATAACATTTTAAATATAATTGGAGACAAGACTACAAAGTATAAGTCATTCAAATGATTGTCATATAAATTTCATATCTGTGACGTATTTTAAATATTTTCATAAATTAGACAATTTCTTCACATTCTTTGTTGACAATTACTGAACAAATTTAAAAACAGATGCATTCTTTGTTTCAAATACTCTAACAAGTCATTATCTTTTTAAAAGTGTCAAATTTATAAGTTAAGCCACAAAAACTATAGGCGGTTTTTGTTGTTGTAATTATATTTTGTTTATATACATCTATTGTTTACATGTGTATATTAGTAGATTAATTATGTTTTAGTCATGTAGTTGATATTGTATTTAGAGAGCCTTATTTAAAATTGGTTTAATTCAAATGAATTACTCTCTTTAAATAAAGATATTATTATTATTATTATTATTATTATTATTATTATTACTGAACAAATTTAAAACAGATGCATTTGTATAAAATGCCTTTGAGTATACAATTTGCTTGAAATCATATTTTTGACATTTTAAAATATATTTGTTAATTGACCAGATTCAGTTTCTCTATTTGTTTTGTTAATCTGGTTCTGACACGGGGAGGATTGTTGTTATTGTCTACCGCTTCAACAGTATATCCCTTGTCCCTTGGTGTTTCCTGTAGATGAACAAATTTCCATCTTTGAAAATTTGAAATATTAATCAATGCGTTTAGTAATATATGGGAAACACATTCTACATTTACATGAATTTTCCATAAATCCAGGTTACTTTTTGTTTAAATTAAAAGAACATGCGACAGGTTTAGGATATCTTTGCTAAGATCAACCTACGACAGTTTTGAGGCGAGGTCTTGGATAGTCCTAAGAGGATCATAAGACATGTCATAAGATATTCTAGTATCTTATAACAGGTCTTAAGATAGCTTCGCGAAACCGTCCCAAGTTTTATTTGACAAAAGTCTTATCTCCACAATGTATTAAATTTTAAACTTTTTTCACACAAGCTAATTTAAATATTAAAAATTTTAGATTCACAACAAGAGCATTAAATGAATGATTATGTATTTTAAGTAACCATGGCGATAATAATGATTAATTTCATTTATTTTAAAATGTCCAAACTATAACTTCAAGCAAATTGTATGTTCAAAGGCATTTTATACAAATGCGTCTGTTTTAAATTTGTTCAGTAATTGTCAACAAAGAATGTGAAGAAATAGTCTAATTTATGAAAATATTTAAAATACGTCACAGATATGAAATTTATATGACAATCATTTGAATGACTTATACTTTGTAGTCTTGTTCCAATTATATTTAAAATGTTATGTTATAATAACATGTATATCGTAAAACGCGAAAAGGCGAAAAGGCGAAATCGCGAAAACGCAAAAACGCGAAAAGGCGAAATCGCGAAAGGCGAAATCGCGAAAACGCGAAAAGGCGAAAGGCGAAATCGCGAAATCGCGAAGTCGAAGTCGAAACGACTTCGCGTTTTCGCGTTTTCGACTTTTATGTTACTGTTACTGGTAGGTCATTTATGAAAATCAGGAAAAGTAGTGGACCGGCCAAGACTGTGCCTTGAGGCACCCTACTGACCACAGGTGTCAAGAGTGGCAGGATGAGTTGCCAGGGAAGATAGATTTAAAATAAATGTTTCAGTCACTATTCAGATTCAGATTCTTTATTAAGATAACTAATAGTACATTAGTGTTCTCCATTACAAATCATATGATAAAATACAAAACAACATTTTAAAGTTTTACATGTAGTATATAATAATACAATTGTACACATAATTTTAAGAATTGTTTCTAATTCCTCTAAATGCATCTCTGATAAATTTGTATAATAATTAGATTCAATAATATTTTGTGGATTTAAAAGTTTAGAAACTGAAAAATAATTATTATGCGAATCTTTCAAATCTAAACCATAAGATTGGGAAAAGTTTGTCTTATATCTTTATTTATGACAAGATATCAACAAATGTTCTTCTGTTTCTACTTCAGTGCAGAATTTGCAAAAAACGTTCTTCTCTTGGAATTTGGGGTTTATTATATATCTACCCCGTTCTATATTTAAACAATGAGCACTGATACGTAGTTGTGTAATTTTACTTTTTATATTTTTGGTAAGATTGGTTTCAAGATAGAAAGGAACAAAATTTGGAACAAAAATATTACAGAAAAGCATCAGTTAAAAGTCCACAGCTCCAGATTTGATTTTTTGTAGTTGTGAGTCAGATGGCTGATTATAATATCTTATTAGACTATTTTTAAAAACTCTATTATCTGTCAAATTTTTGGTATCAAGTTTAAGTACTTTAAATATTTTATTTAGGGTAGAAAACCAGCATTTTGAGTTTTCTTGAGATAATTCTTGATCTGCAGTAAACGCACTAATATATAATATTATACCTCTATTTATTATATTTTGAATAATCTTTTTTGCCTTTGCTAAAAATCATTATCTTGGTTTTATTTAAATTAATTTGTAATTTCCATGTAATACAGTAGGAGTTTAGTTTGTTAAGACAATGGTGTAGACCTTCTTTATTTTCTGATAAAAGTAACAGATCATCTGCAAATAGTAGATGATTGATTTTATGATTTCCTAGATCTAATGGATAGGAATTGTCTTTGTCATCAAAGCATTTACCTTAATCATTCAAGAAAATATTAAATAATGTAGGGCTAAGACTGTCTCCTTGTTTGACACCTTTATCATTTTTAATTGGATTGGTTATAAAATTATTCTTTTTTATGCAGAAAAATGTGTTAGAATACATATTTTTATAACATTAAAGATATTCCCTGTTATTCCAATTTCTTCTAATTTGAAATACATAGCTTCTCTCCAAACTAAATCAAACGCCTTACAAAAGTCAACAAAACATACATACATAGGTTTTTTTTAGCTTATGTAAGTATTTATTTAACAGTGTTTTCAAAATAAATATTTGATCTGTAGTTCTATAATCTTGCCTAAAACCGGCTTGGTTATCTTCAATTAAATTGTTTTCTTCAAGGTAATTAGATATTCTATATTGCAGTATTTTCGTAAATGAGGGTCGTAATGGGGGTACCTTCATGTTATTTATGTTCTTAACAATAAAAAAAAATCGACTGATTTTGACGAATCAGGTTAAATTCTTTCCAAAAATAACGGTAACGGGTAATTATTTGAGACCTCTGACGAATCACGATAAGGATATTTTGACGAATCACGATAAAATTTTAACCAAGTTGACGCTAACAGTAGCCGAAAATGATCGTTTGACGCCTGACGGTAAAGGGCATTACTACCATCGTAAATAGCTTAATTTCCTAAGCATCTTCCATTACTTATTCCACGGTAGTTATTACAATCATAGATGGAACCGCTTTCATGTAAAGTAGAGATAGTTGAAATATTCCAAATATCTGGAAAAATACCAGATTCAAAAATGTTATTATTTAAAGACTCTAACTAGTGGCAATATTAAGCTGTTTGTCCCATATTTCAAAAACTCATTGAGAATAAGGACAAGACCTCCAGTTTTATTATTTTTCAAGGATTTTAAAGCTTTTCTGACATCTTTACATGAAATAGGTGAATTCAACATTTCAATGTATGTATCCGTTTTAGATTCAAATTAAGAGTCAGATGTTTTTTTTCATTTTCCTTTAATAAACTTTTAAAATGATTTTCCCATTGGTCTTTTGTATTGGGTCATTTGTTTTGGTATTTTTCCACATTTTTTTAACTTATCAATTGTTTTCCAAAAAAAGTTAGGATTTGTTTCGTCAAGTTCATTTATTTGTGAATATATATTTTAAAAGAATGCACTCTTTGTTCTTCTGTTTAGTTTTTATATACTTCACAAGCCCTAAAATAATTAACTTTAAGGTCATGGTTGTAAGTGTTGTTTTGTACTTTTTTACCTAAATGTCTGAGATCTTTCCTCATTAGTTCACAATTATTAAACCATTATTGTTTTCTCTTGAGTTTCTTCTTTAACTTCTTGTTTAATTTATATTTATCACAAGATGTAGCAGTATCAATAATAATATCTGTAAATTGTTTTGTTATTTGATTTATATCTGTAATACCTCATGTATCAACATCTGCCATAAAATTGGCTAACTTGCTTATCACTTGTGGTGATGAAATATCGTGTGTATATGTTTTATGACAATTATTGTCCCAAATAAAATAGCCTGGTAAAAATTCCATATTAGTATATTCATTGTCATGAATGACTATTGGGACATTAAATTTTAAAGACATTCTAATAATACAATGACCAGATGTTTCCACTGGAGGTAGTACATTAAAATAAGAAATGTAATGAAAAATATCTTCTGATACAATTATGTAATCAATAACACTACAACCTCCTCTAGCATCAAAATATGTACAGTTTCTGAATTCTGAATTCTGAAGTAACAAGTGCCTGTGCTCAATTTTCAAAGTTGTCAGACTTTTGACGTCCAATTTAGGGCATTTAAATATGATTAAAAAAAGTAAAACAGATGTTTTAAGATATGCTCCTATCAGGAGGTCGTCGGTTACCTTTTTTTAAAATAGTCTGGAGTAAATAGTGCTCCTTTTAAAAATAGATCTGAATGTTGTTTCGGAATAACAACTGCTTTTCACCGGTATTGATTTACTATTGTACACAATATAATTTTATCCAATCAAAATTCAGCATTTGATTCAGACCTTATTGCTGACATCATTTCCGCACCCCCCTACACCCACAAAGGAAATTTGCAAGTGGTTTGGCTTCCCTATAAGGAATAAAGGTATAAGACACGTGCTGAATTTGAACTTTGTCCTCGTTATTATTTTAGCGCATCAATGCATAACTGTTGTTATATACGAGGTACCCTTTTACCATGAATTGGCATGGCAACGAAAATTTGTGAAATCTGCTTTTCAAGTGTCTCCATTTATTGACCATTATTCAAGACATTTTCATTTTACTATACTTAAATAATTTTTACTTTCATTGAATTAATTTGATTCGTGTAAACAAAAAAGGGGGGTTCAGGTTCTATCCAACGGATCAGTTTACAAAATCCATATCACTATTTTGAAATCTGGCCCATGACCATGTTGACATGAGAATAAGTGACTCAAACTATTGACATTATACAACAATACCTTCTTTTATGCTTCTGATATTTACTCTTGTGAGGTGAAATTTAAGGGTGGGTCTTTTCACCACCGAACACCACCGCACACCACCGAACACCCTAAAAACCACCAACCAATAAGAAAAACAGTGATATTATACAATAAAACGATAAAATAAATTAAATTACGTACAATTTTATCAATTTTTCGATTTTTATGTGCATCATTTTATGTTCAAGTCGATAATCAATATAAAGAAAATGTCTCCGGATTCATCACTATTTTTCCAGATTACATTGTGTGTGTATACATATATTTCAAATAAAATTCAAATATATTCATAATTAGAAATCAGTTCAATTATCCTCGATCTCTGTTTCTTGGTTAGATTTTGATATATGTCTCTTTTCTTATTATTGGTACAAATATTTTATAGAAGAAGAAAAAAAATGAAAAAATATATAAAATGTATTTGAGGTGTCCAGTGGTGGTTTATGGAGTTCGATGTAGATATTTGGTCTCTTAATCTTATTATTTGTTGAATTAATAACTAAATTATTATATTTAGATCACATTTATAACGATAAAAGATCAGAATAATAAATTTTTAGGGTGTGCGGTGGTGTTCGGTGGTGAAAAGACCTACCGGAAATTTAATGGGACCCTGTAATGTGTCATGTCTAGTAGTCAGGTCTAGAATATAGCCAATATAGTCCACAGAATCCAACTTTCTATCAAATTGAACCTCTCATATTAACAAACTCTCCCGACTTATGAAAAGAAAGGGTTTTAATCACGCAGAATTGAGGCCTACCATCTCACCCCACTCATGAAAATGCTGAATTTGGGCCTTCCAAATCACTCCACTTATGCAAGGTAGTTTAATCCTGATGATTTTAGGCTGACCAACTTGCCCCACTATTGAAAAGTATTTAACCCTTATGATTAAGGTCTGCCAAATAGCCATGATCGCCCCTAGCACATATGAAAAAGAATTAAATCCAGCTGAATTTAGGTCTATGTACTTTTCCCACTATTGAAAAGTAGTTTAATCCTGATGAATAAAGGCATGAAAGGTATGCCAACTTGCTGTGTATTGCTATACTGTTTTTTTTTAATTTTGAAACTGTTTAAAAAAAATAAAATCCTTTTTAAATAATACAACCAACACAGTTACATACCGATGAATAATGTATCACCAATTTTATTTTAAAAATGAAGCATCATTTAACATGTTTAATTTAATATCAAATGTTAAATTATCTTTTTTTTTCATATACATGTATATTGTAACGTGGTTTATTTTGTCGGGTGTTGCAAATTCTCTAACTTTTTCAAAACAGAGTTTAAAAAGTGTTATATGCATTTTTTAGGTTCATTTAGCTGCCAAAAGGCCAGTTTCTTTTAAAACATAAAGAGAGACAAACGAATGTTATGCATACATGTAGCTACAGGTCCTTAAGGAGCCTCTAGAGCCTATTAGAAAGTTGCCACATACATGTGCAATCCTTTGCATAAAATCTAATTCTTTTTGTTTATTACATTTATATCTAGTGTGACTGACTGACCTAGGCTCCGTGTTGAAGACCGTACTTTGACCTATAATGGTTTACATTTATAAATTTTGACTTGGATGGAGAGTTGTCTCATTGGCACTCATACCACATCTTCTTATATCTGTCTATATTTATTCATAACAAATTTTCCTTTTCAGGGTTTATAGAAAGCCAGAGTGAAGTGAAAATTGAGAATCAACTTTGTGGCTCCCTCAGAAAGAAAAAATGGAAGATAGCTTAATTCCTATAGAAGACCCAAAGTCTGACATTTATAAAGAAGTTCACATAGAAATGATGACCACTGGTAATTCGTCCACTGAAGTCGATATGGCCGGAGCATTGAATGCTTCCGCTGCTCTTAGTGCTTCTGCTGCTTTGAAAATCACAGAAAGTACAAGTGAACACGGTACTACACAAGAAAACCCTCAGGAATTAGTTTCCATGGTTACCAAGAGCAGAGATAAAAGTACAAATGGCAAGAGAGAACACTTATTGGATTTTGTCTGTAAGGATAATTCAGCTCAAGATATAAATATAGATAGTGACACTGTTGATCATGGTAATACAGAATCAATAACATCTTCTATAACCATGGAAACTGACAATACAGACATTTCAAATAACACAGACTCAATCATACCTTGTGGAAGTATTGATACTTTGAAGGAAAGCCATGAAATGTCTCCATTAGAAAATTTAGAAACTGTTACAACTTCTGAAAGTCTGAAGCAAACACAGATTTCAGCATCTTTAAATATAGAAATATCCGATAATGAAACTCCCTCTATGTCAAGTACTCCCATGACAGACCAAATAAGACCTGAAACATTCATCGATGACATTGAAAAATTTGCCAATTTTGTTTCCAAAGAAGGTCTGGCAAAAAAGATGAATGAATCAGTATCTCCTGTTTCAAAAGAGCATAATGATTTAGAAAATGATAATATTTCTGACGATACCAGTCCTACTGGAAAAACCACCATTGATCAGTCAAATGAGAAAACAGTTGTTGCTTCAAGTTTTAGCATTGATAACATTAAAACTGAGAAACAGGAGGAGGATGATGTAGATGCTGATTTGAAATCCTATGCTTTGGCCGTTAATGACATGCTTGACAGCCAAGTGGAAGTTTCAGCTAATTCTAATGAAATTGATTCAGAAATACAAACAGTAGTTGTCTCCAATACTGATGCTGGGGAACTAAAGATGACTTTTACTGATAATGCTGTCGGCAGATTTGAGACAATTGGAAAAAGCGAAGACAAAGTTGCAGGTGATCCATTGGCTGAAGGTTTGAAACCTCTTCGAAAAAGTCACAGACCAAAGAGGAGGAGAGTGTATGAAGATTTTGAGCAGACTGATACAAGTGCCATTGATTATGTAGTTGATCAAGTAAGTAAGGCTATAGAGGAGGACCAAGAGTTTATTAAAATGTCAGCACCTAGCACATCAAAGTCAAAACGAAAAAATCCATCACCAAGAAAAGCGAAGTTGACTGTTGAGGAAGTTTACGAAAGTGACACAAATGAAGACAGCGATGGTGACATTGGTAAAGATATACTTAAAGTAAGAATGGCTAAGTGTGACATCTGTGACAAACATTTCCTAGATAAGAAAATAGAGGAACATAGAAGAAGGCATAATAAAGAGCGCAAAACTCAGTTAGATTATCCATGTGTTGTTTGTGGCAAGGTATTCCTAAAACGTGAGCACTGGCGTCGTCATGTTAAAATCCATGATGATGTGCGACCCTACTCGTGTACTGAATGCAACAAAAGTTTCCGTCGAAAAGAGCATGTCAAACGACACATGTTAATACATTCTGGTGAGAAACCTTTTGAATGCATGCACTGTCATCAGTTTTATCAACGTGCTGATCATCTGAAGAAACATATACAACAGCACATGAAAGGTACATATCAAGAGAGGAGAAGAAAAGGTAATGAAGAATCTCCAGCGGAGCGCACTTCAAAAAGAAGAAAACCAACAACTAAGGCAGCTAAACTTGTAGCACAGAGTCGTAGGAGTAAACTTAAACAAGAAGAGGAAGAGGAGGATCATTATTCTGATGGGTTGTCTGATGATGAAATGTATACTGCATAGAATTTGTAAATAAATGCACTAGTATACATGTTGTGTACTTTCAAACTGAGGATTTTAAATGAAAACAAAAGCAAAATGCTGTCATACAGGATTTAAGATATTAACATTCAAACTTTGTCATGTTAAATACTAGTACATGAAATAGGAGGATAAAAACTGCAGTTAATACATTAATTGTACTGACATTTTATTAATTTAATTTTAACAAGAATTTTTTCTATTTTTAGACAAGACACTTACACACAAATTTAATTATACAGTTTTACATATTTTATATTTTGAACTTCAAAATGACAACTTTTAAAAAATTTAACCAACATTTAAAAAAGATCTTGGTCATGTGACATGTTGGTAAATAATATATTGTAAGTAAACAGATTTACATTAGTTGATTTCATTGATTCATTGATTATAAGATTCATGTTATATATTATATATAGTAGCTACTTATATATGTATTAGCTTCTCAAGAATAAATTGTAAATGTCCACAAGTTTTTTGATGATTAGCATGATTAGTAAAAACCAAACTAATTGTAAAATTTTACTACATGAATTTACAATCTGACAATTGCTTGCTGTGGATATTTTCAACACAAAAAAGTTTTTTTATTAAGAAAGACCTATTGATTTTGTTGTGATTATAAGGTCTTTCCAATTTTCTGTGGAAAGACCTATTGTATTTGTTCTGATTATTATATTTTTTTATCTTCTTCTGCCACTTTTATTTCTTTTGTTTCGCAAGATGTCGCTTTGATGTTTGGTATATGATATCGCATAGTTTATGCACCTTTGAAACTAACCCTGCTTAACCGTATACTTTTTTTGTAAGAGTTATCTCTCCAAACACCGTTTTTCTTGTGGGTGCACTGCATCTCCTCCGTAACCGTAAAAGAAAGTGACAAATTTATTTTACCAAATTGCTCGTTATATCCTCAGGATGTTTTGTGCAATTTTGACGGAAGCGGTATGAAGACTCCATATGAGAGTTATTTCCCCTTCTGTATTTGACATTAGTGATAGATTAATGTATAGCATGAATGGTAAGTGATAGAGACCTAAAGTAGATTGATTTGAGGTCCTTGATTCACTAAAATAAAATTGAGGTCAAGGTCAAAGGTCGAGGTCATATTCTAAATTTTGACTTTTCCTTGTTTTATGATCTCCTCTGTCACTTTTAAAGATATATATGAAAGAACTAGTGCAAAATGTTTGCCTGATTGTTATGAAGATATGATAAATTTGATCTGAAACAATTCAGTGACATTTTATGGGAGTTATTGTCCTTGAAATGATTAAATTTAAGGTTAATTGATTATTACTCCAACTTTGTACATGATAAAGCCATAGGGTCTTTTGCAAACTGTTGGTTGACATATGACCTTGAAAAATATCAACCGGAAGTGACCTTGAGTAAACCAGAAGTAGCCATTTTTGCACTATTTCATGGAAAAGTACCTAGAAACTATATATTTTTTAAATACACATACAAATGACGATCATTTGAGACCGGAAGTGACCTTCAATAAACCGGAAGTACCTCGTATCTCCCTTACTACTAGCAAAAGTATATAGAAACCATATATTTTTGGAATCAGTGTGAATAAAGCTATCATGTGAGACCGAAAGTGACATTTTTTAAACCGGAAGTTGACAATTATCTCCTTATTTCAGGCAAAATATATAGAAACATATCCTGTTGAACTTACTTTAAATAAAGCTAATACTAACAATGACCACTGCCCTTTCCTCGATCTTGATATCCATATCATTAACGGAAAGCTTAATACAAAATTTATGATAAAAGAGATGATTTTTCATTTCCTATCGTTAATTATCCATTTTAGATGGTGACGCCCTTGTCACCATCTTACGGTGTTTATATATCTCAACTTGTACGATTCGCTCGTGTATGTAACAACGTTTCAGATTTTAACGAAAGAAATTTATGTATTACTGAAAATTATTACACCAGGGTTTTCGATATCACAAACTAGTCAAAACATTTACTAAATTTTATCATCGGTACAAGGACATCATTCGTAAATATAGCTCAACATGCAGACTTCTTATACGCTCAGGTATTTCACATCCAATCTTTTATGGTAATATTCTTTATAAAGCACTAAAATGTCAGTATTCACCGCAGAAGCTAACAAAACCTTTAAATAGACTTATTAAGAAGGGATATAGTTACGATACTGTTGTCAGGTCATTAAAGATTGCATATTTTGGCTTTAATATTGATTCACTTATAGGGTCTTTGCATCGGAACTAAACACATTTATTTAAAACCAGTTGTTGGCATGACACGGGTTATGCTCTTCTCATATATTTTATGATGGTATGATACTAAACCCTAACGGGAGGGATTGTGCCTGATATTCATATGATGAAGACATAATCTTTCAATCAGTTTAATTGAGGTCTGGAGCTGGCATGTCAGTTAACTGCTAGTAGTCTGTTGTTATTTATGTATTATTGTCATTTTGTTTATTTTCTTTGTTACATCTTCTGACATCGGACTCGGACTTCTCTTTAACTGACTTTTAATGTGCGTATTGTTATGCTTACTTTTCTACATTGGCTAGAGGTATAGGGGAGGTTGAGATCTCATAAACATGTTTAACCCGCCGCATTTTTGCGCCTGTCCCAAGTCAGGAGCCTCTGGCCTTTGTTAGTCTTGTATTATTTTTACTTTTAGTTTCTTGTGTATAATTTGAGTTTAGTATGACGTCCATTATCACTGAACTAGTATATATATTTGTTTAGGGCCAGCTTAAGGATGCCTCCGGTGCTGGAATTTCGCTGTATTGAAGACCTATTGGTGACCTTCTGTTGTTGTCTGTTCTGTGGTCGGGTTGTTGTCTCTTTGACACATTCCCATTTCCATTCTCAATTTTATTGAATCAGTATGAAGAAACCTATGCTTGGATGCCAATAGTAACTTTGAGTTTACCGGAAGTAACTTCTTATCAATAATTTAGAAAATTGATGTGGAAAGACCTTCAATTGTTCTCTCAACAATTGGTTTTGAAATTAATTTTTTTTTTTCTTCTTCTGCCACTTTTATTTCATGCGTGTAATTTTTGTTTCGCAAGATGTTGCTTAGATGTTTGGTATATGACATTGCTCAGTTTATGTGGCTTTGAAACTGACCCTGCTTAACCGAATACTTTTCTTTGTAAGAGTTATCTCCCCAAACACTGTTTTCCTTGTGGTTGCATCTCCTCCTTAACCGTATAAGAAATTGACAAATTTATTTTACCAAATTCCTTGTTATATCCTTCGCATGTTTTGTCCAATTTTGATCAAGGCGATAAGAAGACTCCATATGAGAGTTGTTTCCCCTTTTGTATTTGACATAAGATATATATGTATCGCATGAATGGTAAGTGATAGAGACCTTATATATTTTAATTTGAGGTCCTTTCAAAGTTTGTTCACAAAAATGAATTTCATGTAAAGGTCAAAGGTCAAGGTCATGTTCTCAATTTTGACTTCCTTGATTTATGATCTCTGACACTTTTAAAGATATATATAAAAGAACTAGTGCAAAATGTTTGCCTTATAGTGACGAAGATATGATACATTTGGTCTTAAACAATCCAATGACATCTTATAGGAGTTATTGCCCCTGAAATGTTTTAATTGAAGGTTAATTGACTATTATTTCAACTTGGTTCATGATAAATCCATAGGATCTTGTGCAAAATGTTGGATGACATATGACCTTGAAAAATGTCAACCGAAAGTAGTCATTTTTGCATTTATTTCATGGAAAATTACAGAGAAACTATATGTCTTTTAAATAGGCATACATAAACCTTTCATTTAAGACCGGAAGTGACCTTCAATAAACCTGAAGTAGCTTATTATCTCCCTTATTACATGCAAAAGTATATAGAAACCAAATTTTTTTGGAATAAGTGTAAATACAGTTATCATATGAGACTTGAAGTGACACTGTCAAAACTGAAAGTTTCCAAATATCATACTTATTTCAGGCAAAAGTATATAGAAACCATATATTTTTGGAATCAGTGTGAATACAGTCATCATATGAGACTAGAAGTGACATTTTCCAAACCGGATGTAGCAAATTATCTCCCGTATTTCAGACAAAAGTATAAAGAAACCATATATATATTGAATCAGTATAAAAGAACCTATGATTGGACACCAATAGTAACTTCGAGTAAACTGGAAGTAGCTTATCAATTATTTAGAAAATTGATGTGGAAAGACCTTCAATTGTTCTCTGAACAATTGGTTTTGAATTGTTTTAAATTTTGTTAGGTCAGGCCTTGTATAGCTTGCTGGCAGTATGGGTTTTGCTCATTGTTGCAGGCTGTACAGCAACCTGTAGTTGCATGCAGCTATGCAGGTCCATACCAGTATTGGTCTTGCTTATGGTGTACATCTATAAGCAATGGGTCAACGTTTTTTGGTGTATGGAATGATTGTAAGGTATACATGTCCATCTCTTTTGTCAACAGGAACAAATATCATGGCATGTTTTATAACAAAGTTTCCAGGGGATCTTCTGTTGGGCAGCACAAATATATATTGCCACTGTCACTGGCAGGGTTCTTCTGACATGGACCACATTTACATAGATCATTGATAATTTTAAGTTAATGTGATACTTATAGTACTCATCTTAATGACTTCGAATATAAAATAAATCCTGATCAGTAAAGCAAACGAGACGTTTCAGTGTGCTCTCTTGTTTAGATTAAACAGACCATCATGGTCAATGTGAGCTATTTGCATCCCTTGGTGTCCATCATTTATCTGTTTACTTTTCACATTTTAATCTTCTCAAGTGAACCTAACTTGAATGACAGGAGAAATATATGTATGGTCCTTTGTAGAAAATTCTCATTTGATCCTTTTCATGAAAATCATGACTGAAAGATCTAGAAATAAATGCCTATTAATTCCAATGGGTCATTTGTGGGCTAGATTACAAGTATGTTACCACTGGATAAGCTATAATTGGCTAAATTACTCAAATTATACATGAAGAAAAAATGTGCATTGTCACTGAAAATAGTTCATGACTTGTCTAACTGGCAGGTTCCACCTTATTTTCATGGTCTGATTGTCAAATCAAAATGAGGGTACAAAACTGCACATGATAGCATACAATTCTACCAAGTATCAGCCAGAGCTTTCTGTAAACCGTACTCGGAGTAGTTGCATCATAAGTGCCATTGTTCAGAATTATTTAGGTTAGAATACAAATAACAAGAATGTGTCCATAGTACAAGGATGCCCCACTCACACTATCATTTTCTATGTTCAGTGGACTGTGAAATTGGGGTCAAAACACTAATTTGGCATTAAAATAAGAAAGATCATATCATAGGGAACATGTGTACTAAGTTTCAAGTTGATTGGACTTCAACTTCATCAAAAACTACCTTGACCAAACATTTTTAACCTGAAGCGGGACAGACTGACGTACGGACCAAAAAACATAATGCCCCTCTACTATCGTAGGTGGGGCATAAAAATGGCCAAAGGTCCATTGCTCCCTAAAAAATTGTCAAATCAAGTTGATGATATAGCATTATCAAGTGAAAATGACCACGTATAATTCTACCTACAATGAAAGCTGCTTGTCAAACTCTCTTGAGTATGGACGTGTGTTCAGACAGACTGAATGAGACTATTACTTAATGGGTCTCACTGCAGGGACAATAAGCATTAGGCCAACAATATTCTGTGTATAGAATGATTGTAAGGTTTATGTCTGACTGACAAGGTTCATTTGACCTGAAATTACACTGTAAAATAATTTGGGTCATGAATTTTAAAATAGTGATTTGTTCCACTTGAACAAGATTAAAAATTAGTATGTCTGAAGCTGTCAAACAGAATTTAAGATCCTCTTAACATAAAATTGTCCATATTTTGAGCTGATGAAGTTTTGTTAAATTTTGATATAATTTGTTCCATAAGTAGAACACCACACTGTGAAAATATTATTAAGAAAGTGCAGCTGCGATTTTTTTAATTTGCATTTACTATCTAAATGAAATGCAGTTACAAAATAACGGTGTTTTCGGGCCTATTGTATCCTGGTATGGTGACCGACTTCCTGCAGACTGTTACCTTGTGATCTAGCACATAAAAAATCTGGCTCAATGTGTTGGTCTAGTACAAAGCCAGGTACATATTGGTATCACATTCTCCGGAATATGCATTTAATTTGCCACTGCACTTAAAACAGCCATCCAATATCATGATCCCTGTTTTAAGTGAAAATTGTGTTGTTTCTCAATCTCTAGTTTTGGGAACCATTGTTGATCTTATTGCCATTTAGTTGTTGGTCCTTTGGATTTATGGTTTTTCATCCCTTTGAAATTCTACTTACTTATAATAGTCAGGGTAGATTCATCCCCTGAAAGTTGGAGGGCATATTGTTTCACCCATCCAACCGTCCTTTTGTCTGTCCCATTATGGGTATATAGCTATTCCAAATAACTCCTAGTTTGAATGCTAGGAAGTTTTCACTTTGCTGGCTGTTTGTACATATATTGAAGGTGTGCATGTAGTCAGGGTTTTGATTTTTATTAATATTTGCACTTTGGGAGATAGTTGAACTTTTGTCATTTTTGGAGTATATACTTGCATAAGAGGTGCATAGGTTTCCGGATAACTCCTCCTACAGTGAACCATAGACCAATGTGCTCCCATGCTCAACTTTGTGTATTGTAAAATAACACTTTGCATCTACAAGGGCATCATTTGTGTCTCCCAGACACAATAATATCTCAAAGAAAGTCCTACATTGACAGTTACTTCAGAGTGGAGTGCTAGGCATCACTTTGTCTAGTCTTACCTATAATAGTCAGGGTAGAAAATATTCTAGAGGTTACTGCCACAGGTCTGTTTTTGTCTCGCCTGCGATGAAAGTCGAAGAAGCGAGACACAGGGATTGCACTTCCGGCAACGATGTCACACAATTGTAAACTTTTTCTGCTAAAGTTAGTTTGATAGGAACTACTAGTGAAAGATCAATGATAATTTGTATGAAGTTGCATTACTATCAGTACATATCAGTTTGATGACTTTTTTGAGACTCTACCCCTAGGTCATGGTCCAGTGACTTTGAATTAATTAGCAATTTTCAATGTTAAGTTTTCTGTTTAAGTTAGTTTGATAGGAACTATTTGTGATAGATCAATGATATTTTGTATGAAGTTGCATTACTATCAGTACATATTAGTTTGACAACTATTTTGAGGCCCTGCTCCCTAGATCATGGCCCAGTGACTTTGAATTAATTAGCAATTTTCAATGTTAAGTTTTCTGCTTAAGTTAGTTTGATAGGAACTACTGACGATAATTTATGAATTATATTTTCTATAAAGTTACATTACTGTCCGTAAATCTCAGTTTGTTGACCCTTTTGAGGCCCTGCCCACTAGTTCATGGTCTAGCAACTTTGAATAAATTAGTAATGTTGCTGTCCATCAGATTGTCTTTTCTGAATTTTATGCAGACAGGTGAAACATATCTTTGTGTCAACAGATTATTAAGGATAATATTTGATAAATGAATTCAAAATGAAATGTAGATGATCAGAAGGTTCTTCATCTTTTTTTATTTAAAATTCAGGTGCTTAATTAGCCTTCCTCAACAGGCACTTTGTAGAAAGATTTAAAATTTATATAAATTAATTGCATGGCAATAACATATTTGCAAATTTTGCTTGAAATCTTTACGTTACCAAATACAGATTTACTGATACCAGAGTAATAGTTTTTTGGTCAGTTTGCATATTTTCCTATGTACAATTTCATTTTTTAATGTGGATGCAAGGTGAATATTTTGTATTGATTCCACATTTGGCAATGTTTGGTGTTCAGTTTGTTTGGCCTCAGCTGATATGTGGATGTCAGAGTTAGATAATCCTGTTGTTGGATAATGAAGGTAAAAAAGTTATGCAAAAATATAATTTAATGTCATAACTTTACATCTGCTGAAGAAACAGGTTATATCTGATTAAAACATATTTGCGGTTGCAAATACTGCCACTTTCCATAAATCTTTTTGAGGCAGATTTTGATTTGTTGTAGTCATCCAACAAAATTCCAAGATAAATATTTCTGTCAAAATGAATTCCGTCATTCTCTCCGCTATAGCCTTGGTGAATTTTGTTGATATGTTCAATTATCCTCTCAACGTCAGCCTGCTTGTTCTGTCTTTTAACATCCTCCCCATGTTAGCCTTGCCACATGGTCGGTCTTCCTCTTGGTAGGTTTTATAAATCCAAGGAACTGTAACTCTGATACAGCTCTTATAAATCGAGCTCTGGTGACAAAGGTTAAGGAAGCATTTAAAATAATTTAAAGTCTGGTATATAAAAAATTCACTATAAAAAAAAAATCTATTAACTGTTACCTTAATTTGGAGTTTTGTCATTTTAAAAGTATATATACTGGAATTATACAACAAATTATTGTTTGTTGTTAAACTTGGTTTTATCCAGAAAATAATCTTTTAATTAAAAAGGTATATTGCTCTATCATATTCATTGTAAAAAACAAATTCCCCTCGCCACCCCTCTTTTTCCATCTGAAAAATCTGAACAACAATTATCTATTTTGGTGTGGCCTTACTGTCAATTTTTTGGTAAATTGGAGAAAAAATTTTAAAATGTATCCAATGCACTGCTTCAGTTTTTTTTTTTAACAATTCCTCAAACACAAAGGTTCAAGGTTGAAATTCCAAATACAAACAATTGCACCAAAATTTAAAAATAGTAATTTTGTGTAAAATCAATCAGATTAAGATCAGATCTTTTCAAGTTGAGGTGGAGCCTGTAATTCAGTGGAGGAATGTTTTGGTAAGTACATAACATCAAAATGATATCAGGAAATCATGCTTCGAAAATCAAATTCCAGTGTATTCTTTCAAAAATAACTTGCACTTTACCAAACAATTTTTTCTATTATCAATAATCAAAAATACCAAAATTTTTGTAGGGAAAAATTTGATTTGATAGTTACAAGTATAGTCAGAATAACCCCTTCATGGAGGTCTTCAGATCTCTTAAACTGTTAACAGGGACTTTTCAAGTCATATTTTAGTCTGCAAAAACATGGTTTTATTTATTAAGTGGAAATGGTTTTGCACTTGTTTTCAGTAACCATGAGGACTCTTAGATCAGAAATTTGTGTGTTCTGTCTTAGTGCTGATCTAATGAGTGGAGACTTTTCCAACTTAACTTTCTAGTTTGTTCCTATGTTGTGCTGTTACACACTGTCACTAGTTCACCGGAGGGTTGAGCACTCACAAATTTGTTTTTTACCCGACTATTTTCTTCCTGTGTCTGTCCCAAGTCAAGAGCCTGTTTTTTAGTTGTTGTTGGTTTCAGTCTGCTTTGTTTTTTCCCATAAATCAGGCGGTTGATTTTCTCTTTTGAATTATTTCAATATTTGTTATGCTGATGCCTTTTATAGCTTACTATACAGTACAAGTTTAACTCTGTTGAAGACCGTTCAGTGAGGGTAGGAATGCCCTTTACCGTCAGGCGTCAAATGGCCATTTTTGGCTACCGTTAGCCTCAAATTGGTTAAAATTTTATCGTGATTCGTCAAAATATTCTATCATTATTCGTCAGAGGTCTCAAATAATTAACCGTTACCATTATTTTAGGAAAGAACTTAACGGGGGGGGCATTAAAATCAGCCAATTATTTTACCATCATAAAGAAAGTGTTCATTTTATCGTCATGCACAAAAAATTACCGTCAACGTCTTTTGGCCAGATTTTTTACTGTTATTTGTCATGAAGGTACCCCCATTATGACCCTCTTCAGTGTCTTATAGCTGTTAACATCCTTTTCTATACCATGTCAAACTGTAATTCAACCTAACATCAAAATATCTATCAGCCACACAAAAAACCCAAAGGACATAAATATTAAAATATGATAATCGAAGTATTGACACAGTTCCTAATTTTGGACAGGCAGATTATCATGTGACAGTTTAAACCACTTTGTTGATTTACACTAAGGATACTGTAATACTTTATCCACTGCTTTCTTCTTTCCTTCTTCTTCCTCCTCTCCTGTTGTTACAACAGTCACAAAAGCCTGTCATGATACAATAATATACAAACAGCTGATTAAGCACAATATTTGTTGATGCTAAAGCTAAGGATAATAAAGTTTGAGATATATGCTAAATAACTTCTAGTTATAAAAAAAAACCAAATAAAAGAATGTATATGAAATAAGTATCACATATGAAAGTTCTTTGGGTATGCGTATGTCATGTTGAAGTGCAGTATAATTTCACTATTTTGAGTTGGAACCAGACACAGGACAATCAATAATTTGATTTGAATATACACTGTCATCTCTGTTTCTTGTCCGTTTTTAGATCTAATTAGATATTTCAGTTTTACACTGGAAACTCTACACAAAAATTTATGACAAAGGAACGAATTTTCGTTCCTATTGTTACTTTTCCTATTTTGGATGGTGATGTTCCTTTGATACCATGTTACAGTGTTTATAAATCACAACTCGTTGGCTATGCCCCTGTGTGTAGTGATGTTTTGGATTTCAATGCGTCATCTATGTATTACTGGTAAATTGTTGAGTCAAGGATATTGTTACCACAAATTACTTAAACTTTTACTAAATTCTTTCATAGATACAATGATTTGGTTGGAAGTTGGCTGTATCTGTAGATGAATTATTACAAATGGGATAGCACATCCTAATTTTACGGTGATGTTGTTTACGAAGTCTGTAAATTTAGATACAATCTTTGTAAACTTATTGATCCTTTAAATAAACTTATTCTAAAAGGTTACCAGTTCAACACTGTAATTAGATCTTTGAATATTGTTTTTATTGGTATAAATATTGTTATCAGTAAATTTAAACCATACTTAATATATTTATTATTCACATATACACATTCACTGTTCTAAAATCTGTTGATACCTATACTTTGGCATTGCACAAGGTCATGTTTTTCTCTGATTATTAATGAAGTCTTTACACTAAATCCATTGGAAGTTGGATGTGTATGTACTGATTGAAATTTTAGTCTTGGATACTTGATTTATTTATTAGTTGTTATTGGCCTTGAACTAGCTGTTCATAACTGCGAGTACTCTCAGATCTGTAACTAAGTGTCTTTTTTGTTGTGAGGGATGTCATTGCTGGTCTGTGTTTTGTTGTTTTCTGCTTTGTTTCGATCTGATGAGTTCAGCCCTTTTCAACTGATTTTTATAGTTTATTCTTATGTTGTACTGCCACTGTCCCAGGTTAGGGGGGGGTTTGGTTCCAACAGACATGTTTTACCCAACCACATTCTGTATGTGCCTGTCCCAGTCAGGAGCCTGTAATTCAGTGGTTATCGTTTGTTGCTGTAAATCATATTTGTTTTTCATTCATTGTTTTGTACAAAAATCAGTCTGTTAATTTTTCTAGTTTGAGCTGTTTTACTTTTGTCATTTCAGGGCCTTTTATAGCTTACCATGAGGTATGGATTTTGCTCATTGTTAAAGGCTGTACAGTGACTTATAGTTGTTAACTTCTATGTCATTTGGTCTTCGGTGATGAGTTTGTCTCATTAGCAATCATACCACATCTTTTTTTTTTTACCATTTAAGGATGATAACAAGAGGTGACCATCTCTTTTATAAATACAATTAATCTAAAAAGGTAAAAATGCTGAAAAAAAATTGACTGAGGCAAAAGGCTGAGATCAATATTGAATTTAATGTCTATTGATAAAAAAAAGGCAATTAATTATTTGTTTCACATTTAATAAAACAACAAATTGTATCTCTAAGTGAGTGTGTGGAAATGCATGTTGATTTTATTCAATGTAAGGAAAATGAAAGAGCTTTTTGTGTTTTAGGCCTCATTAAGACACTGAGATGAAGGACATCAATACAACAACAGTTCCTTTGCTTTAGTCAAGTATGTACAGATTGCTGTCATAAATTACCAGAGTTCTCGAAATCTTTTTTTCCTGGTGGTCATTGGGACCACCAAGACTAAAAATCTGGTGGTCCTTGAGAAAATCTGGTGGTCCTGTAATTTTGCTTGAATTTATCAAACAGCTATTAGTTAAATGAAAGTCATTGCTCAATATATATAAACTCCATTCTAGTTTCTATGTTATATATTTGATTGTTTTCAATGAAATTTTGAACTTTGCATTATTCACTAATTTTTATACTTTGTCAGTTTGATAACATGTTTGATTTCACTTTTGTTTTATGTCTCATGCATTATACCACCTGTAGAATACCTGTAGAGTCGTTTAAGGCAGGCGGATCCAGTCATTTTAAAAGGGGTTCCCAACCCAGGATAAAGGGGTTCCAACTATATGTCCCCATTCAAATGCATTGATCGTCCAAAAAGGGGTTCCAACCCCAGAACCCCTTCTGGATCCGCCACTGTTTAAGGGCTCATGTAAGGAAATTCAATCCTTTTAGCCCACCCAAATTTGTACTTTTTAAAAACTAAACTCATAACAATTCTGTATTTTATGGGTCACTTTTGGTTGACGAATAATTCAAATTTTAAATAGTTAATATTTAAAGAAATCCAAATTCATCATTAAAACTGGTATTTGATTTCTTCTTATAATGCCAATCCACTCATATTAAGAAACAATAAAAATTTATAGTAAAATAATTTATCACTAGAACTGGTACATAACATCTTCCCAATTATGATCAAGTTGTAGTTTAAAGTTATCAACGGTCTTTGCAGACACAACATTTTGGTTAAACTGTTCCAATCGTTTATAATTTGTTAGGAAAAATGTCTTTAACGAAATGATGAATTACATCAAGGCTTTTAAAATAAGTTTAACAGGTTGGGTGGACTCGAGTAAGGGAAAGTGAGGTATTCCCTGTTTTCATGTTATACCCCAGTTTTCTGGTGTTAAAAAAACCCAGTATACAGGGACTTCTTTTTTCTTATTCAATTTATGGTATGAAATCTACAAAAGTGCACGTTTACATCTGATAACAATCATGACAATGTTTTATGTTAGCAGGTATTTTTATTAGTTCAAAATCAAACTAATTTCAAGTCTAATTTGGTACTCAACCCACAACAAAACAACTCCTTTGTTCAACATTTCATACCTTGATCATCAATTATGAGATGACAAAAGATAGGTTAATCAATTGGGCATTTAAATTCAATGACTAGAAACTGTCAATAGAAGTGAACATAATTCAGTAATGGTCAGTTACACCAGTGGCGGATCCAGAAATTTTCATAAGAGGGGCCCACTGACTGCCCAAGAAGGGCCCGCTCCAGTCATGCTTCAGTGATTCCCTATATAATCAACCAAATTTTTCCCACAAAGGGGCCGGGCCCCTGAAAACCGTCTAAATCCGCCTCTGTACACCTGGAGCATGCATCTTGGTCAGTTGATTCCTAAATAAAAGATTTGTATGTTTTTGTGTTCTAGAAAAAAAACAAGGCCTCACTTATTCATGCTTTGTTGTTCGTGAAATACTCTAAGTATTTACAAATACTACTGATTCATGCCACAAATTGAAATAGAAATTGGAAGTCCTTATAAACTGGGATATTCCTGAAAACAGCGAATACCCCCCTTTTCCTGACTTGTTCCCAACCTGTGTCCACTACAATCATTTACAGTGAAAAGTGCATTAAAATTATAGAAATAAAAGAAGTCTGATGTTTATTCCTCAGCTGCAAATTTTGTAATATAGAAAAATGTTCATCCTCTGTTTGTTCAAATACAAAGTCCTCTGTTTTAGCACCCCCTCTGAACGAAATGGGCCATGCGGATGCCATGATGACTTTTACGACTGGTTATTTTTCAAAAGTATTACCGTAATTTTGAGCTATGCTACAAAAGTTAAATTACAGTAGTAACCAGTTCAGAAACTATCTGAATACCAAAGAAACCGACGACTGGTTCTTTTTCAAAAAGTATTACCGTAATTTTGAGCTATGCAGTTAAAAGTTTATTTACATTAGCAACCAGTTCAAAAGCTATCTGAATACCGAAAAGATGTTGAAACAAAAGTGAACAACCACCAAAATGTTGTCGGTCATCAGGACTGCCACTACACATGCAATTGTCGGTCCTAGCCGATTTTTGGCGGTCAGGACCGACGGGACCGACGGTTTTCGAGAACACTGAATTACTACACTATATATCTTCTTTCCATATCACAACCATGATATAGGATATTTTGGTTATTAAAAAAAAAAAAAAAAACATGAGACAAATATATGCTCATTGTAATAACAAAATGCATAAAAAGTATGGTCTCAACTATTATATGGTTTTCCTGATATTACACTTACCTGTAGCCAATCGAACAGGTTAATCAGCTGTGTACATTCCAGATGTAATTTATATACTATACAGAGGTCTGGCATTGTAGAACTTATAATACCAGGCTCCATGTCACAACATTTACACTGAAATATCACAATACAATACAAGTTTGATGTAAAGTATGCTGTTCTTCCATAACCAGTCAGGGGCATTACTTAAACAAGTAACTGTTAAAATTACCTATACAAGTAATGTTGAAAACAAGGCTATTTTAAAGATTACTTATATAAGTAACTTTTCTAAATATTATTTTTATAGGTATCCAATTATACAGATTTTACTAGTTTTAACAAATTTTTACTGTCATCTGGTTATTTTTCCCATGAAATATAAAATCTAATCCTTCTGAAACACTAATTGCCTTTCTGACGCACTTATCTTTCATATCGACGCTTCGGGGTCAAAGATTCGTCTCTTGGGACTATTAAAATATCCTTTTCCTTGAAAATCTTGAAGGTAGACAGATATAAATACATAGAAACTTGTGAATTAAAAAAGACTTGAAGTTATTTATAATTGGAACCCAAAACAATTATATATGTTCCTTAAATAAGTGTTATTACTAATTCTTTCAAAGATGTATAAAATAACTTATTCAAGTAACATTTTGTCATTATTTTAAAGTAACCCTTTATGTCTATACTCCTCTCAAATATAATAAATTCTTAATTTTATGATATAAAATGATGTAAAATTCATAAAACTACATTTAGTCCATGCTTCTATTGAAATTTAAAGTAACTCTATTGAGTAATTTTATATTTTTAAGAACAAAATTACCTATATAAGTAACTAAAAATGTTACTTGGTTTAAGTAACGCCCTGACTGATAACTACCATATTACAGTTCAGATTTTAAAAACTGTTATTTAAATTATTTTTCAGCTGATAATATTACAATAGTGACATTTATATGTATACTTTTAAAAACATCAATTGAAGGGTTGATGTTTACCCCACAACTCCATATATTCATTTCTGTTGAATTCTGCTACATATTTCATTATTTCTTTAAAGCTTGGATCTTTAATGCATAAGCCATGGACAAGTAAAAGATGAAATAAATTTGTAAGGGGTTCCGCAGAACCCTGCGTCTCATCTGAGATTGCTGAGGTCAGTGTAAAAGTGTAATGTTGACTTAAAAAGTGAGTCCATTTATCAGCAAAATACAGAATTGAAGACTTTTTCTTTATTTATCATGTCAAAAAAATTTAATCCCAGACTGTCTGTAAATGTTAACTGTAAAAAAGTAAGTCAATCTATCAGAAAAATACTGAAAACGAAAAAAATATATTTTCAAAAGTTTGCTTCAGACATTATCTCTTAATCATAAAAAAGCTTCTGCCAAAGTTTCATAAAATTCTATGCAGGCTTTAACCCCAGACTGTATCTACTTGTTCATGTTGTTAACTGTAAAAAACTAAGTCCATTTATCAGTAAAATACGGAAAAATGAAAATAAATGTTTTCAAAATTTTGCTGTGGATACTGTCTTTTCGTCATAAACAAGCTTCTGTCTAAAATTCAGAAAATTCCATAAGGTTTGACAAAGTTATTGATGTCTAAATAACCACAGACTGAACCTAAATATTGACGCCGCTGACGGAATCTACAATCGCTGTCTCGCTTTCACAACAAAATGTTGCAGGCTCGACATATAGATGTTTTCTGGGTTGCTGTCTTGTTAACCAACATTTTCTTTATCCAAAAAGGTCAAGAGTATTATTTGCCTGAAAGTTAAAGGGGACTGCAAGTGTCCACATGGTGTCGATGTCTGGGACACGTGTGCCCTGCTGGTCTAAGCCTATATTATTTCACCAAAAGTATCATCCTTTCTCACAAGCTTATTAAGTTGATCCATATGACAAGTAAGTTAATATGATCCTGATTGCATGCTTGAAAGTTGTTGGTGTAATGTATAATATTGTTTAAAGGAAGAACATCTTTGCATCTTAATTCATATTTCATAATGCAAGTTGTAAGATTATCTAAATTTGAATAAAGATGTACATACATAGAGTCAGAATCCATGTAAAGGTCTATCCCTCTGACCTAGTTTTCATGCTCAATGCCTTAACCATTTTTACCATTAACAGTCTGCACTGCAGATCAAAAAGAAAAAACATAAGAAAGCATGTTTTACCTGCAGATAATGATGAGGAGTAGCCAATGCTGTTTGTACTGCTGATCTGGGTGAAGAGTTCAATTGTCTCTTGACGTCTGCTGCAGAATCATAGTAAAACACTTCATGTAATGGGAAAGATTTAGGACAAGACATATATTTCCTGGAAAAATAAAACACTTCATGTAATGGGAAAGATTTAGGACACAACAGATATTTCTTTTTTATTTCTGTGAATTATGAAAATTCTTTGACTCCTTTTTTTTTTTTTAATTATGCACACAACAAAACCTGGTAAAGTATGCCTGGAATGGTAAAACACTTCATGTAATGGGAAAGATTTAGGACAAGACAGATATTTCCTGGAAAATAAAACACTTCATGTAAAGGGTAAGATTTATAAAGATATTTCCTGAAAATAAAACACTTCATGTAATGGGAGAGATTTAGGACAAGATATTTCCGAAAAAAATAAAACACTTCATGTAAAGGGAAAGATTTAGGACAAGATATTTCCTGGAAAAATAAAACACTTAGTATAAGATGAATATTCATTTGCACAGGTACATGAATAAAACATTTATTGACAGTCTTCCAATTTTTATCAATGTAAAATAAGAAATAACAAGCTACTATTTAATTATCATTTCACTACATTTTCTAGATGAGTGATGGCCATAGTTTAAAATAATTTGTTTGTTAACAGTTCTGTACTGGTTGTTCTTTTTTATTTCTGTGAATTATGAAAAATCTTTGACTCCTTTTTTTTTTTTAAATTATGCACACAACAAAACCTGGTAAAGTATGCGTTTCTATAGGAATTGAAATTCACAATTTAGTAAGCCTAGAAATCCACTTACATTAGTATGCCAAATATAACAGACTCTTACAACACCAAACTTTATTTAATAAACTAGTGATATCTTTTTATTAAAATTTTCAAAGGACATTGTCATATACTAACAAACCTGAATACATTGTCATAATAATCTACAATTTCCAATCGAAGCTTTTCATAGGGTGATAACTTCTTACTTTTCTTCCCAGCCTCCATCAATTTCTGTAAAGAATTATTTAAAAGAAAAGGATTAATTCCAAGTGCATCTCCCATCCTGTTTTAGTGTAATTTGCTGTAAAAATCTTACTACCGGTATACATGTATATTTTAGATTCAATGTGTTGGCAATAAACGTCAAATGGCCAATTCTAAGATATAGAATCTACGTTAAACTGTATGGCATTTACTATACAAACTCTTATATCATAATTTCTTTTATTTTCACACATGACTTTTAACTTGCAAACACAGTAAAACATACAAGAAATCCTAAGCTCCTACTTAAGAAAGAGAGAATGCAATATTGAATTGGCTATTAAACGTAAAAAATAATTCATCACTTATCCATTTATAGTTAAATTGCTAAATAATAACAATGATGATGGTGTTAAGAGATAATTTATGAAGGATATTAATCTACCAGGGGTAACCCTTATGATTTATGACCAAAGTGTTCACTGCCATTAAGTTCAATAATTAAATATCCATCATTCTTTTGAAATAAAATTCAGCCCTACTGGACAAAAAATGTGATTGCTGGTCATGTTTTAGGGAGAAGTTGTTTGTAAAATGCATTATCAGACAAATATATAGTAACTGATAAAATTAAGATTGTTGTCTAAGGGGATTATATAATTCAGGAACTACTGTATTTACTTGTTTAGGATTTCTACCTTTCTGAGATTATGTAAATCTGTTTTCTCTAAATGTAATGTTGATTCTTCTTGGCTATCATTTTCTTCTTCTTCCTCTGGTATTTCTTGTAAAAGAAAGAAAACATCCCTTGCCTATACCAATATACTTTAAAACAGAACATGATATCAGAAACATTTTCCTTTAAATGCTTTTTTTTTCCTACTTCTACTAGCAAAACATTTATCTCATAACAAAATTGTATTCACATTCAATCATTTAGTTTCTGTTAAACTAACAATATTAAAATGGCTATATCATGAGTGCCAGATACCCCTGTTGTCAGTAATCATTAAACCGTTGCATGTAAAGTTTAAAAATTAGTCAAAGTCTCAAATGGGCTGGTTGCAATATTTGTGACTTATCAATGTAGAATGTTTACAATGTAGTTGCAATTACATGAAAGGGAGAAGAATTTTTCTTCAATATCTCTTTCATAAATTTTGCTGAAAAATGACTGAGATCCCAAGTCTGCAAAAATGAGATAAAATTCCTCAAACAATTTCATAATAGCAGGTGCACAACTTCAACATATGCGCAATTTTCCTGTGAAGTTTTAGGGATCTGGGTTAAAACTGTAGGAGGAATTTATCACACAAATTAGGTACCCACTTTCCCTGCCAGCCCCAACTCCACCCATCTGACTGACATCACAATACTATAAGCTGGTCAAAAATGATACCTAATTGTCAAAAGAAGATCCCATAACTCTCTAATAAAATAAAATTAGTGAAAACTGTTACTTTAAGCACTAATTCAAACAAGCCAATAAGTCTGAAAGCAATCTTTAGTAAGCATCTGTCATTATTGCCCATAAATATAATTACTTCAATAAATTCTTAAAAATTAAAACTATAGAAAGGGTCAGACCCCAACCCCATTCACATACCATGTAATGTGTCAAATCTCTGTAGAAACCTTTCCAAATCTTGAGGTATATCCTGTAGGTCGTCATGTAAATCTTGTCCAAGCTCCTGTATACTGGCCTTCATTAAGTCTGTTAGCTCATCTTTGGACATCATTCTGTGGTATAAATACTCCTAACTTAACTGTTAATGGTTTTTACATACTGTGGATACACATTTCTGTGGATTTTGTGGGTAAAGGTGAACCACAAATTTAAATGTTCAACAAATTACAAATTTTCTATAAGGTAGTATGCAGACTTGGGCAAAACCACGAAAATACAAGTTTTCATCAATCCACAAAATTGGTACCAACGAAAATAAATGAATCCACAGCAAAAAAAATTTCACAATAAATTTACAAATGACTTCGTAATTCTATTGGGATGTAAAATCAAAGCACATTTTGCATTAAGTGAGGAAGTGCTTCATCCTAAAAATGTGTGCACCATCAATGCTTTCACACCCCTATAAAATTACAGAAAGAAGCATTCAATTCTTAGAATAACATCTTTATGCTTAATCATAAAATTACAAGGCTTGTCAAGTTTTTTGTTTATTTTCCTTTGCATTGTTGTGACATTATCATGGGAAGCATGAGTGCATTGTTGTGACATTATCATGGGAAGCATGAGTGCATTGTTGTGACATTATCATGGGAAGCATGAGTGCATTGTTGTGACATTATCATGGGAAGCATGAGTAGTAATGAATGTTGAAATTTAATAAGGAATAAAGGCTAATTATGGAAGGCCTCTGGATTGTTGTCTGCCAATCAAAACTACAAATTCTGAAGACACATGCATGTAAAGTAATTATACGGATTTAAAGTGAAAATTAAATTCACATGAAATTCTCGTCAATATAATAAAATTTCATATCAAGTCAACTTAAAATGACATGAAATTTTTTATATCATGCAAGTATTTAATTTAAAAAAAAATTTTAATGGACTAATCAATGCAAATAAATTATAATTTCATATCTATATGCAGTAGTAACTGCAGTATGGCAATTTTTAACAGATACAATTTTTTAAAAGGCTGATATAGGTTGCTTAGGGGCACTGCATGCTTATATGTTATTTCAAACCTTGGCAATGGTATAAACAATTAAAATATTATCTGTGTATTATATGACTAAAGACCATCAAGCAGGAGCTTTCTTTGATCAATACAAAACTCGGAAATTGTAATCATACATTTGTCATGTCAGAACCTTTTATATCTGACTGTAAGGTATGGATTTTACTCATTTTTGAAGGCGGTACAGTGACTTATTGATGCTTAATCCGGGTCATTTGGACTGTTGAATAGTTGTCTCATTGGAATACATACCACATCTCCTTATCTTATATGTATATAGAATTTACAGTTAGGTCACTTACTTTAACAGTTCTATAGCATCTTTGTACTGCTCAGTTTCACATATAAAACTACCAAGGGTCATAGAATATACTTCTCTCAACTGAAAACAGATCAGATATATTTTTTCACATGTATCTGTCAAGGTAATGGTATAAACATTAACATAATATTTATAGCAGCTTGTAACATTCCTATATAATGTGCTATTACTGTTTGTCCTTTCATCTTTGAAAGGTTGTTTTCCTGAAAATGTCTGCTTTTTAAAACTAATTGGAGCAAGATGGGTACCCTTCTTTTAATTTGTGCCTTTCTTATTTATTTGTAGTGTACCACACAATCACTGATTCAGGTGTTGAATCACCATACATAATTTCAGTTTATTTGAAGTGTGAAAACACAAAATTTACTGCAAACATTTTCATTTAACAGTTTTATGCACTTGAATTTTGTTATAACTGTTGAAAATAGCAGTGAATCTTACTTTTATTTAAAACAAGAATGTGTCCATAGTACATGGATGCCCCACTTGCATAATCATTTTCTATTTTCAGTGAAATTGGGGTCAAAACTCTAATTGGCATTAAAATTAGAAAGATCTTATCATAGGGAACATGTGTACTAAGTTTCAAAATGATTGGACTTCAACTTCATCAAAAACTACCTTGACCAAAAACTTTAACCTGAAGCGGGACAGATGGACGGACGAACGAACAAATGGACGCACAGACGGAAAAACATAATGCCCCTAGGTGGGGCATAAAAAACTACACAAATGATATTTTTTTTCTAAAATAATTAAATTCACATAAGCCATACCTGTTTACCCAATGGATGCTTTGGAAGTTTACTGACCAAACAATGAAGACATCGTAACACAGGGAAAAATAACTCATGATATTTGTTAATCTGTGACATAAATTTCTCAATGATGTTCTGAAAAATAAACAAAGAACTAAAAATCTGAAAAAAGTAATTAAAGTGGTTATAACAACATCATTTGTAAAAATTAATTCCTCTATCCCTTTCCAATGAAAAAACAACCCAAAGCACTAAGTAAATAAAACACCAAAATAAGAATTACAGAATGGTTTGAACAATATATAAATGTTACATCGATATGGTTATAATTCGAACTTAACTGTTTACAAAACTTGTGTTTTCAAAATACTAAAAATTTTCTACTCCAGGACTAAGTTATCATAGCTGTATTTGGCAAAACCTTTAGGAACTTTGGGTCCTCAATGCTCTTCAACTTTATACTTTATTCAGCCTTTAAACTTTTTTTTATTCAAGTGTCACTGATGAGTCTTTTGTAGACGAAACATGCATCAAGCATAACAAGTTTTAATCCTGGCATCTATGATGAGTTTTTTAAACATACATATACATCTTTCAAAAGATCTATCAACCAAATCTTGTGGACTTTTATATTCATTGAGCTAAAAACAACTAGACAAGCTGAGTGGTCAAAAACAACTATTGGCTATCAAGATCTCATAATAAAACATTTCCATACAATCTTATCTTTGAGCCACGGAGAGGCAGTACTATGAAGTTTAATAACCTTTGTATAATCATCATTTTCCAGTAGATCTATCTGTTGTTTTGGTTGACTACTTTCAACATACCTGAAATATAAATAAAGATTGGTGTAAACAAAACCTGTACAGTGGATTCTTCCTAATTGCATTGCCTATTGATAAAATGTCAGAGAAATTATGTCACTAATACAGAATATCATACAACTTTTTCAATAACACTTGTATCAACCCAACCACCAATATAATCCCAAGAGTTCTGCTAGACAATGCTACAGGGATTATATTGGTTGAAGGTTCATAAGGTTCACAAGGTGTGTGATAATGAAAAATACATATCATATACAATTTATTATATACCTCAAGTTGTTTTTCAATTGACTTGACATAATACAAATAATGGGTACAATAAAAACTTTTGCAATTATGACTAATATTGATATGACAGATGACTGATACAGTTTACATGTATTTAAGTATATAATAAACAATGAACTAGCAGAAAAATATGTCTTGGTTTGTCTATATCAAAAATATCTTGTTGCCACAAAAGATTACAGTGAAATTATCAATTAAACAAAGATGGGAAATAACTCTAGAAATAAAATACCTTGTTAATAACTACTCAATAGCTGAAATAAATTACCAAATCAAATCAAATCAAATATTTATTATTCCAATCAAGGTCCCACAGGGGGCATTTACAATTAACAATTATGATAGTATAAGCAACAAACATGAGACATTGTACAGTATATAACGTGACAGATATTATAATAGACAAATGAAAATAGCATTAATAATAAAAATACATTAAAAGTACTCCTGAGTATTTTTGTTTCCCTTCCTTCCTTATTACATGTAGTACCATTATTATTTTTATGTCCAGCAGTGCAAAAATAAAAAAAAACAAAAAAAACAAAAAAAATATTAATAATAAAGTTTGATCAAACTTAAATTATTATCTATAAAGATGGAAATTTGTTCATCTGCAGGAGACACCAAGGGACGATGCTCTAGGATGTTACCAAACTGAGAGTTATGAATTAAATAGGAATCATTGTGTTTAACAATATGGATTTTGTCACCTCATAAAGGATGGTGCCATTCTAACTGATTCTATATCATGGTGTTTAAGGTCCTTGATTGTCTGGTGTAAGTCTTCATGATGACATAATATACGACTGCAGGGGAATGAGAAAAAATGGTCCAGAATACAGAACTGAAAAATATATAATATAATATTACATTTCTGTTCTTGTTGTACTGATACAGATGTCTTATTAGGTGTAGATTGTCCTAATGACACACTATATAAACGTACAGGAATGAGAAAATATTTCAAAAGCAGGACTATTCAAGAACAAGAGAGGACAATTATTAGGCCCCTGAAATTACAAAAATACTAAATTTATCCAAGCTTTTCAACATTAAGTTTATTTTATTGTTAAATTAAGGTTTATAAAATCTTGTCACTATGATGTCATAAACATGCTGAAATGGATGTATTTGACCTTAAATGGTCATTCAATGCATAGTTTTTGGTCTATCAAAATATATATGAGCAACAGAATTACCCAAATAGATACTTAACACATTAACATCTTTGTAAAATACTTTTTATAGCAAAATATCTTTTAGGGTAAAGCTGTTTCTCTTATATAATGTGACAGACAGATTCTACCACTGCATCGAGTGTGATAAGATATTTCTCCACTCGAGACAGTTCAATTTTAAATATTTAAAATTTAACTGTCAAGTGTGGATAAATATCGTATTGCACAAGATTTGGTGGTAAAATCTGTTTCTCTAATGATTTTGCAGACAAACTCAATCCTTCTTTTCAAATGATCTGCAAAAGATGTGTTCTGTCTATGTGACGTCATCAGGCATGGTCGCCTTATTTCATAACGTCACAATGGGAAATTCAGAGGAAAGCAAGAAAATTTGACGTCATAATCTAATTTTGACCAATGAAGAACTGAGATCAAACAAACTACATGCTGCTTAAACAAAAATAATCAACAGACCAGAAAACAAATGAATCGGTTAACTATTAGAGAAATTAATATATCCAACTGGAACACCTTTCATGAAGTATAGAACTGAGAGGACATGATACAAAAATAGATATAATCTATATACATGTATAAGTACAATTGGAACATCTTGGACTTTACCTGTAATCCTTTAATGAAGTTTAGAACAGAGAAATCATGGTACAGAAATATATCTAATAACAACTGGAACACCTTTGATCCCAACTTAAAGGGGAACTTGGATGTCATTATTATCTGTAAATAGAAGGAGAAAAAATTTAAGACATTAAATCATAGTTAAAGTATTCCTAAACTTTCCTCTTTAAAAGTGTAAATCTAAAACATTCAATACCTGAGATTATAGCAAAAACTTTAGAAAGACATTTTTCTTTAGAAGGTGCATGTATTTTCCAGAAGTTACATCCTGGGTTAATACTTAGTATTACAATGCTGTCAAATAAAGTTCATGTACCTGATCAAATATGATTGTAGTTTCAAACATTTATTTCACAATAATTACATTACATGTATGTTTCATAAGAATCCATACTTTTGATTGGCTGAAAGCAATTGTGAGGCATTCAAATATCAAATTGCATTTGTCAATAAATTTCAACATTGATGACTGCACCTGTTTCCAATGACAACGTTACTACAATGTATAGGAAAACAAACATAATCTAAATATAACTCGTAATTTCCTAGTAGTAGCATATAAATGTAATTACAAGAATTGCATGATTCTTTTTGTCATTTTTTAGGGTTGTAAAAGCGTTGATCCTGCACACATTTTTAGTTTGAAGCACTTCTCTTTTTTCCATATTAGTGGTTGGAATTTTTACTATATTTTACCTGGTTTATGACAAGTGTTAAATATTCAGTAGAGGGAGGTGCTTGGAATTTTTACTATATTTTACCTTGTTTATGACAAGTGTTAAATATTCAGTGGAGGGAGGTGCTTGGAATTTTTACTATATTTTACCTGGTTTATGACAAGTGTTAAATATTCAGTGGAGGGAGGTGCTTGGAATTTTTACTATATTTTACCTTGTTTATGACAAGTGTTAAATATTCAGTGGTGGGAGGTACTTAGAATTTTTACTATATTTTACCTGGTTTATGACAAGTGTTAAATATTCAGTGGAGGGAGGTGCTTGGAATTTTTCCATACATAACAGTGATGATACAGTATTAGGGAGCAATCTGTGGACAGCAGCAACTGATGTGGCAATACCAAACACGAAGACAATTGGTAAATGGTGTATGTAGTTACTGAAATCAAACACATACAAACATAAACATGATTGGTAAATGGTGTATGTATTTACTGAAATCAAACACATACAAACACAAACATAATTGGTAAATGGTGGATGTAGTTATCACATACAAACACAAACATGATTGGCAAATGGTGGATGTAGTTATCACATACAAACACAAACATGATTGGTAAATCGTGTATGTAGTTAATGAAATCAAACATACACAAAGGCAATTGCATGTCTTTAGATGAGTGTAATAAATATGAAACACAAGAGTGCACACGCTGAAATATCTCACCTACTTTACTGCCCATTGATTTTATGCTAAAAGTCTTGGAGATAAAAGGTTTTACTAAAGGCATTACAGAAACTTAACATTTTTAAAGATCTATGACAATGAGGTCAAGGTCTGATAAATCGTGTCAGACAGACGTATACACCTTACAATTTTTTTATACACCAAATATAGTTGACCTATCGTGTATGCTAATTGAAAAAAAGACCAAAACACAAAAACTTAACATTGACCATTGAACCATAAAAATGAGGTCAAGGTCAGATGATACCTGCCAGAGAGACATGTACACCTTACAATCATTCCATACACCAAATATGGTTGACCTATTGCTTATAGTACTTGAAAAACAGACAAAAACACAAAAACTCAACATTGACCAATGAACCATGAAAATGAGGTGAAGGTCAGATGATAACTGCAAGACAGACTTGTACACCTTACAATCATTCCATACACCAAATATAGTTGACCTATTGCTTATCCTGCTTGAAAAACAGACCAAAACACAAAAACTTGACATTGACCATGAAAATGAGATCAAGGTCAGATGAAACCTGCAAGACTGACATGCACCTATAACAATCACTCAATACACCAAATATAGTTGACCTACTGCTTATAGTATTTGAGAAACGGACCTAATCACATAACTTTAACCTTTATCACTGATCCATGAAATGAGGTCGAAGTCAGGTGAACTCTGTCTGACGGACATGTAGACGTTGCAAGGAACCCATATACTAAATATAGTTATCCTGTTACTCATAATAAGTGAGAAATTCACATGACAAAAAAAACTCAAATTTTTTTCGAGCAGCACTGAACCATGAAAATGAGGTTAAGGACAATGGACATATGATTGACAGAAACTTCGTAACATAAGGTATCTGCATACAAGATATGACACATCCAGGTCTTCTATCTTCTGAAATATAAAGCTTTATACAAATAGTTTACGCTGCCGCCTGATAGTAATACTTATGTCTCGCATACTGTGACTTTCACAGGTGAGACAAAAATTATTACTTAATAAACTGTTATCACAGAGATATGTCTCGCTTTTTGTAATTTTGATTATGCAAATGTTGAAATTAAAATGGCAATACTTAACAAGTTAGGCTAATATTCAAAGTCAATGAACCATGACTGAGGTACAATGGCTAAACCATCCCCATGTAAATGAGATGCGCCAATGCTAATACAACTGCATACAAAATATTATTGACTTATTATAAGTTGTTCCCTTTAAAGAAACCTAAACACAAACATAACTTGTAAACTATGTAAAAGTTTCAAAGTCACTGAACCATGAAGAGGGGGTGGAGCTATATAATCTCCATGGAAATGATACTTACAAATGCCAATAAATTTGCATACCAAATATCATTGACTTAACATTAGCAGTTTATCTTAAACTGATCTTATCACAAACTAATACATGTAAACTAAGCAAAAGTTTCAAAGTCAATAGGCCATGACTGAGGGGATGGGGCCAAATATTCTCCATTAAAATGAGATGTGCTAATGCTTATACAACTGAATACCAATGAACATTGGCCTACCACTAATGGTTCCCCTTGAACTGACCTAATCACAAACTAATACATGTTAACTAAGCAAAAGTTTCAAAGTCAATAGACCATGACTAAGGGGGCTCGGCCAAATAATCTCCAAGGAAATAAATTTGCCAATGCTTATATAACTTTATCTGATATTACATACATCTTTGTAATTGATTATTGCTGATTGCAGTGTCAATGTGTTTCACTATAGTTTATTACATTGATACTATGTTTGTAGTATGACTGCTTGTTATTGATGTTTTTGGTAATGTTATTGCTATTGTTTGTTGTCTTTATCTGTTTATCAAGTTATCTTTTCTGTATAGATTTTCGATCTGTTGTGTTACATTACTTTTGTATTCAGTTTTCACTTTGTTTGCTTCTAGTAGTTTAGCTTAAGTTTCATGTTGCTCATGATTTTAGTTAGCATGTTTCTGTTCACTTCTGTTTCTGTTCGGACACTTTCTGTTATTGTCTCTATAGTTATTTTCACTTTGTTTTACATGTAATCTATTTTATTATTTGTATGTTAATTCTAATTTGTAAATTAGTTCATTGATATTACATGATTTAGTTTATACTTCAGAGTTATTGTTACTTGTAAATGCTTAAGCTTAATTATCTTAGTATATCTTTGGTACATTTGTGTATTAAAATACTTTTTAATGTTAATCTATAAGATTATTATTAATAAAATACATATTTTAAATATTACAATTAAATACAAGCTAATGAAATTGAATTTAAGTGATAAGCATTAATTTTAATTGTATAGAAAGTAATTAATTGTATAAATAGGGAAATCTATTTATATTATATTAATTAGCTAAAAATAAAGTTTAATAGTTGTTCATTATATAAGACAATGTTATAGGTATATAACATATGTTTTATCATGTATATAAAGATTCTATTTTCAGGTTAATTGACAATAATTCAAATGTTCTTGAATTCCTGGTAAGTTTGAATTGTGCTAATTACAAGCATTAATTATAACATTTGTTCATGAAATTAATATCTATAATTGTTATCTGTAAATTGATGTTCATAGTTACTCATTCACTTTAAATTCTAAGTCATGTAAGTATTATTAACCATTTCATTATCATAATGGTTCCACTCATAATCCATTCTGGTATCTGTAGATTCAGTAGATTTTCATTTCACTAAATATTTAACTTACTTAATACTATTCTATGTATGTTACATATTCAAATTAATTTGAATATTCTAATCTTGATTATTATCACATAATTCAAATTTATCAACAGTATTAATACTAGATATATCAATTATGTATTAGCAGTTCAAATTCATTTTAGTTAGTCAACTTTAGTTCAATACTTTTAAATTATTTTAACTAAAATTTAGTTAAAATGTATATAGATTATATCAATTTATAATCAGTTATTTAAAGTTGACTTATATATGACCTGTCCATTATTCAGTAAATCAGTAAAAGCTTTAATGATTAATTTATATTCTATTATACCAGGCAGATAATGTAGATAGAGTACATGGTAAATCTTTACCTTATATTTAGTATTATACCAGGGAGATAATGTAGATAGAGTACATACAAATCTTTACCTTATATTTAGTATTATACCAATCAGATAAAGTAGACACAAAGTAGACAGAGTACATACAAATTTTTACCTTATATTTAGTATTATGCCAGGCAGATAAAGTAGACACAAAGAAGACAGAGTAAATACAAATTTTACCTTATATTTAGTATTATACCAGGCAGATAATGTAGATAGAGTACATGGTAAATTTTACCTTATATTTAGTATTATACCAAGCAAATAATGTAGACAGAGTACATGGTAAATCTTTACCTTATATTTAGTATTAGGTAGATAATGTAGACAGAGTACATGGTAAATCTTTACTTTATATTTAGTATTATACCAAGCAGATAATGTAGGTAGAGTACATGGTAAATTTTACCTTATATTTAGTATTATACCAGGCAGATAATGTAGACAGAGTACATGGTAAATTTTACCTTATATTTAGTATTATACTAGGCAGATAATGTAGATAGAGTACATGGTAAATTTTACCTTATATTTAGTATTATACCAAGCAGATAATGTAGATAGAGTACATGGTAAATTTTAGTGTTGGCTATTGAGTCCTCTTCTTCATCAGTAAACTGAAACATAATAACAATTTAAAATTAGAATCAAAATTATTTTTACCTCATTCCTCCAAGTAAATATACATTTACACAGAAAAAAACAATATATAATTATTCACATCTTAGTCTTTGAACTCTGGTGAACAGTTGTCTCAGTGCAAATCATACCACAACTCCAGAATTTAAAAAATACAACTAATTTCAAAAGTAGTGAAGTGAAATGTTGCATTTTGATGGCCTCTAGAATTTTACTTACCGTTTTTTGGGGTGTATGGTGCACATTTGTGTACAGTGCGCAACCCCTTTATGGTCCAAGAAACGTGAGAAAAAAAGTTCATTGTTCGTATAAGACTCATAGACATTTTTGGAAAAGTTACAGCTCTAAAATCGGCAAACAGGAAGTCTATCCGTAAACAGGAAGTTTTTAAATGGACACCAATGACGGAGAATTCCGTACGGAATACGTAATTAATATGAAATTGCAAATATTCGACAAATGAATAAGAATTTTATTAGATTGAGATAAATCTACAATTAAGTTTGTTTTTAAAACCAAATTTAATAAATTGTTTGAGTATCAAGGACAAGACTAATTATCCAAATTAAAGTTCTGATTGAAATAATAACATAATTACGAATCAGTCAAATGATTATCATTAACATCATTAGTGCTGTAATAAATTGTTAAAATCTCATTATTTTTAATTTTTGTTTGTTGATTCTAGCTGTTAATCCAGATTATCACACCTCAATCAACGGGTCTAATCGATGTCAAAACAAATCAGTGACAGGTTCACTCACCTTGTTCCTAATTAAATTCGTTCAAGTTACATTTATGGGATTATCATGTTTTCAATCATTATTTCTTGAATGGTTTTAAACAGTTGTTTAAAAGTTACAAAGTAGAAACGTATTTATAAAAATAAAGTTCTTAAGACTAAATCATCACTTTACAATATCAAGTCACATGACTGACCCACATGACTGGCAATCACCTGATACATTAGAAAAAATGGCAGTTTATCTTTTCAAAACGAGCTGGTTTATTCAATTTTCATACACTTTTCTTCTACTCTCCATGATGAACACATACAAAAACAGTAAGTTATGACAACAAGGAACACAGAGACTAATTTAACCGACAACAAAAGCTTTATTGTGTCTTTATTAAGGCATGGCAAATTTCCGGATTGCAAACAGATGGACAAATTTACACGATAAACGTTACTAAAGAGATATAAAATGTATTTTATTTGAATAAAACATGACAAATCAAGAACAATAAGATACATATCACAAATATAACATGTAAAACATAATAACAATCGAGGTTTTAGCAAAAAATACTCCGTACTCTTCACTTCTCCTGGAAATTTCTTTGTCGGATTTTGGATCTGAAAAAAGACTAAGAAAATGTCTGTAGGCATGTATAACGCGCACCCCTCTTACAAGAAACATGACCCAGGGTATAAATGTGCGCACTAACATACCAAAAAACGGTAATGATGCTATTTCACAGTTTTACTGACATCTCATAAAAATGTATAGCCTCATTCTGTATCTTACTGGTTTATACATAATAATTACCATATCTGGATTCTGTAGTAGTTGCCCAAGTGTCTTGGTGAGAACATTCTTCACTTTGTTACAATCCTTAGATCTGAGTATGGCCACCAGTGGAGATACTCTCTCATGTAACAGTTCTACCAATGTGGAGAACATAACACCATGGTCAGGTGTGTTCACTCCTGTCAATTGTTTTAAGAATAAATAATTATCACTGTGGTCCCTCTATGGAATAGGCATATAACATGATGAATGTGGCAGAGAAAAATAGCTTGGTCATGTACCATTTATTAAGTATCTTAAAATTTTGCATAGCAAATAAATTAGAAAATTTTCTAAAATTTCATCAGTATATCTACACCTGTCTTTTCATACTATACATTCATATATTCTCCAATATGCTAACAATCAGGAGAATGATGCTTAAACTGAAATATGATATGAATCTCACTGTTAAGGAATGGCAGTACTAAATTTGAAGAAACATTGTACGTTTTTTGGAACTCAATCATATTTACATACAAACAATGACCATATGCTACTTCTACAACACATGCAACAGTCTGATTATTATTTCATGCTCACCAGTTACAAGGGCAGCTGTGGGTATTTCTGTAACAAAAGAGTCTTTGTGATCCTGATCATGGTCTAGACTAAACTTTTCATGACAGGAGCTGGTAAATGCCAATAAATCATCAAATATCTTAGAATTCAAGTCAGATCTTAGTATCTGTAATATATGTATCAAATTATAAAAAAATATCAAATATAGTCTAATCAAGATAAGTGTACAGATTTGTGTTGAATTACATCATTAAAGCTGTTATCCTAATGCTAGCAATTTAAAGGTTTGGTTTGCTTGCTTGCTTGCTTTGTTTGTATAAATGTTTGCTCAAGCATTGTAATTAAGATTGACATCTGCAAGCAATAGATGAGCAGGGCTTTAGAATGTATACATTATTGATACTTAAATGTTATTGGGTGTTATGTTTAATGTAAACAAGCTGAAGTCCCAACTACTGTACCTACTCGCTTATTAGTCGGAAAATTGGGAGTAAAATTCATAATCCAGAGAGGGGTACCGACTAATAGACGAGATCCCGCGACCAGAAGAAAAATCTAAGCTTGAGAAAAGTAGTCGGGAGTGAATTTCCTGGTCAAAACTACGTTTGTGATTGCCAAACCTACATAAATCAATAAATAAAAAAGTTTTTGTTGAAAATAAAAGACTACAATACTGTCCTTGTGTTTTATTTGTTCTTTGTTATCAATTTTCTGCAAATTCGTGTTGAAATTCCCACTGTTTCCGGTTTGGGTATTGATTTTCATGGTCAAATGGTTTGTTCATAAACCCAAAAGAAGAGCCAAGAACCAAAAATGAAAAGGAGATAACAATGTACCAACTATGTGAAAGGATGTAGTCAGCGGAGTTATTGTGTCATTATTGTGATATCATGATATCAATTCAATACTTATAAATCATACAATAATCAAAAATAATTTTAAGATTCATTCCCAAGATCAAAATATTATTCATTAAAATGTCTCAGGTAAACAAAAATCACAAAATTGATTGACAAGCCAATATAATCCATTGATAACCCCAATTAAGAGACAAAGAGTTGTATTCACTAAAGGTGTGAAAAATATCAGTGATAGGTGAACAGATGACACTAATGAGTTGGAGTTATTTTAATATAAAGTTGATTATCTTCACTTAATTTTTTTAATCCTTTAATCATCACAATATAATAAGAATTATAAAGTGTACATGCTCATTTAACACTGAGTTATGTGTGCTGTAAAAAATATTATTTTGTTTGACTTTCAATTTTTTTCAGGTTCATATTGGTTTATGTTCGCTTTTCTCAAACAATAGGCTGTTAGTCATACCCTACAAAATCATTGATGCATTACGTAAACAACACATGGCTAATGAAACAGTGAACGAAACAAGAGGAATGAATACATCTTTATTAATTATATAATATATAAAATATCATGATCAACATCAACTAAATTCAAACCAAACAAACATTCATGCAGAAAATGAATATAATTCCTGGATTTGCATTTGTTTTACCGGTTCAGTAACTGTCAGCTGCAAAAAATGTCCAAATTTTGTCCGACTTATACGAGGTCAAGACTAAATCCTTGGAATTTGTAGCTGAAAGGGCAACCGACTAATAGTCGGATCGACTATTACTCGAGTTCCAACGGTATCTATTGATTGTAGATGTCAATCTTAATTACAATGCTTGAGCAAATATTTATACAAACAAAGCAAGCAAGCCAACCAAACCTTTAAATTGCTAGCATTAGGATAACAGCTTTAAAGCTTGACTGGATATTAAAGTACTTTTACAAGGCAAAAAGACTGGTACAACAGGTTAAAAATGTTTACATGGCAAGCCAACAGACTGGTATATTTTTTATCCATATTAGCTGTAGCTGTAGCTCTCTAGATACATTTTATATTATGATTTAACAAAAGAAATTTCTGGGATGAAAAGTATAAGGAAACATTCAATTCACATTTCATTTTTCACTTGAAATATTTATCATGAAAATATTGTGAATATTCTGTTTTATTCAAAATTCATGTAGTGTTTAAATAAATCAGAATTACAAAACAAAATATGTATAAAAGTTAAAATAAATTACCTTTCTAAAAAATTAACAATAATGAACAAAATCAAACTTGATTAGAGCAAAAGACAAATTAAATGTTTGGAAACTAATAATTTACACCAAACTACTTAATTTTCTATATCATAAACTTAATGAAGGAAAGTTATAATAAACATGTGCCATACATATATATATATATGGAAATTAGAAACAAACAAGTAAGATTTGGGATATAATAATTTTACTTGTATTTCTTGATCAATTTCTTCCCATGTCAGATCACATGTTGACTGTCGGAAATCTCCAGAGACTGGATGTTCACAGGCTTTAAAGTAATCAGCTAAAAAATATAAATATAATGTTCTTAAGTATCCCTTATTACTTTGGGGAAGGGAATGCAACCCAATCTAAACTAAGACAAAGTCAACATGACTTATTGTCACATTTTCTCTCTGGTGCACAGCTTGTAGACTTGTTCATACTTTTCACCCTTTCAACTATCCCAAGTTCTTTCCCACAGATGTCTTGTATAACCTTTAGTTTTGTAGGGTTTGTCCTGTAACCTTTAGTTTTGTAGGGTTTGTGTTGTATAACCTTTAGTTTAGTAGGGTTTGTGTTGTATAACCTTTAGTTTAGTAGGGTTTGTGTTGTATAACCTTTAGTTGTGTAGGGTTTGTGTTGTAACCTTTAGTTGTGAAGGGTTTGTGTTGTATAACTTTTAGTTGTGTAGGGTTTGTGTTGTATAACCTTTAGTTGTGTAGGGTTTGTGTTGTATAACCTTTAGTTGTGTAGGGTTTGTGTTGTATACCGTTTAGTTGTGTAGGGTTTGTGTTGTAACCTTTAGTTGTGTAGGGTTTGTGTTGTATAACGTTTAGGTCTTGTTGTAAACCTTTAGTTGTGTAGGGTTTGTGTTGTATAACCTTTAGTTGTGTAGGGTTTTGTGTTGTATAACCTTTAGTGTTGTATAACCTTTAGTTGTGTAGGGTTTGTGTTGTATGTGTAGGGTTTGTGTTGTAACCTTTAGTTGTGTAGGGTTTGTGTTGTATAACCTTTAGTTGTGTAGGGTTTGTGTTGTATAACCTTTAGTTGTGTAGGGTTTGTGTTGTATAACCTTTAGTTGTGTAGGGTTTGTGTTGTATAACCTTTAGTTGTGTAGGGTTTGTGTTGTAACCTTTAGTTGTGTAGGGTTTGTGTTGTATAACGTTTAGCTTTAGTTGTGTAGGGTTTGTGTTGTATAACCTTTAGTTGTGTAGGGTTTGTGTTGTATAACCTTTAGTTGTGTAGGGTTTGTGTTGTATAACCTTTAGTTGTGTAGGGTTTGTGTTGTATAACCTTTAGTTGTGTAGGGTTTGTGTTGTATAACCTTTAGTTGTGTAGGGTTTGTGTTGTATAACCTTTAGTTGTGTAGGGTTTGTGTTGTAACCTTTAGTTGTGTAGGGTTTGTGTTGTATAACCTTTAGTTGTGTAGGGTTTGTGTTGTATAACCTTTAGTTGTGTAGGGTTTGTGTTGTATAACCTTTAGTTGTGTAGGGTTTGTGTTGTATAACCTTTAGTTGTGTAGGGTTTGTGTTGTATAACCTTTAGTTGTGTAGGGTTTGTGTTGTATAACCTTTAGTTGTGTAGGGTTTGTGTTGTATAACCTTTAGTTGTGTAGGGTTTGTGTTGTATAACCTTTAGTTGTGTAGGGTTTGTGTTGTATAACCTTTAGTTGTGTAGGGTTTGTGTTGTAAACCTTTAGTTGTGTAGGGTTTGTGTTGTATAACCTTTAGTTGTGTAGGGTTTGTGTTGTATAACCTTTAGTTGTGTAGGGTTTGTGTTGTATAACCTTTAGTTGTGTAGGGTTTGTGTTGTAAACCTTTAGTTGTGTAGGGTTTGTGTTGTATAACCTTTAGTTGTGTAGGGTTTGTGTTGTATAACCTTTAGTTGTGTAGGGTTTGTGTTGTATAACCTTTAGTTGTGTAGGGTTTGTGTTGTATAACCTTTAGTTGTGTAGGGTTTGTGTTGTATAACCTTTAGTTGTGTAGGGTTTGTGTTGTATAACCTTTAGTTGTGTAGGGTTTGTGTTGTATAACCTTTAGTTGTGTAGGGTTTGTGTTGTATAACCTTTAGTTGTGTAGGGTTTGTGTTGTATAACCTTTAGTTGTGTAGGGTTTGTGTTGTAACCTTTAGTTGTGTAGGGTTTGTGTTGTATAACCTTTAGTTGTGTAGGGTTTGTGTTGTATAACCTTTAGTTGTGTAGGGTTTGTGTTGTATAACCTTTAGTTGTGTAGGGTTTGTGTTGTAACCTTTAGTTGTGTAGGGTTTGTGTTGTATAACCTTTAGTTGTGTAGGGTTTGTGTTGTATAACCTTTAGTTGTGTAGGGTTTGTGTTGTATAACCTTTAGTTGTGTAGGGTTTGTGTTGTATAACCTTTAGTAGTGTAGGGTTTGTGTTGTATAACCTTTAGTTGTGTAGGGTTTGTGTTGTATAACCTTTAGTTGTGTAGGGTTTGTGTTGTATAACCTTTAGTTGTGTAGGGTTTGTGTTGTATAACCTTTAGTTGTGTAGGGTTTGTGTTGTATAACCTTTAGTTGTGTAGGGTTTGTGTTGTATAACCTTTAGTTGTGTAGGGTTTGTGTTGTATAACCTTTAGTTGTGTAGGGTTTGTGTTGTATAACCTTTAGTTGTGTAGGGTTTGTGTTGTATAACCTTTAGTTGTGTAGGGTTTGTGTTGTAACCTTTAGTTTTGTAGGGTTTGTGTTGTATAACCTTTAGTTGTGTAGGGTTTGTGTTGTATAACCTTTAGTTGTGTAGGGTTTGTGTTGTATAACCTTTAGTTGTGTAGGGTTTGTGTTGTATAACCTTTAGTTGTGTAGGGTTTGTGTTGTATAACCTTTAGTTGTGTAGGGTTTGTGTTGTAACCTTTAGTTGTGTAGGGTTTGTGTTGTATAACCTTTAGTTGTGTAGGGTTTGTGTTGTATAACCTTTAGTTGTGTAGGGTTTGTGTTGTATAACCTTTAGTTGTGTAGGGTTTGTGTTGTATAACCTTTAGTTGTGTAGGGTTTGTGTTGTATAACCTTTAGTTTTGTAGGGTTTGTGTTGTATAACCTTTAGTTGTGTTTTTGTGTTGTATAACCTTTAGTTGTGTAGGGTTTGTGTTGTATAACCTTTAGTTGTGTAGGGTTTGTGTTGTAACCTTTAGTATAACCTTTAGTTTTGTAGGGTTTGTGTTGTATAACCTTTAGTTTTGTAGGGTTTGTGTTGTATAACCTTTAGTTGTGTAGGGTTTGTGTTGTATAACCTTTAGTTGTGTAGGGTTTGTGTTGTAACCTTTAGTTGTGTAGGGTTTGTGTTGTAACCTTTAGTTGTGTAGGGTTTGTGTTGTATAACCTTTAGTTGTGTAGGGTTTGTGTTGTATAACCTTTAGTTGTGTAGGGTTTGTGTTGTATAACCTTTAGTTGTGTAGGGTTTGTGTTGTAACCTTTAGTTTAGTAGGGTTTGTGTTGTATAACCTTTAGTTGTGTAGGGTTTGTGTTGTAAACCTTTAGTTTTGTAGGGTTTGTGTTGTATAACCTTTAGTTGTGTAGGGTTTGTGTTGTAACCTTTAGTTGTGTAGGGTTTGTGTTGTATAACCTTTAGTTGTGTAGGGTTTGTGTTGTATAACCTTTAGTTGTGTAGGGTTTGTGTTGTATAACCTTTAGTTTTGTAGGGTTTGTGTTGTATAACCTTTAGTTGTGTAGGGTTTGTGTTGTATAACCTTTGTATAACCTTTAGTTGTGTAGGGTTTGTGTTGTATAACCTTTGTATAACCTTTAGTTTTGTAGGGTTTGTGTTGTATAACCTTTAGTTGTGTAGGGTTTGTGTTGTATAACCCTTTAGTTTAGTAGGGTTTGTGTTGTATAACCTTTAGTTGTGTAGGGTTTGTGTTGTAACCTTTAGTTGTGTAGGGTTTGTGTTGTATAACCTTTAGTTGTGTAGGGTTTGTGTTGTAACCTTTAGTTGTGTAGGGTTTGTGTTGTAACCTTTAGTTGTGTAGGGTTTGTGTTGTATAACCTTTAGTTGTGTAGGGTTTGTGTTGTATAACCTTTAGTTGTGTAGGGTTTGTGTTGTATAACCTTTAGTTGTGTAGGGTTTGTGTTGTATAACCTTTAGTTGTGTAGTAGGGTAGGGTTTGTGTTGTAAACCTTTAGTTGTGTAGGGTTTGTGTTGTATAACCTTTAGTTGTGTAGGGTTTGTGTTGTATAACCTTTAGTTGTGTAGGGTTTGTGTTGTATAACCTTTAGTTGTGTAGGGTTTGTGTTGTTAACCTGTGTTGTAGGGTTTGTGTTGTAACCTTTAGTTGTGTAGGGTTTGTGTTGTATAACCTTTAGTTGTGTAGGGTTTGTGTTGTATTTAGTTGTGTAGGGTTTGTGTTGTATAACCTTTAGTTGTGTAGGGTTTGTGTTGTATAACCTTTAGTTGTGTAGGGTTTGTGTTGTATAACCTTTAGTTGTGTAGGGTTTGTGTTGTATAACCTTTAGTTGTGTAGGGTTTGTGTTGTATAACCTTTAGTTGTGTAGGGTTTGTGTTGTATAACCTTTAGTTGTGTAGGGTTTGTTGTATAACCTTTAGTTGTGTAGGGTTTGTGTTGTAACCTTTAGTTGTGTAGGGTTTGTGTTGTATACCTTTAGTTGTGTAGGGTTTGTGTTGTATAACCTTTAGTTGTGTAGGGTTTGTGTTGTATAACCTTTAGTTGTGTAGGGTTTGTGTTGTATACCTTTAGTTGTGTGTGTGTGTTGTAACCTTTAGTTGTGTAGGGTTTGTGTTGTATAACCTTTAGTTGTGTAGGGTTTGTGTTGTATAACCTTTAGTTGTGTAGGGTTTGTGTTGTAGTTGTGTAGGGTTTGTGTTGTATAACCTTTGTATAACCTTTAGTTTAGTAGGGTTTGTGTTGTAACCTTTAGTTGTGTAGGGTTTGTGTTGTATAACCTTTAGTTTTGTAGGGTTTGTGTTGTATAACCTTTAGTTGTGTAGGGTTTGTGTTGTATAACCTTTAGTTGTGTAGGGTTTGTGTTGTATAACCTTTAGTTGTGTAGGGTTTGTGTTGTATTTAGTTGTGTAGGGTTTGTGTTGTAACCTTTAGTTGTGTAGGGTTTGTGTTGTATAACCTTTAGTTGTGTAGGGTTTGTGTTGTATAACCTTTGTATAACCTTTAGTTGTGTAGGGTTTGTGTTGTATAACCTTTGTATAACCTTTAGTTTAGTAGGGTTTGTGTTGTAACCTTTAGTTGTGTAGGGTTTGTGTTGTAACCTTTAGTTTTGTAGAGTTTGTGTTGTATAACCTTTAGTTGTGTAGGGTTTGTGTTGTATAACCTTTAGTTGTGTAGGGTTTGTGTTGTATAACCTTTAGTTGTAGGGTTTGTGTTGTAGGGTTTTGTGTTGTAACCTTTAACCTTTAGTTTAGGGTTTGTGTTGTATAACCTTTAGTTGTGTAGGGTTTGTGTTGTAACCTTTAGTTGTGTAGGGTTTGTGTTGTAACCTTTAGTTGTGTAGGGTTTGTGTTGTACCTTTAGTTGTGTAGGGTTTGTGTTGTATAACCTTTAGTTTTGTAGGGTTTGTGTTGTATAACCTTTAGTTGTGTAGGGTTTCTGTTGTATAACCTTTAGTTGTGTAGGGTTTGCGTTGTCATCTTTAGTTGTGTAGGGTTTGTGTTGTAACCTTTAGTTGTGTAGGGTTTGTGTTGTAACCTTTAGTTGTGTAGGGTTTGTGTTGTATAACCTTTAGTTGTGTAGGGTTTGTGTTGTATAACCTTTAGTTGTGTAGGGTTTGTGTTGTATAACCTTTAGTTGTGTAGGGTTTGTGTTGTAACCTTTAGTTTAGTAGGGTTTGTGTTGTATAACCTTTAGTTTTGTAGGGTTTGTGTTGTATAACCTTTAGTTTTGTAGGGTTTGTGTTGTTTTGTTGGGTTTGTGTTGTATAACCTTTAGTTGTATAGGGTTTGTGTTGTATAACCTTTAGTTGTGTAGGGTTGTGTTGTATAACCTTTAGTTGTGTAGGGTTTGTGTTGTATTACCTTTAGTTTAGTAGGGTTTGTGTTGTATAACCTTTAGTTGTGTAGGGTTTGTGTTGTATAACCTTTAGTTGTGTAGGGTTTGTGTTGTATAACCTTTAGTTGTGTAGGGTTTGTGTTGTAACCTTTAGTTGTGTAGGGTTTGTGTTGTACCTTTAGTTGTGTAGGGTTTGTGTTGTATAACCTTTAGTTTTGTAGGGTTTGTGTTGTATAACCTTTAGTTTGTGTAGGGTTTGTGTTGTAACCTTTAGTTGTGTAGGGTTTGTGTTGTATAACCTTTAGTTGTGTAGGGTTTGTGTTGTATAACCTTTAGTTGTGTAGGGTTTGTGTTGTATAACCTTTAGTTGTGTAGGGTTTGTGTTGTATAACCTTTAGTTGTGTAGGGTTTGTGTTGTATAACCTTTAGTTGTGTAGGGTTTGTGTTGTATTTAACCTTTAGTTGTGTAGGGTTTGTGTTGTAAACCTTTAGTTGTGTAGGGTTTGTGTTGTATAACCTTTAGTTGTGTAGGGTTTGTGTTGTATAACCTTTAGTTTTTGTGTTGTATAACCTTTAGTTGTGTAGGGTTTGTGTTGTATAACCTTTAGTAGGGTTTGTGTTGTATAACCTTTAGTTGTGTAGGGTTTGTGTTGTATAACCTTTAGTTGTGTAGGGTTTGTGTTGTATAACCTTTAGTTGTGTAGGGTTTGTGTTGTATAACCTTTAGTTGTGTAGGGTTTGTGTTGTATAACCTTTAGTTGTGTAGGGTTTGTGTTGTATAACCTTTAGTTGTGTAGGGTTTGTGTTGTATAACCTTTAGTTGTGTAGGGTTTGTGTTGTATAACCTTTAGTTGTGTAGGGTTTGTGTTGTATAACCTTTAGTTGTGTAGGGTTTGTGTTGTATAACCTTTAGTTGTGTAGGGTTTGTGTTGTATAACCTTTAGTTGTGTAGGGTTTGTGTTGTATAACCTTTAGTTGTGTAGGGTTTGTGTTGTATAACCTTTAGTTGTGTAGGGTTTGTGTTGTAACCTTTAGTTGTGTAGGGTTTGTGTTGTATAACCTTTAGTTGTGTAGGGTTTGTGTTGTATAACCTTTAGTTGTGTAGGGTTTGTGTTGTATAACCTTTAGTTGTGTAGGGTTTGTGTTGTTGAATCTTCACTTTTTATGTTGTGTTTTGTGGCTTATTTTTTTATTTGCATCCTTTGGTTGTGGTTTGTCATTTTTCAGGTTATAATTCTCAAAACTCCTTGGTCATGGTGGTATCTTTTTAGATGTTATAAAATTAAAAAATCTTCTACAATTGTAATCTCACCTGGGTTGACTCGTTTCTTTTTTCCCTTGTATGCAAAACACCCCTGCAAAAGAAAAAAGAACTTTTTATATATCTTCTTATATAAATATTTACATGCCTCATTTTCTAATGTAAGTCCTCTATCAAGTCATTTTTTTAGACATCTGTGTTTGTCAACTAAATTATAATTCTTAACACCTTTAAAACAATTTTGCTAGCTACAGGGATGTCCTCATAGAATGCCTACATTTCATAAAATATCTATTCCTTGAACAAGTTGAATGGCAATTTTTGTTCAAAACAGATTTTTCTTTTACATTGAAAAATTCTAATAGCCCTTTAATTTTTTAACCCAAACTCAACTTCCTTCTTGCAGTATATATAAATAAAGTTTTATTTGCCTTGTAAAGAATTGTTTTCACTCTCTAGCCTTTTTTTCCCTGGTAATTTATTGCCCAGATACTTTCATTGATTCAGATTTGAAGATGTCTATCATGCTAAGTTATTATTTGAAGATGTCTATCATGCTAAGTTATTATTTGAAGATGTCTATCATGCTAAGTTATTATTTGAAGATGTCTATCATGCTAAGTTATTGTACATGCAAGTTATTTATTCTGCTACACAACAATTTCATGCTCTAATTTTAGCAGATAAATTGCATCCTGCACAGCATCTTAAAAGCTCTAGAGCAGTTTTTCTATAACTGGACTCAATAATTTGGTTATGAATAGAAAATATTGTTCCACTAATATAAGTCATTAGTTTTATCAATCAAAATTATTTTTACACAAAAAATTCAAAGCCATCCTCATTTCCATTTATATGATTAAATGTAGCTGTTTAAATGTAAATAAGTTGGCTTATATTTTAAATATTCAGTAAAGTGACTTTTAGCATTATGCAATCATCTCAATTATTTGGCCAGAATCAATTTGCGCCAATTACAGTTATGAAAAGGTATCATTTGCGCCACTTTCTATTTTTCTAATGGTATTAACTGCGCCAAAAAATGTAATCCAATTGCGCCACATTCACCTGTATAATTGTTTACCTTTATTATGCATGTAACATGTACTATAACTAACCTATAAAAATTAAGAAAACTCACCAATAAATAAATTGTTCAGTAATAGAATAGTTTTTCACATGTAAAGATGTCGAGAAAAAAAGAGTCTGATAGAGGGAACCTTTATCATCGATGTAGAAGAACACAATTTTCGTCAGGCATTTATTCAGAAAAATTTGTAAGGGTTCCGCGGAACTCAGTGTCTCACCTACTTTTGCTGTTGTCTAGGTTTTCAGTGTGATAGGGGAATGCACATACTAGATTTACAGTTAATGAAAAAAAACGTTTGACATGTATGAAAAAAGTTATGCTTGTAAAAAATGAATACAGTATGCAATCAAGTCTATAGATTGTCTGGAAGACAAAAGTTGCAAGTTCAAAAAATGCAGGGTTGGCATTGTATTACCAGGGCGGGAAAACCCAGGTCCAGGCTTTCCCGGGCTGGGCAATACTCCCTGAAGTGGGTAATACTGGGTAATATGATTTTTCAAGCTTATTTTTACACAAAATAGTAAAGATTTGTTGTAGTTTAATAGTATTACAGCTAAATATATACATTTTAAACAGATAACCATTGAGAGTCATTCCTGAAGATTGAAAATTTAAATTCTTCCTTTTCTCCACTAATTTTATGTAGGCAGAATACAAGTTTTGGACATTTCAGGATACTTTGTTAATTTCCAAGCTTTGTTTCAATAATCCAATTTGAAACTTTGAAAAAATGCATTTTATTGCAATGTTTCAGTGAATTGTAAATTTTAATTGTTATACAAATATATTGCTAAATAAACACCCTAAAGGGACAGGCCATGAACACTTATAGAAATCAAAAGGCTGATTATTGTTATCATGGTTATATAAACAAATCTGTGTTATAATCTGAATAGAATAATTACTTATCAATTAGTGATGTACATAGACACATGCTAAAACTTAGTAAACATTTTTAGTAATGAACAAAAGTGTTTAAAAGTAATTTTTCTTTCATATAATTGTTAATTCTTAATATTAGTTATAATTATTAAAAAAAACCAAATTGAATTCTTCGACTTTAAGTCAACACTTTGACCAACCTAGACAATTAGATAGATTTTAGGAGGATTATTAAGAAAAGCTTTTCACATTTGTCTTATGTGTCTTCATGTACACTTGTCTTAGAGTCGCTAGACCATTAATATTTCTCAGATTTATAAACTTTAAGAGTCTTAAACAAGTGAACTTATAAATTAAAATACTATATCTGTTTTATAAAAAATCTTTAATGTATTGCATTTGTGATTAATCCTCTTTGAAATTCAGGCCAGTATTTCATATTACCCAGTATTGCCAAGTATTACACGGTAAAACCCTGTAAAACCTGGGTTTTCCCAGTATTTCCCACTGGGCTGGGCAATACTCATAAGACCTGGGTTTTTGCCAACCCTGCAAAAATGGGGAAAAAATTATTAAAATTTTCCTCTAGATACTATCTTTTGATTGTATGAAGCTTCTGTCCAAGTTTGGTAAAAATCCAGGATGGTTTATGAATCTAATAAATGTTTTAAAAACTTTAACTGCAGACTGTATGTAATGTTAACTGGAAGAAAAACTTGCAGACTGTATGTAATGTTAACTGGAAGAAAAACTAAGTCCATTTATAAGTAATATACAGAAAAACAGGAAAACAGGAAATACATTTTTACAAAATTTCCTTCTATATACTAGTTTTTGATCATAAACAAGCTTCTGTCCAAGTTTGATACAAATCCAGGATATTTTAATAAAGTTATTAAAATTTTTAAAACTTTAACCACAGAGTGAATGCAATGTTAACTGGCAGAAAAAATTAAGTCCATTTATAAGTAAAATACGGATAAACAGGATTTTTTTTTACAAAATTTTTCTGGATACTATCTTATGATCATAAACAAGCTTCTGTCCAAGTTTGGTAGAAATCCAGGATATTTTAAGAAAGTTATTAAAATTTTAAAAGCTTTAACCACAGAGTGAATGTAATGTTAACTGCCAGAAAAACTAAGTCCATTTATAAGTAAAATACGGATAAACAGGATTTTTTTTTTTTTTACAAAATTTACTTCTGGATACTATCTTATGATCATAAACAAGCTCCTGTCCAAGTTTGGTAGAAATTCAGGATAGTATAAGAAAGTTATTAAAATTTCAAAAACTTTAACCACAGAGTGATTATTTGTGGATGCCGCCGATGACGAAATGTAGGATCACTATGTCTCGCTTTTGCGACAAAAGTCGCAGGCTTGACAAAAATGAAGATGTACAATGAAGTCGTGTTTTGCTTGGCTATTTACCAGATGAATATTGTACAGTTATGGAGTGGGGAATAAGACTACATTGTTACGGCCAGAAATCACCTTTAAATTGTAGCCAACAAAAGACACAAATCAATAATAAAATTTAACAAGATTTATTATACACAAGTTTACAAGAAATCTCTAGAACACTTTAGAAGCAAAACTCCTAGAAAACTGTATATTAAAACAGAAACTTCTAGAATACGGTAAAGTTTAAATTACACATCGTAGATTATGATCATTCCAGAATTATTATGTAAGTCAAATAGAAAGTTCTAATCATTCCAACAGTATCTATGATTGTTCCAGTGATTTCTAAATTGCACAATTATAACATTATTTTGTTAACAACTATAACCAAATTAAATAAACATTATAAGGCCACACAAAACAAATTAGGCCAAGATAAATAAACATGATAATTACAATATCATAACAATATACATGAAAATAATACTCAGAAACTAGAAAGACAGATTTTGAGAACAGTATGCAAACGAAAAGCAACTGATATGTTATGTTATCCTTCTAGAATAATTTAGTAGATATATATAAGTATAAATAGAATAATTGATGAAATTGGCGCAATTGTATGATTGTTTTATTGGCGCAAATGAAACCTATAGTTTTCAAAATGAAGTGGCGCAGAAGTAGCATTGGCGCAAATAAGTTGTGGCACAAATGGATTCATTTTGGCGCTAATAGATATCAGCCAATTATTTATACAATTTATTGTTAATCAAAACATTAAAAAAAGTTATAACATCTAATCAAACCTAACTAGTCTAGTATAAACAAAGAATTATTGAAAATGTATGAAGCCATGTGTCATGGTTGGTCAAAATATATTGTGGAACTTAATAGGGGAAATGGAAAGGGCACATTTTTCAAGTGTAAAGACTGAAAGGCAGCACCCCTCTATTTTGGGATAATGATGACACTTAGTCAGTGGCAATGAAAACACCCGGTAACCAAATCTCTATACTCCTGTTGCCCTGTAGGTTGTAACACAGGTACTTGTTCCAAACAATGGGAAGGTTGACTATCAAAGTATATTATAAATTGATAGAAACAAGTGGTTGTACAGGTCAGGGATAACCATTAACTGGTGGATTATACCTTAATTCAGGTACAGTCGAACCTCGTTGTGTCGAACTCGGTTGTGTCGAAAACTCGGATGAGTCGAAGTAATTTCGGTCCCCCGTAAAATTCCGTTTGATCAATGCATAATTACCTCTGATGAGTCGAACTCGGTTGATTCGAATACTCGGTTATGTCGAGTAAATTTTATAGTCCCATCGATATAAAATTAATGTAAATTGACCCCGATGTCTCAAGTTCAAAGTAAAATTTTCGAAAGATGCAGACCTAATGATAAAACTCAAAATCGGATGTATTTCTTATGTAACCTAATCATTTTCAAAAGAGATTAAAGCTGAGTAAACATACTTGTTTGTATAACAGTTAAATTGACATGTTTATGGTTGCCGGTAATTAACTCCTTTGTTGATTGTTCAAGCGGAACTTAAGTGTGCTGAACATATTTCACATGAGATGAAAACGAAACGAATTTAAATGACACTAGCCGAGATTAAATCAATCGTTGGAATTAAAACTCATTAAATACAATAAATAAAGGATTAAGACAATTATGATAAATTCATGATAATTTAATGTACAACAGACACCCTCATCAGAGACCGTTCAGAACATATTTCGTTCAGCGAATGATTTCATAATTTATAGTAACTGACCTTTATAAATATTTGTGTAGACTATTGATTTTATTTGTGTCTGTTCTTGTGTGCTTGAATATTATGAAGGACCAACAATGGCGATTACATACATAATTATAAAGTGTGTCATATCGAAAAAAGGCACACTGTTCAAAGTATCTAGTTTACGCAAATCTCATACCGTATTTCTTGCATTCCAAATTTTTGACGACACACTCGACCTCGGATGAGTCGAACCTCGGATGAGTCGAATACTTTGGTCCGGTCCTTCGACTTGACACAACGAGGTTCGACTGTATAATCCACCATTTGACATATAATGAGATACACCAATTGAGATATAATGCAGTTTTTATCCAAAAAATGTCTTAAGAGATATTGGAGCATCTTTGCATTTACCATAACATACTTTGATGACCACTTAGTAATGACATGTAATTGATTCTGACACTTCATGCTGCATTTTGTTAGAGAAACCTAAAAACTAATATGACCCTCCTTTTCCTACTTATAAATTCTGAGTTTTCATCTATTAAATCTTATTTCTGTTCTGTAGTCTCTTGCTGTCCATTTCGACTAACAAATCTTAAAGTTAGAACTGATGCAGACTTAAGGAAACCAGTGAGTCATGACTATCCATTAATTAGTGGATCAATTGAGGTATAATCACAGGTGTTTTTTTCTGTCAATAGGGGGTTTACTGTCCACACTAGTACGAAAAATCACAAGGTAGCTAACGAAAATTTTCTATGTGTTCGGTTCAACCGATATTTTCTAACATTCCTTGCATTTCTCACAAATAAACACACATCAGTGTCGGTAATTGATTTATCTTTACAATAAAACATGTTTCACGTACCTTGAGAATACCCCTTTAGCAGAATAATACACTTGTGACGTTAAAAATTGACCTTTTTCCAGACCATTGAATTTCTAATTCCTCGACTTCCGGTTCAAACTGAATTCATTTTAAATAAATAAATTCAAACTGCTTTGAAAAATAAAACCTTTAAAGACTGAAATTAATAAAGATATACAGTATTTATCTATTGATTAATTGATTGATTGATTGGTGTTTAATGCCACTTTCAACACTATTGTGCTATTTCGTGGCACTCAGGTTTTATTGGTGGAGAAAGCGGAGTGCCCAGATATATTTATTGAAGAGAATTCTAATGTGGTTATTTTATTTAGTTAATACTTTGGTTTTTGATCTGGTATCTAGTAAATTGAAACAGGTAACCAGAAAAATTTGACCAATCAGATTGCACAGTTATATTTACTTCCTACAAAACAAAAGTTTACCAGAAGTCGAGGAATTAGAAATTCAATGGTCTGGAAAAAGGTCAATAATTATTGTCACAAGTGTGTTATTCTGTTAAAGGGTATTCTCAAGGTACGTGAAGCATGTGTTATTGTAAAGATAAATCAATTAATGGCAGTCTGATGTGTGTTTATTTGTGAGAAATGCAAGGGAATGTTAGAAAATATCGGTTGAACCGAACCCATAGAAAATTTTCGTTAGTTACCTTGTGATTTTTCGTACAAGTGTGGATAGTAAACCCCCATTGACAGAAACAAGTGCCTGTGGGTATAATCCATTTTCACAAAATGCATTAAAGTAAGTCAGAAGCAATTATATGTCACCAATGAGCATTTATCAAACCTTAAAGTCAGTCAGGGATACTACTTGTACAAGTTATTTTTATTTTCTTGAAGAAGAATAAGTAATTTTTTTTACAATCCCTAAAATTCTGAAGTTTTGGGATGTAAAAACATGCCTTAAACAATTTTTCTCTGGTTAGCTCATAATTTTTTATTAAGAGTTCAACATTTCATCTCATTAATTCAGCAAAGAAACTAATTGCGCAACCCTTCAAAAATTGCCCCTTGGAGGCTTGTAAGTGAGCAGTGTTTTGAAGATAACAGACAAATGAGATTTTCATTGTCCATGAAATTACACTTAAATGATTAGTAAAGACATCTGCAAAGGACAGACAATTAAAAAATCTATTAGAGCAAAGAAGTCGGAGAAATTCAAGAAAAGAAGATAGTTCGACTTTTTCACTTGTTTAGTAAAAAATTGTAAGGGTTCCATGAAACCCAGTGTCTCGCCTACTTTTGCTGTTAATTGCGGGCTCAACAAAATGAGGAAAAAAATTAATAAAAGTATTCCTCTCTATACTACCTTTTGATTGTAAGTAGCTTCTGTCCAAGTTTGGTAAAAATCCAGGATAGTTTATGAATCTAATAAATGTTTTAAAAACTTAAACTGCAGACTGTATGTAATGTTAACTGGAAGAAAAACTAAGTCCATTTATAAGTAAAATACGGAAAAAATGGAACAAAATTTTAACAAAATTTCCTTCTAGATACTAGCTTTTAATCATAAACAAGCTTCTGTCCAAGTTTGGTACAAATCCAGGATAGTTTAAGAAAGTTGTTAAAATTTAAAAAACTTTAACCACAGAGTGAATGTAATGTAAACTGGCAGAAAAACTAAGTCCATTTATAAGTTAAATACGGATAAACTGGATTTTTTTTACAAAGTTTACTTCTGGATACTATCTTATGATCATAAACAAGCTTCTTTCCAAGTTTGGTACAAATCCAGGATAGTTTAAGAAAGTTGTTAAAATTTTAAAAACTTTAACCACCAGACCACAGAGTGAATGTAATGTTAACTGGCAGAAAAACTAAGTCCATTTATAAGTAAAATACAGAAAAAAGGAATTTTTGTTACAAAATTTACTTCGGATACTATCTTATGATCTTAAACAAGCTTCTTTCCAAGTTTGGTAGAAATCCAGGATAGTTTAAGAAAGTTATTAAAATTTCAAAAACTTTAACCACAGAGTGAATGTAATGTTTCCTGGCAGAAAAACTAAGTCCATTTAAAAGTAAAATACAGAAAAATGGAATTTTTTTTACAAAATTTACTTTTGAATATTATCTTATGATCATAAACAAGCTTCTGTCCAAGTTTGGTAGAAATCCAGGATAGTTTAAGAAGGTTATTAAAATTTCAAAACTTTAACCACAGAGTGAATATTTGTGGGCGCCGCCGACGACGACAACAACGACGACGTTGACGCCGACGACGGAATGTAGGATCGCTATGTCTCGCTTTTCGACAAAAGTCGAAGGCTCGACAAAAATCTGAATGTCTAAGGGACATAACTAAGCCATTAAAATAATTTACCTATACAAGTAAATAAAATACACTTGTATATCTACAAATTTACTTAAGTATATCAATATTTACTTCTTCAAGTAAATAAAATAACTTGTACAAGTAGTACCCGACTGAAAGTGGTATATGCAAAAATTCCTAGATTATCTCTTCAAAAAATGTTGGTATAAAAACTGCATTATACCTCAATTAGTCTATCTCGCTATATGTCAAATGGTGGATTATACCTCAATTAGTCTATCTCGCTATATGTCAAATGGTGGATTATACCTCAATTAGTCTATCTCGCTATATGTCAAATGGTGGATTATACCTCAATAGACAACTTTCGAGTTCGATGCATTTCCGTCAAAAACTCTGGTTTTAGTGAACATCATTCGTGCGTTTAGGGGCATTGTCATTTCCGTTCCCATGTTGAGCAACTGGTTGGAAAACTATGATGATATATTGCACGAACTATTCGGCAAATTGAATTTTCATAATTGACAATCAGCACTGCTGTCATTAGGGAATTGTGATTAAGTACCTACCGAACAAACATTATTTCTAGTTTATCCTGCACAATGACGATCGCTAAGACGCTTGATGAACGCTAATAGTGCAGGGATACAGTCGATCCCTCTATCTGGTAAATGACGTCATAAAGGCGCGCATAATTGACGAGTTTTTCCGGTGACGGACAAACTCGAAAGTGGTCTATTGAGGTATATTCCACCAAATAAATTATGGTTATCCCTGACCTGTTGTAATCAATTTTTGTTTCATGTTCTTGACAAGATAAATAACAATATAAAAACTAGTTCTATATAGACTCTCGTTATCATAAAAGTATCTTCAAGTATACTTTTGAAACTGAAGACCCAGTGTCCATGTCAAAATTTCTGCTATTTAGGTTTTCTCATGCCATCATAAAATTTGCGGGAACCTCCACAGTAGAGAACTCGATATTCTGGCTCTGTTTATAATGTCTTCTCAGAGGATCACCAAAAATACAACTAATTACCAAAATAAAATTCAAAAGAACATACTATTAAAACGTACCTAAAAATTAATTATGAAACATAAATGTAACTTCTTCTTCCGAAACATTTGTCTCAGACCTTTTGAAAAATGCAAAAGCAAGACATTGTAACAGGAGGTTTCTTCTACGTTTTGTATTTCTGTGTCATTTTCGACATATTTTTCCAACTCTTTACCCCTGTCTGCATAAACAGTTCGAACCCAGAACCTGAGTTTCTGATCCTTCATATTTGGCGTTGCAGAACTTAAAACTAGCAAGTTTTCATAATTTATCAGTGAATAATAGTTTAACAAATATCAACGATTTTGTAAAGACAAAAACATTTATATCAAACTGCAAGTAAAAATTCACATAAAAGGAACACAGTTCAATTTGTCATTCTGAGTCTTGTCTTGAAGCATAATAATGCAAAACAGAATAATGACATCTTGTCTATATGAGGGTATGGATGGGGGTCCTTCATTTCTGTATTCTTTTATCTTTTCGCTCATTATTCTTTATCTTTAAAAATAATGGTTATTCTGGTATTACTTGATAACTGTATTTTGGACATTGTTCTTTTCTGTAATCAATATATTTTTACCCAATACTTTAATTTTTGCAGTTATTCTTTATATTTTAGCACCCCATTATTCTTTATTCTTATTTTTTGGGCCTATTTTCTCTATTCTTTATATTTTTTGCCCATTATTCTCTATTCTGTAAACCCTATCCACACCCTCCTAAATGCATTAAAATGCAGTGTCACCTTCTCTATGGGGACAAAAGTAAAATAACAAAAATACCGAACTCCAAGGAAAATTCAAAACGGAAAGTCCCTTATCAAATGGCAAAATCAAAAGCTCAAACACATCAAACGAATGGAAAACAATATTCCTGACTCGATACAGGTATTTCCTAATGTAGAAAATGGTGGATTAAACCTGGTTTCATAGCTAGCTAGACAACGTTCAGGTTTATTCAAGACCAGAAAGCTCTTCATAAAAAGCTAACATTGTCATTTCTATGGTTAAAGCCCAGTACAAATAATAATCTCAAAACTTATTTTACAAAAGCTAGACGAATAGAAACACTGTATAACTAAATGACAAATAAGTTGAAAATTCAACAAAATCTGTGAAAATATTCAATGAATTGTAGCACAATAAAGTAACTATACGTTTTGACATGTAAAACAGTCATTTGTATCAATAATTTATATAAACAGTAATACTAATTTGTCAATTTTACAACAGTTCATTATAAAGGGAAGTAGTGTTGTTACCAGTCTTTTGTAGAAGAAAATCGCGTCTGGCGTACAACATGTTAAGCCTGGTATCTATGATGAGTTTATTTCCCATGAATGACCCTAGGTCATCTGCCACGGTGGAGTTCATTCATAAAAAGAAAATTAGAAACTTTATTTGGTCTTATCAATTTCATTTTTTTTTCAAACTGCTCGTAATTTCCAATTGACAAAAATTACTTTTGAACATACATGTATATTGTATGTTCTTCGGATCTTGAATTTCATGCAATTACAAATATCATTTATGATTTCTTCAAAGCTCCATTCAATTAAAAAAAAGTGAAATTTGTCATACGTAATCAACCATTGTATTGATATATTTTGATGATACGATGATAACTTTTGATTATCAATACAATGTGGGGGAAGGTGTAAAAGAAAATGTACTACGTACGCGGGACAGAACTTAGATATATTTATTCCATTTATATCGAAGGTCCTGGAAAAGGTTGTAGAATGTCGATTAGAGAACAATCTTCAGTCGAACGATCTTTTTGATAATGTTCAATCGGCTTACCGTGCTTACCATTCCACCGAGACGGCATTGCTACGGGTTCATCACGACATAGCTGTTGCACTTGATAATAACTGTTGTGTAGTTTTATTAATGTTAGACCTTTCGGCAGCGTTTGACGTCCTCGACCATTCCATTTTACGACAGCGACTTGAATACTCTTTCGGAATATCTGGAGCCGCGCTAAATTGGTTGTTATCATATCTTACTGATAGAACTCAGCGTATCGCAATCGGCTCTGTTCAGTCGGACGATATTCATCTGAAGTATGGTGTTCCTCGGACCAAAACTTTACTGCTTTTTCTCGAAACCTATAGGTGAAATATGTAAACGTCATAATATGTGGTACCACTGCTATGCGGATGATACTCAGGTGTATCTTGTAATTAAACCGCTTGACAATTGGAACAATATATCTGCTCGACTTGAAACCTGTACGGCGGACATAAGCTCTTGGATGTGTTCAAATAAGCTTAAATTAAACGAAGATAAAACTGAGCTGATAATTTTCTCTCCGAAACACCGAGTAAAAGAGTTCTCAGACCGTCACCTTACTTTTGGCAAAAGCATCGTTAGTGATTCAGCATGCGTCAAGAACCTTGGTGTTTACTTTGACAAAACATTGGCGATGGACCAACAGATTAGTGCGACCTCGAAATCTTGTTTCTACCAGATCAGAAATATCGGTCGAATTCGTCCATTCATTACAGAGAATGCAGCAAAGACACTTGTTTGCTCTTTAGTGACGTCTCGCTTGGACTACGGGAATGCATTGTTATATGGACTTCCCTCAAATGCAATCCAACGATTACAGCGTGTACAAAACACCGCCGCAAAATTAATAACAAGAAAAAAGAAAAACGAACATGTTAGTCCAATTTTAAAATCTCTTCATTGGCTGCCAATAACATTTCGTTGCAAATACAAAGTGTTGCTTTATGTGTTTAAAGCTCTGAAACAGGAAGCACCCGTGTACCTTCAAGAACTAGTTAACATTTACAAGCCAACAAGAACTCTTCGGTCAGAAAACAACATGCTTCTAGTCAAACCAACAGTTAGAACAAAAACATACGGAGAGAGACGGTTTGATAGAGCGGCCGCCGTTTTATGGAATGACTTGCCGAAAGAACTGCGAAACACGGAATCTGTGAATGCTTTCAAGAAAAACATTAAAACTTATTTATTCAGACAGGCTTTTCCACATAATTAATAATCGGTCGGTATTAGACTTTTATTCGATCTCAGTATATATTTTAATGTATCATACTTACTTTTAATTGCATTTTTATTTCCTTTACATGCACTTTTATTTTTAGACATTTCTCATACTTACTTATTTTTTATTGCATTTTTATCTCCTTACTCTTTTTATTTTTAGACATGAAGCTATTAGTCCAATTTCTAAATTGAAGCTCTTCTGTTGATTTTCTTTTAATATTTTTCAAAATTTATTTATATTTTAAAATTATTTTGATGAATAATTTTAATTTTCATATATTGAGTTGTATTTTTACGGTTTCTATTTTGATGCTATTGTAACATTGACACATAGATTTTTTTCTTCAAATTTTGTTTATATATATATGTACTTGTATCGTTGTTTTTTATGCATTGGAAAGCGCTTAGAGTAAATGTTTATTTGGATAAGCGCTATATAAGCACTGTTAATAATAATAATAATAATTCTTATTAGAGACATATGTATTAGATGTATCTGTCCTAATTTAGATGGCTTTGTAACCCGAATAATTCAGTCATTATATTCCGCTGCCCTACGATAGCTGCATTGACGTGCTTCGCGTGGCAGAAAATCGGAGCGGGATTGAATAATTCGACGGAGTTATTGGCTTTGTAACTAATTACCGTCTTTAAACCTGTATTTGAACCTTCAGTATTGCTGTAGCAAGAATGTTTAAGTAGCTAGTATTACCAGATACATTTACAATTTATTATATATCTCTTGCTGAAGTAATGTCTTCAAAAGAGAGGCGAAAGATACCAAAGGGACATTCAAACTCATAAGTCGAAAATAAACTGACAACGCCATGGCTAAAAAAGAAAATGACCAACAGAAAAACAACAGTACACAAAACACAACATAGAAAACTAAAGACTGAGCAACACGAACCCACCAAAAACTGGGGGTACGTGATCTCAGGTGATCCTGCTCCACACGTGGCACCCGTCATGTTGCTCGTGTTAGTACAAATCCGGTGATAAGTCTAATTCGGTAGGCCACATTCGGGGAAAAGTGTTGGACGGGATTAATTTGAACCACACTATTATTTTATTTATTAATATTACTTTTACTGCTAAGTCTGTTTTTGTGATATCCATTTTACGTGACTCTGTATTTATGTATCTCTTTATACTTTGAACGACAAAATTATTTTATGTCTACCTGTGCGAATTTCAAACGCGCGAGTTTACGCCAGTACTTAAAACCTTCCATCCTTTATAGGTGGATTTTACATAGATCTGGGAACAGTATATCTAGTATATATAGTCAATATATATGTTCCTGCATAGATAAATAAAATCGTATGATATAAGCATAATGTGGATGTTAAATTTGATGCATGCCCTTTTGTGCTTCTTTGTAAAATTTGTTTGTTTTATAGTGATTAAGATGATAACACAATGTTGACTGCTGTAACCCTATATTTGTCATTTTACCAATTGTGTCTGTGTGTTTTGTTCACGCATCGTTGTCAATATAATGGAATTTGATGCGACTGTCATACAAGTGAGAGGTTTGGCTAGCCATAAAACCAGGTTCAATCCACCATTTTCTACATAAGAACATGCCTGTACCAAGTCAGGAATATGACAGTTGTTATCCATTCGTTTGATGTGTTTGAACTTTTGATTTTGCCATTTGATTGAGGACTTTCCTTTTGAATTTTCCTCGGAGTTCAGTATTTTGTGATTTTACTTTTAAAGTTACGACAATTGGAACATATCCGTTGTTATCCGTGAAACGGATATTCCATAACGGCCAACCAACTCGTGATGGCATCCGTAAAATATATAAAGGGATGATTTCAACTTTGCCACTTGGTACTCTTGGTTTAATAGCTTCCTTGTGAGCAGCAACCCTCTATCAAGGAAATCATGATAGGAAATACAATCCCTGGAATATCGTATCAACTGGGAGATATATACTCCGCATGCAGGCAATGCTGGAATGTTGCTACATAGAAATGGAAAGTTCACACTGATTGAGAAGCTGAAATCATCTCTTTTGTCGTAAAGTTTTGTTTTGAAAACTATTCTATTTATAATTTTATTTCTTACTTACACTTTTATTTGCATGTATATCAGGAGATATCAGACGCACCGGACTCGTTCACTATAGCAAGGACGTATCTGATATACTTCCTTGCCTATAGGGTCCATTGGATTCCCTTTCCTTGCCTATAGGGTCCATTGGATTCCCTTTCCTTGCCTATAGGGTCCATTGGATTCCATAAGTTTTTTGTTTGTTACCTTCATTTGTCTTCTTAATAAAAGAAAATATGAGATTTGAACATTGATAAAATACTATATTTGATTTGAAAGAAAGCAAGGTATATTCCTGGAAATATGAATAAATTCAAAAATTGTATATCAAAACCGTCCATTAAACGACTTTCAATTCAAGTCAATATTTTATTTAAAGTGTATATTTAATAAACAGGCTATATGTTGTGTTCTAAATCGTTAGTTTGGATTTTAGTAATCTATTTAATGATTCTGAAAATGAACAATTCCAACAAAATTTTAGTCGTCTGTAACACATCATTTACCAATCTTCAAAGCGCTTTAAAGTAACACAAACCATTGAGCAAAAGCAAGATAGTGGTTGACGTTGAATAATTCTAAAAAAAAAATGTTTTTACTGATACTAGTTCTAATTTTGGTGATTTTGTTTAATATTGTGTCGAATTTTACCCAGATAATTTCAAAACAAGTATGAATCATTCCATATAGCATTCAATTTTTCTTCTTCTGTTTAAAAAATTGCTTTTTTAAGGAACTTATATATTGAGGTTCACCATAACACATGTTTTAGGCTGTTTTACACATAAAAAAGTACCTCATGAACAGACAAACTTTAACAGTTGGAAGAGTTCAGTGTATGTTTACTTGTTTTTGTTAATATGTGTTTTTGATTGAGTTAAGCCATTTCAATTGTTTTTTATAGTGTGTCTTTTTCATGTTTTATGTTGTAATGTTACACTGCTATCTGAGTATTTCAGGTTAGGGTGAAGGTATTTTTTCTTATATAGATTAGACCGTTGGTTTTCCTGTTTGAATTGTTTTACACTAGTCATTTTGGGGCCCTTTATGGCTTGCTGTTCGGTGTGAGCCAAGGCTCTGTGTTGAAGGCCGTACTTTGACCTATAATTGTTTACTTTTTACACATTGTGACTTGGATGGAGAGTTGTCTCATTAGCACTCATACCACATCTTTTTATTTCTACTTAAATCTTATCCAACTGCAAATGTTTTGTCTGTACTCAATAATTTTCATGGTGTTAAAACAGTCAATATGTGTATACCTAGATATTGCTATCAGTAGCTAGATGTATTATAGCTATCAGTATCTGTATAGTTTAATATAGGCACAAATTAAAGACAGGGCTGTTAACAACAGTCAATTTCATTATCAGCAATTCTCCATGTTTACCATAATTTTTACCTAGTTGAAGAAACAGCAATTTTTCATATATAAGTAAAGAAATTCAAAGAACAACAACAATTTACTTCTTTAGAAACGTGGTGAAAGCATTGACTGAATAGATTGGTTGTATGTTATTTCAAAGAAAAATTAACAACTCTTTCTGAAGTATTTTCTTTCACTTCCATTACTGGCTACTCGAGAGCATTCATTATAACATTCTGATTTTCATCAAAATTTGTTACTTCATATATACAAGAACTTTATGAAAATTGCCTATAGTTGGTGCTTCATTCATTTATTGCATTTAAAAGGTTATATTCCTTTCCAAGCTGCTTGCCAAACAATGTTTATTTTGTAAATTTTCTTAGTCTGCCATTGAAATATTTATAGACGAATCAAGGATCAGACGTGAACCAACTATGACTGAACTCCATGTTCTTAAGATAATTACTACACGAATTAACAGACAATTGGTTAGATCTGTACAGAAATGAATATATGATTATTTTTATGTTCCAGCTGAGTAAGAAGATATACCCTGTAAGTGATACAGAACTGAACATAAGATCACAGATTAAAGATCTGAAGACAGAACAGGATGGGGTACATATGGTGGATGAGTTTGCCAGACATGCAAAGATACAGAGGAAAATTGATAAATTGTTAACTCAAGTTAAACAACAAAGTAATCAATGATTTTACCGTTTGACAAAAAATGTTTAGAAGCTTAAAATTTATTACTGTAATCTTTAGATATATGTTGTATCTTATTAATCACAGTGATGTAGCTAATCATCGGACCTGTCGGACGTAGGGGGCAGAATTTTAGAAGGTCCGGCAAATGAAGTCTGTGTCAGACCCAATGACCGGCAAATGTTTTTTCTGTATTGGGTCGTCAAAATTGAAATTTCTTTTGGTCCTGGTTACCTTGGCTTCCAAAGCAATTATGCAGTTGAAAAGCATTGAAAACCAAAAGTTCTAATGACACATTTATTGCCAGTAATAAGTAAACGTGCTGATGTAAATGGATTTCGATCTTCTCTGCGTTTATCCAATTAGCATAAGTCATGTGATCATAATTATTTTGGTATTTCTCTGGACTTATCTTTACACATAGAAATGAATGAAAACGAAAGTAAATGTCCGGTAAAAATATTGAATAGAAGCATGTTTTCAGCTTCTTTTTGGTAGCTGAGGGATAATTCTGATGATTACAACACCCAGCAAGTGTTATCAGAACGCGTCCCTCGGACACACGGTTCATGCAATGGCGCGTCCAGACAGAAAACCATGCGTCCAGGGCACGAATAAGTGACTTAACGAGAACATTGTTATTAATACGACAAACACAGATTTCGTCTCCATATGACAAATCAGTGGTGCAAGAATTAAATCAGCTGGAACAATAGATGGCAAACTAAAAAGCATTAAAAACCAAAAGACAACTAATGACCAGATTTATGTAAATTAAATTAAACAAAAAGTATTATTTTAGTTTTCTTAGAGTATTTTTTTCATTTTAGTTAATGTGTGAACACACATATTCGTTTTGACGTAAATGTAATTTGCCACTGTTTTTGTTTTTGATCTCATTGTTCTTATGCCAATTAATAAGACAACTATCCATAAAGTTAATGAACAGTTGTCTTATTGGCAAGTGTAGTACAACATTCTCATTTATTTATTTGATGTTGCAGGATAACTTAAATTGAATGTGTTCTCAGTCATTAAACCACCCCATGGTCATATCCTTATTTAACTTGGTCGTTCTAGTCAAGGTTTTAAGGCGTATCTTAATCCAACTGGGAACTAGTTATTATTTTTTTCAAAAAAAAGTAGGTCTGGCAAACAGTTGATAGGACTGGCAAAACTGTCTTACATGCAGGACCCAATATCTGGCAGGAAAAAAAAATTATCTGCATCTCTGTAATCATTTATAAAAACTATGTTGCTGACCAGAATTTAGGAGCTCTTGCTATTACCTGAGGGAGTTGGAACTTAAGTTTCTTTATAATTTCTAAATTTATCAATGGAGAATTTAAGAAAGGTATGTTACAAATCATTCAGCACCATTCACTGAGCACTGAGCTGATAATATTCTAAGGGACTAGTAAAGGAAAACAATACTTGGTATGTCTGAAGGGCTTTTCTGCATTTATTTTCATCAGGAATGCTCAAATTCTAAAATTTGTAAGTAATTTAACATAGGTAAGCCTTTTATAGCTGACTATATGGTTTGGTTTTGCTAATTGTTGAAGGATGTAGTGACCTATATTTGCTTACATGCATGTCATTTAGCCTCTATTAAATAGTTGTCTGATTGGCAATTATACCACATCACCTTATTTCATATGGTTTGTTTAGCATTACAAATCACAAACAGTTTTGTATGTTTTGTGTAATTTCAGCATTGGACAGACACAGTAAATATGCTATGTTTTGTGTAATTTCAGCATGGACAGACACAGTAAATATGCTATGTTTTGTGTAATTTCAGCATGGACAGACACAGTAAATATGCTATGTTTTGTGTAATTTCAGCATGGACAGACACAGTAAATATGCTATGTTTTGTGTAATTTCAGCATGGATAGACACAGTAAATATGCTATGTTTTGTGTAATTTCAGCATGGACAGACACAGTAAATATGCTATGTTTTGTGTAATTTCAGCATTGGACAGACACAGTAAATATGCTATGTTTTGTGTAATTTCAGCATTGGACAGACACAGTAAATATGCTATGTTTTGTGTAATTTCAGCATTGGACAGACACAGTAAATATGCTATGTTTTGTGTAATTTCAGCATTGGACAGACACAGTAAATATGCTATGTTTTGTGTAATTTCAGCATTGGACAGACACAGTAAATATGCTATGTTTTGTGTAATTTCAGCATTGGACAGACACAGTAAATATGCTATGTTTTGTGTAATTTCAGCATTGGACAGACACAGTAAATATGCTATGTTTCGTGTAATTTCAGCATTGGACAGACACAGTAAATATGCTATGTTTTGTGTAATTTCAACATTGGACAGAGACAGTAAATATGCTGTTTTGTGTAATTTCAGCATTGGACAGACACAGTAAATATGCTATGTTTCGTGTAATTTCAGCATTGGACAGACACAGTAAATATGCTATGTTTCGTGTAATTTCAGCATTGGACAGACACAGTAAATATGCTATGTTTTGTGTAATTTCAGCATTGGACAGACACAGTAAATATGCTATGTTTTGTGTAATTTCAGCATTGGACAGACACAGTAAATATGCTATGTTTCGTTTAGCAGTACAAATAACAACTGTTTTATATTTTGTGTAATTTCAGCCTCAGAAAGAAACAACAAATGTGCTATGGTTGGTTTTGCAGTACAAATAGGCATCTATGTTTTACATGTAAGTATTCTTCAGTGTGCCTTTCTCTGGTGTATTTCCTAGGAGTTCATTATTATAGAACATCTGTTAAAACTTTGATAGAATCAGTCTACGAATTGAATAGATTATCATGGAGCAAACAACTTAAAGGTTGTCTTTTTTATCATCATTTTAATTGATTAAAGGAGAGGCAAATTTTTTTGTATATGTCAATCAGGCTGCAACTTAAAAGTGAATTAACAAAATACTGAACTCCAAGGAAAATTCAAAACAGAAAGTCCCTTACCAAATGGCAAAATCAAAATCTCAAACACATCAAACGAATTGAAAAAACTGTCATATTCCTGACTTGGTACAGGCATTTCCTTATATAGAAAATGGTGGATTAAGAGACAGAAATGAAGAGAAATGTGAATTGACATTGTATGGAATATGACAGAGTCAAGCATGTAAATGGCCAACATAAATTCAACAAATTGTTTTTTTTTTTACAAAAATTGTTTTGCAAAGTCACCATATGATTTTTTTGTCATTCATTGATTTAGGACTGACATCAAATCTAATTGCTGAACTATAAATTAATTGTAGAGTTACAAAGCAATTTTGATTTTTAATCTGGCAATGTTCTAAAAACCAGGTTTAATCCACCATTTTCTACATAAGAAAATGCCTGTACCAAGTCAGGAATATGACAGTTGTTTTCCATTTGTTTGATGTGTTTGAGCTTTTGATTTTGCCAATTGTTAAGGGACTTTCCTTTTGAATTTTCCTTGGAGTTTTGTATTTTTGTTGTTTTATTTTTTTTAATGATTTTTGATATATTCATTGTTATCAAATGTACTGTATTTTATTTTACACCAAAGTTCTATGTTTTGTGATAGGTTATTAAATGTACTGTATTTTATTTTACACCAAAGTTCTATGTTTTGTGATAGGTTAGCTGTATTTTATTATTTTGTTACAGGCATTAGTAATGATTTCATTAATGATTTCCTACAGACAAGAACCATTATTACAGTTCCACCCAGAATGGTTTTATCCAGTACAGAAAATAGTAGCATTTCCTACAGGTGTTTCAGGTATATTCATGCTCTTTGGTCGGGTTGTTGTCTCTTTGACACATTTCCTGTTTCCATTCTCAATTTTATAAGAAATTATATTGGCAAAATTAGCATTTCAAACAGGTGTTTCAGGTATATTCATACATAAGAAATTATATTGGCAAAAAGTAGTATTTCCACAGGTGTTTCAGGCATATTCATACATAAGAAACTATACTGGCAAAGATATTGGCATTTCCAACAGGCGTTTCATGTATATTCATACACAAGAAATTATACTGACATAAATAGTAGCATTTCCCACAGGTGTTTCAGGTATGTTCTACTTAAGAAATTTTAGTCAAAAATAGTAGCATTTCCCACAGGTGCTTCTGGTACATTCATACACGAGAAATTTTACAGACAAAAAAAAGTAGCATTTCCAACAGGTGTTTAAGTTACAATATCTCACTGGTACATTCATGACATAAAGCACATATTTTAAATAACAAGGAATTTTGGTAGAAGTGTAGTCAACAGTTAAAAGTTAGAGGCCATAATAAGTTCCATGGCTATTATATTGAATTATTTGATTGGAAATATTTTGGGGAGATTAGATTGGACAAGAAAGATACTATTTCTCCCTACATCTACCAAACAAGATATACAAATAAGGAGAGGTCATTTTTATAAGGAGATGTGGTATGGTTGCCAGTGAGAAAGAAATCAATAAAGACAAAAGAATAAAGATGTTCATGATGGTATCACTTTTCTTTAAAACAAGGATTTATGAAACTTAATATTCTTAATGCCATATGGGGTACATTTTTATAGCAATACTGACTTGTGTATCAAGCAGATAAATAAAATGATAGCATTTCAACTTGTTTATTGGGTACATTTACAACATAGATATAGATTCTGTCACTACATTGAGTAAGGTGATATTTCTCCTTTCAAATTTAAAGTTCAATTGCCAAGTGTTTGGAATATTTAATTTAAAATTTAACTCCAGATTGCAGAAATATGGAATCACACAAAATATGTTTCTCCAATAATTTTGAAATGATATGTAGGCAAGTTTTATCTTTCTTTTTAATGACATAAAAATTCTAGTGTGTAATTTAATAATTCTTAAATGTTAAAACAAATAATATGTGACTAATTATAAATAACTACAATTATTTCCAAAATTATCAGTGATTTAATGAAAATTAAGGAAAATTAAGCTCAAATGTCTATTTAAAGCATGTTGATTTATATAAATTATTATATAACCATGATATAAATAGAAAAAAATGGAAAAGTTGTAACTGTTGTCTATCAGCTGCATGTATAAGTGTATTTATTCATTCTCTCTATCATCCCTGTTCTTAGAGTACCATAGGTAATATTGGTTCTCACATATTAAACCAATTGTCTTTGATGTATTTTATTGCTATTTTTTACAGGAGGACTTGGTATTGGATGTTGGGTTTTAGTTTGTAATTCAGTGATATACAGAATAAAGATGTTTATAGAATGATGTGGTTAGCGCCAAAAGACTTATGTTCAAAGAATCCATGTGCCATTGATTGTTTTGAAAAGAAATATCATGGTTAAAGATTTCAGGAAAATAGAGTGTAAATTATAAGATTTATTCTAGTCAGATACAGGAGGGATACATATGGTTAGCTGAGCTGATATATAGAACGAATGAGATTCCTAAAAATGGAAATGCCAGAAAGAAATTATCTAAAAATACATATCAATATGAGGTTTTTGTTGTAGAGAAAATAATGCAAAGGGTCATATTTTAGACATGTTTTATTTTGAATTTTGAGATAGGATTTTATTTTGACATTTTTAACATTGATGTCAAATGTAAATACGATTATCTCCCTTTGACTGTTATTTAAAAAAATGAACAAAAATGTATGTTAGCCATTGTTAATTGGTTAAATTATCGGATTTTACTCAGTAAGTTTGTGTCTTGATATAATATGCATATTCGTGTATTGATCAACTGTCAGTGAACAGGAAACTTACTGTATAAAGTTTTGTACTCTCACCACTGAAGTTGTAGAAACAATGCATGCTTTCTGATTGACAATGTTTGAATTCTATACTCGTTTTGTTATTGACTAGTTAGATAGAATTGTTATTTATATATAAATGCTTTTAAATATAGTAAACATGTTCTGTTTCATTTTCCCAGTGACCTGTCCAAAGAGATTAAGTACTTATTGATATAGAATGATCGAACAAATTTACTATTAAAAATGAAAATAATTACTGAAGCACTTTTCTGAATTAAATTCTTCTCAGGAATGCGCAGGAATGCTACCTAGGGTAGAAATTTTGTCAAAGTTTTCTTGGCCTTTATGGATGGGAATCATTATATATTTGGTCTGCAGATTCATAATGTTGAGTTGTAGCGAGTAAGCAATTTTTGTCGTAGAAAGCTCGACATAGGGATAGTGATCCGAATCCCGCACAAGGCAGGTACATTCGACTCCAATCTTAATTGACGGCATTAACTAACTTCTTAAAAGCTGAATGTTACAGAAGGTAGAAGACCAGGATGCTTCATACTTTGTAAATAGATGCCTTATGATATGAAGTTTCCGTCTGTCATATGTCCATTGTCCTTGACCTGATTTTCATGGTTCAGTGACTACTTGAAAAAAAAGTTAAGATTTTTTGTAAGATTCATTTCTCTCTTATTATGTGTAATAGGATAACTATATTTGGTATGTGCGTACCTTGCAAGGTCCTCATGTCTGTCAAACAGTTTTCACTTGACCTCAGCCTCATTTCATGGATCAGTGAACAAGGTTAAGTTTTTGTGGTCAAGTCCATATCTCAGAAACTATAAGAATAGGTCTACTATATTTGGTGTATGTAATGATTGTAAGGTGTACATGTCCAACTGGCAGGTGTCATCTGACCTTGACCTGGTTTTCATGGTTCAGTGGTAATAGTTCAGTTTTTGTGTTTTGGTCTGTTTTTCTAATACTGTATGCAATAGGTCAACTATATTTGGTGTATGGAAATATTTTACTATGTACATGTCAGTCTGGCAGGTTTTATTTGACCTTGACCTCATTTTCACAGTTGATTGCTCAATATTAAGTTTTTGTGTTGGTCTGTTTTTCTTATACTGTATGCAGTAGGTCAACTATATTTGGTGTATGGAAATATTTTACGATGTACATGTCAGTTTGGCAGGTTTTATTTGACCTTGACCTCATTTTCATGGTTCATTGCTTATGTTAAGTTTTTGTGTTTTGGTCTTTTTTCGTAAACTTTAAGCAATAGGTCAACTATATTTGATGCATGGAATGATTTTAAGGTGTACATGTCTGTCTGGCAGGGTTCATCTGACCTTGACTTCATTTTCATGGTTCATTGGTCAATATAGAATTTCCATGGTTTGGTCTGTTTCTTTTATACTATAAGCAATAGGTCTTCTATATTCTGTGTATGGAATGATTGTATTACAGGTGTACATGTATTTCCGCCTTGGTTTATCTGACCTTGACCTCATTTTCTTGGATCATAAATGTTAATGTGATACTTGTAGTAAAACTTTATATGTAGGACTATCAACAACAAAAAATCAATGGTCAGTATAGTAGGCGAGACATTTCAGTGTGTGCACTCTTGTTACATCAGTTGTGCATTCACTTCCTGTTTGCTGATAGTTTGAAATTTTACAATACTCATTGTTCAAGGAAAATTCTTGTCAAACTATTAAAGGGAATGATTTAATATTTGGTCTGCAGTTTCATAATGTTGAGTTGTAGTGATTAAGCAATTTTTACATCCACTATCCAACAACTTCCTGTTTGCTGATAGTTTGAAATTTTACAGAATTTATTGTATAAGGAAAATTTTCGTCAAATTTTTCTTGGCTCATACTAAAGGGAATAAATTAAATTTTATTCTTCAGCTTGATATGTTTAGTTGTAGTGAGTGATCAGTTTTTATATCTGCCTTGCTGCCACTTCCTTTTTGCCAATATTTTGAAATTTTACCAACACTCATTGTACAAGGAAAATTTTGCATTTCATTTTTGCCAAAGCACTGACTACAGAGCTGATGACAACAGCAGGGACTAGTTGTCCATTAGCATGTATTGGCTAAGTGCTAGAAAATGAAAATAACACTCTATATAGTTTGATGCCTCCAAAGCACTTGTCTGGATTTACCTTCATCAGGTACACTCAAATACAAACACTTCAAAGCCAATAATGTATATATACTTTAAAGCATGAGACGTTATATCACCAATAGAGACAAACAAAGAATAGCCAAATCCACTGAGGGTCAACACTGCTTAAGGAAGTTGGAAGTTTAGTTTTTTATATCAAAGAAGTTTGAGAAAGGTATGTTATAAATCATGTCAGTGTTGAAGCATTCGCTACTGGGCTGATGATACCTTCAGGGTCTAGCAGTCCAACAGTAGTTGTATCAACCAAAGTCTAGTAAACAAGAGTGCACACGCCGAAATGTCTCGCCAGCTTTACTGACCATGATTTAATTAATGTTGACAGTCTTAAAAATAAAGGTTTTACTACTAGTATCACAAACTTAACATTATCAATGATTAAGATGACAATAAAGTCAAGTTCAGATAAACCCAGCCAGACAGACATGTACATCTTACAATCATTCCATACACCGAATATACTGGTAGTTGACTTTTTGCTTATAACATCATTGAAAAAAAAAACACTGTGAAAATTTAACATTGACCAATGAACCATGAAAATTAAGTCAATGTCTGATGATACATGCCAGACAGACATGTACACCTAACAATCATTCCTTGCACCAAATTTAGTTAACCTATTGCTTACAGTAACAAACTTAACTAAGAAAACTTAACATTGACCGATGAACCAGGACAAAGAGGTCAAGGTCAAATGAAACATGTCCCACAGACATGTACACCTCACAATCATTTTATGCACCAAATATAGTTGACCTAGTGCTTATAGGATAATATCTAAGAAACAGACTTAACCTGGAAAACAAATTTTGACCAATGAACCATGAAAATGAGGTCAATGTCAGATGAACCCTGCAAGACAGACATGTAAACCTTACAATCATTCCATACACCAAATGTAGTTGACCTATGGCTTATAGTATTTAAAAACCAGACCAAAACACAATAACTTAACATTGACCAGTGACCCATGAAAATGAGGTCAAGGTATGATGAAACATGCCAAACTGACATGTACTCCTTACAATCATTCCATACACCACATGTATTTGACCTACTGCTCATTTTAGCACTTTCCAGATCTATCAAATACATACTTACTGTTTGCTGATACTTTGAATTTTTACTGTTGAATGAACATTAAAAATTTCTTCACAAATTTTCCGCAACTACTGTACAGAATGACCTTATATTTGGTCAGAAGCTCAACAGTGATGAGTTGAAATGTGTATGTGCTTTGGTTCTTTTAAGACTCCTACTTCATGTTTTTGATACTTTGAATTGACAGTGGGTATGCTAAGCATGACAACAGATGTACAATTTTGATAGGAATTGTTCTACAAATCCTTTCTTTTGACTAAATAGACCTACTGATAAAGGTAACAAATGGATCGTGTGTATTCAATCATGTCATCTTTACACATTTATTCTGGGCATTACACCAAATTTTGTCTTCCTCTTCATTTTATGATATTGCTGTCTGAAATCTAGTCTGCAATCCTCATTAGGGTAGGAGCATGATCCATATCAGCAGGTGAAGTAGGTAATTGGAGCTTGCTTTCAGAAACTACGAGCATTCTTCGATATCGTTAATGACTGTTGTGTTTGTTCTTTTATCTATTATACCATTTTTTAGAGATAAGTGCTTTTATTACATTGGTAGCAATGAATTACATTGATTTCCCAGTCAAATAAAAACCGATAATTTCACATGTGAAATAAACGTGGTTATTTCACTCTCTGACGCCATACAACAATAGGCGTTGTCAAGACATCGATAACGCCGGATCAAAACAAATTGTGAATGCGTGAAAAAGATATAGTTCCTTACATTTTCTACATTAATTTCATTAAAAAGCCATTTGCCAATGTAATAAAAGAATAACTAATCAAAGAATTCAAATATCGAAAATAATCAACTCGTGACCGAACAACACTGATAATTAACTCATGCGCCACGTGCATTCGTGAATTAATGTGTTGTTCGGTCACCGTTGACTATTTTTCTCTATTTGAATTCTTCGATTAGTTATTCTATAATTCTCTGTACTGATTTTTATTATACCTTTTGTTTTTCCACGTATCTGTCCAGTGTTGGGAAATGTTGTCAGTAGTTGTGTCCAATTTTATCTTAGTCATTTAAATGATGACGATGATGATGATGATGATGATTGGATGGATGGATGAGGGTAAATAGGGCAATAACTCTAATAAGGAATTGACTAACAATTTCGACTTATTTGTAGAACTTGTCTTGCTGATCATTTTTGCATTTTAAAGTTTCTATCTATTATAGTTTTCAAGATAATAGGCAAAAGAATAAAACCCCATTGAAATTGGTCAAGAAATAAGCAATTTATCTGAGTATCTTCTTTTGCACAATACTGTGCAATTGAATATTCTTGCTATTGCACAATACTGTTCAATTGACAATTTCTTGCTATTGCTAATATTGTGCTATTGGATATTTCTTGCTATTAGCAATACTGTGCAATTGAAGATTTCTTGCTATTGCGCAATACTGTGCAATTGAAGATTTCTTGCTATTGCAAAATACTTAATATATTAATTTACACATCCTGTTTGGTGTGTATCTCTTGGCTTATCATTATTATTTGCTTTTATATATAAATCAGAAATTTAATAATAAAGTTTTTGCAAATTTCAATATACATAATTTAAAAGCCGTTTAGGTGAGATAAATAAAAAGCTTCATCAGCAATATTTTATATTGGCAAATTTCCAATGAAGTTCATTAAACTAAAGTTATTGGCAAATTTCAATGGAATTTATTCATAATAAAGTTTTTGGCAAATTTCAATATAAATAATTTAAAAGCAGTTTAGGTGAGATATTCAAATGAGTTTCAATTACCAACCTTACACTGCCTTTTAAATTATGTTTTGTACTTAAGTAATTGTCCATTAACCTGCAAACCCTTTCCCCCCCTTTTTTTCACCTTATTCCTTAACACTTTGAGCCATAACTCCCAAAGACAATTCTTACCATCCCTTTGTGGTATTCCAATTTCCAAAATCTAAATACATGGTTAGATTCAGCATATCAAAGAACCCCAAGAATTCAATTTTTGATGAAATCAAATAAAGTTCAATTTTGGACCCTCTAAACCTCAATATGGACCAATTTGATAACCAGGCCCGAATATCAAAAATCTAAATACATGGTTAGATTCAGCATATCGAAGAACCCCATATATTCAATTTTTGTTGAAATCAAACAAAGTTTAATTTTGGACCCCGATTTGGACCAACTTGAAAACTGGGCCCATAATCAAAAACCTAAGTACATGTTTAGATTCAGCATATCAATGAACCCCAAGAATTCAATTTTTGTTAAAATCAAACTAAGTTTAATTTTGGACCTTTTGGACCTTAATGTAGACCAATTTGAAAACGGGACCAAAAATTAAGAATCTAAATACACGGTTAGATTCGGCATATCAAAGAACCCCTATAGTTCAATTTCGATGAAATCAAACAAAGTTTAATTTTGGACCCTTTTAGCCCTAATTCCTAAACTGTTGGGACCAAAACTCCTTTTGGCCCCAAATTCCTAAACGTTAAGGGCAATTACCCCAAACTCAAACCCAGCTTTCCCTTTGTGACATGGAACCTTGTGGAACAATTTCATAAAGATCCATACACTTACACACAAGTTATTGTCCTGAAACTAGAAAATGCTTGTTTTTGCCCTTTTGGCCCTCATTCCTAAAATTTTGAGGCAATTACCCCAAAATCAATCCCAGCCTTCCTTTGTGGTATGGTACCTTGCAGTACAATTTCAGAGATCCATACACTTGAACACAAGTGAAAAAATGGTAAAAACACACAAGTTTGTCATTTAAGGGTAATAACTCCTATAAGAAGTCGTCTGACAGTTTTGGCATAGAGCCAATTGGTAGAGTTCAACATTCTAAACATTTTTGCACCTGTCAGATTTTCTCTATTTATAACAGTTTTAAAAATAATAGACAAAACTTGCATTTTACCCTTATGTTCTATTTTTAGCCATGTCGGCCATCTTGGTTGGCAGGCTGGGTCATCAGACACATTTTTTAAACTAGATACCCTAATGATGATTGTGGCCAAGTTTGGTTAAATTTGGCCCAGTAGTTTCAGAGGAGAACATTTTTGTAAAAGTTAACAGACGACGACGGACGATAACAGACGACAATGACGGACCACAGACGCCAAGTGATGAGAAAAGCTCACTTGGCCCTTTGGGCAAGGTGAGCTTAAAAAAGAAACTGTAAAATATTATGAAAATTTTGGAAAATAACAAAAAAAAACTCAATTATACCCTAATTGCAATGACTGAATAATGGTGAAGAAAAATTGTTTGAATTGCAGATGACAAAATACGTACTCTCAATAACATTCAACAACTAAAATGTTCCATATCTGTCTAAAGAAAGAGGTGCATATCTTTCATCTTTGGAGGAAAACTGTAGGCATTAAAGATCACACAAACTAGGTACCCTATAATATATGTTTCAGATTGAGGCAAGGACAAGTAAAGAGCTGCGCCATGAGCGCATGATCAACCCACCGCTTTTTCAGAGAATAAAGTTCCATAACTCCTCAATGTCATATCAGAAATTTATAAAAAATTACAGGGAGGTTATCTTAATAGATATAAACCAGTCACCATAGTTTCATGAATACTGCTCGAAGCAATTTTGAGTTATTGTCTGAAACTGGAAAATCCCCCCTTTTTATAAATAAAATCCCATTTCTTGGAAAAGTAAAATATAAAATTTATAAAAATCGAAAGGGAGCTTATGTCAATAGATATAAATAATTCACCAAAGTTTCATGAGAACTGATCAAAGCATTTTTGAGTTATTGTCCGAAAACTGGAAAATCCCCCTTTTTTAATGAATAAAACCCCATAACTGGGAAACGTAAAATCCAAAATTTACAAAAATTGAAAGGGAGCTCATGTCAATAGATATAAACAATTCACCAAAGTTTCATGTAAATTGGTTAAAGCATTTTTGAGTTATTGTCCGACATGTTGAAGACGGACGGACGGACCGACAACGGTATACCATAATACGTCCTGTAAACGGGGTATAAAATTTATAAGCATATGTAGTAAAGTTGTAACTAGTCCTGCTCTTGCCTCTGGCAATAAAGGTAAAAAAAAAAACACCAAATAAATTAATTTGTTGTTTTATTATATATATCTTCAGAATGTCATGATTATCGTTATGATGTTAGACAATGAAAATTTTGGTCCTTTGTAGATTGTGTAATGACTCTACTCACATACACATATAAAACATGTACAAAAATATAAAACATCATTGTAAAATATCTGGATAGGTTTGAGGTTGATTGTGTCTCAACATAACTAGACAAAAATATCACTAAATCTCGTTAACATTCAATCTGATTTATTCATATTAAATTTAAATATTTGAAGTTATTGTTGGTAAAATATGACTTTCACTAAAGGCTTTGTATGTAGTTTTAAGTTATAACCCCCACCCACCCAGTAAGTATTCAAGTAAGAAGAATTGCAATGCCATCTGATAATATGTTGTTTATGTGATTTCAAATTTTCCTTGCACTATTTAACATATTTAGGAACACTAAAAAGTTTTATAACTGAAAATAGCTAGTTAATTAAAGTTTGGAATATTTTTTTTTAATTGACTATAAAGAGTAATTCTACATTACTTTATTACCAAAACAAAGATCTTGATAAATTTTCTAATGTACTGCAGATTGACTACAGGCAATGGACAAAGACAGTCTTAAATTACAATATATATTTTTTATTTTGTTTAAAAAAGTCAAAATTCTTCAATCCTTCCAAAATCATGTTAATTTGATTGATAAATGAATAGCATACCTTCTCATTTGTAGCCAGGCATCATCAGATACTTCAGCTTGAGCTTAAAACACACAAGAAGTGAAAATTTACTATAGAATCTTTCTAAATATTCTTTAAATCATATTATGATTCTCAAGGATTACAAAATGTCTATTAAAGTATATTAAAAGTGTATTTACCCTCCACATGTGCATAATGAGGCACACATAAATGCAATTCAAAATTTCATATTTACATTTTTGTGATATTGAGTCATAAAATTAAATTTTGATGCTATAAAGACTATATGAGTTAAATACAAACAAAATTGTGATTTCAGTCGCTTATAACACTTCAAAATCTACCTTAAAGAAATGGTTGAAATTATATTCTAAGTGATAACATGGGTCATTAGTTATGCTTTTGGAAATAAAAGTAATATTTTTGTCATAAAAACCTATGGAAAATTAAGTCTTGTATAATTTTGACAGTTTTAAACACAATTTCGAGTTGGAGACATGGCGATTTAAAACACATAAAAATCATTACAATTTAAAACAAATTTCAACTTAAGACGATGAAATGAGAGTACAATTTATAAAATTCAGATCTTCAAACCCGCTGTGAGATAGTATTGCAATTAAGATTTGTTCTGGACGTAACATACAAAAAATAAGCAGATAAAAGTTTTACAAGATTATCATAAAAAGATAATCATAAAAAAAATAATTAAAATTGAACAAATAGTAACATTGATAAATGTCATGACAATATGGCAAAGACAAATCAGGACGGAATCCCTTTCTATATCACAGACGTTACATATTTACATAAATAAAACAGGTCATTCACTTAAAAACAATGTGTACACATGAAAGAAAGTAAATGTCACAGTTAGGTACTGTAAATTATCTAGGCATACTTCAATTCAAATTGGATTTTTATTTTGACTGTAAACATGTTGAAACTTATAACAGTGTAAAACAGTTGTCTATTGTTTACTTCAGATTATAAATCAATATTAAATATAGATTTTTCTTTTGAAAGCAAAATCAATAAGTCATTTCAGTTTTTTCCTTCATGTATTGTAATGTGCATTTGTCAATAAACTAGAAATATCCTTCTATGAAGAATCAATTTTTACAAGATGATTTTTTTTTTCATAAACTGTCAATTAAGAACTGCAGGTGTCATACATATAATATGCTGATTTTAATAGACCCAGAACATACAGATAATTTACAGCTCCTAATCTGTTTGTGAATATTTAACGTGTAATTATCTCCCCTTAGAAAAGATATATTCCTTTTTGTTACATTGTACTGATATATCTTTCCTAATTATATTAACAATACATTGGAAAACTTGATGTTAAAAATTATAAGTAAAATCAAGTTTTATTAATCACTTTCATGATTTCAAAAAAAATATCTATATGGAAGGGGAGACAATTCACTAATTTCAATCAATACAGACATACACCATGACAACAAAATCAAAATAAACAAACATAATTTAACAAGAGTAAATAAATAAATAATTGTTCATTACAAACTTGCTGCAATTCTATTCCATAGCACTTGATTATACAGATAATCTTCACAAGGAAGCAAGCTTCAAATAATTCAAAACTGTAGCACCACTAAAAGTTTATCAAAAGCTACAACTTTAGTTAAATTATATTGTAAAAAGTCTTGTTTTTAAGTAGAATGTTTACAATTTTTGTTCCTATAAAATGTATGAAGCATAGTATTACAATGCCATTTCTGATAAGATAATTTGAGCTTTTTATCCATAAAAAATAATCTTTTTTTCAGAAATCCTTAAATAGGAGCACCAAGTTTTATTTTTTTCATTCCTATACATTGAATAAGTGTATAAGAATTTATCAATCTAGGTAAATATGTTTAACTTATTTATGGGTGAACATTAAGTTGAATGACAAGACTTGTCTAATCATATCAACAAACTCCAGCATTATTACATGTACATACAAACATACATACAAACATACATACATTCTATTACTATTACTGTAGTTTATGACTATCACTTTTATAATTGGCACAATTACAGTCACTGCTATATTTGATTTGGCTACAGTATATTTATTAAAAGCTACTATAAACTTCTTTATATGTTTTAGCTAGTACCAGTATAAGCTCCACCTAGAAATAGAAATAGTCAGTTTTTCCTTATCTGAGAATGATACCAGTACTGTGTCAAGTTTCATCTTATAAATTACCACTTTTCAAATCTGTATAATGTATCTGTTTGTCTGACAAATTTTCAAGCCCAAAATTTGTCATTATTTTCATAGGAAATTGCAGAATTGTTAAAATTATGTATACATTATAAACTATGACATTGCTTTTCCAGAAAGTACCAGTAATTATTCCGTTCTGTAAGGAGAAAGTTCATGTACAAGATATAAGTCAGGTGATCACTACACATAAATACACATGGAGGAAAATCATTCCATCTCACTTCTTCCTATGTTAATTTTTTATTGAACTTTTTGGTTCTTTAAAAATTCCATTGTTTATATATTTATTTCATACCAGTACTTATAACTTCAAATAAGGATACAGTTTGTGAAATCATGTCGATGGCACCTTTAATCATAGGAACCATTGTTTTCTTAAAAAGCTTGCTTCTGATTTGATTTTCACTGTTATTTATTTGGCTGACTTTCTGACTTATTAAACTTTGAAAAATCAAATTGGTAAAAAAAAATTGCTAAAGTGGTGTTTATTTAAATAACATATCTACTGTGTGCATGTCTATGATGTTTGATTGTGAATAATTGTTGTCATTTGTTTTCCATCATGCTGATCACTTTCATAATTATTTCACAAATTTAGCATGATCTTGAAGTTTCTCATTCAAGTTAATCAGGGTTATCATTCTGATAATACAATGATTATCTCTCATACATATCAAAAACATGTGATAATTTTCAGTGGCAAAAAGTAGCTATCATATATATACTGTCTACTGAGACAAATTCCTCCAACATGTTATTTATGTACAAATTTAGCTACAAAATGTATGTACTAGAAAATCGAAATTTGTACCTACATGCTTGTAATAAATTTTAATCAACATGACGGTTATGTTGTAATTTTCTTGCTTTCTAAACATGCTAATGAAAACAAATTTATGCTGTCGGAAATTTTACCACACATAAACCTAGTTCATGAAAGCACACACTTCTCATTGTCATATTTTGGCCTTTCTCTAGTAGATCTTGGTTTAATCATGCTTGTTATAAGTCATGCTCTATACACCATTTCAGGTCACTGTCAGATAACTGCTTTTTCTGTTTCCTTGTGAATGACAAGACTGATTTGTTGGAAAGGTACATCATACTCTCAAGAAATCTGCTTGAATTTGAACAATTTCAAACTTGCATCAGCACTCTAGCTATAATATTTCCCTGAATTTTTCTATTTCATTGAGTACCTAGTCACTACAAAATAACTTCTTCAATATCATCATCAAAATGTGAATGGTCTATTGCAGAAACAGCTGGCTTTGCCTGAAATGTTGTGTTTGGTTGCCTGCCTCTCTTTGGCAACATTTTCGTTGAATCGAACACAGATGAGTCATTATCGTCTAATATACCACTGCCACCACCTCCAAACAATGACGATGCTCGTTCATTTTTTGAATTTGTTGTAGTTGATTTTTTGTTATCATCATCCCAGGGAAAACCTGATGTTTTAGTTGCTGTTGTTTTAGTTGTTCTTACAGGCGGTTTGAAAATATCCTCACTACTATCTAAATCAGTGGACTTTATTGGTTTACTTGCCTGATTTCCAAACAGTTCTGACATTAAGTCCGCTTTTTTGTTTAGTGGTGGTTTCTTGGCTTTGTCATCTTTGTCATAATCATCAAAGATCACCTGCCCAGTAGATTTTTTAGTCTTTTTACCACCTCCAGTTATCCCGCTACTCATCCCAAATGATGGCTGGTAGCCACCGACAGGAGGTGAATTTTGCTGCTTTTTCTGACGTTCTATGTAAGGAACTGTGACATCATCCCTTGCAGGTTTACCATGATGCATATTTTCAACAGGTTTAGTGAACGAATAACTACTTTTCTTACTTGACGTGGCAGACCCAGCATCGCTGTCACGTCTCTGTTTATTAGAAGTAACAAAAAACAATTCATTTCCTCCTGTTGTTGTTTTCTTTTCCTCCTGTTTGTTCTGTCCTTCATCAATCATCCTTAACTTCTTAAGTAATTCATCTTTCTTCATTCTCTCCTCGGCAAGCTGAACATCCATTTCCATTCTATCTTTTTCGTCTCTTGCTCTTCTTTCCTGTTCATGCCTTTCCTTGTCTCGTCTTTCTCTTTCTTCCCTTTCCTTCCTCTGCTGTTCGTCTCTAACTCTTTGTTCTTCAGACTCCCTTTGCCGTTTCTCAACCTCCATTTTCTTCATCCATTCCTCTGCTTCCTGGTCCCGTTTCCTCTGTTCCTCCCTATCCCGAGACTCCCTCTGTCTTCTCTCCTGTTCTAATTGTTCTAATTCCCTCATTTCTTGTTCATCACGCTCCCTCTGTCTCCTTCGATCATCCTCCTCTGCCCTCTGTCTAAGCTGCTCCTCTCTATCCCTCTTATGTCTTTCTTGTTGCTGAAAAAAAAAGAATCAACATATAAGAGAATTGTTACATTGATCTACTGGGAATTATAAATATTATGAAGTTTGAAATATAAATAAATTACAAAAGCTATAAACACAATAAGCTACATTGAAATACTAGTACATGTGCATGCAGCTTCATCTGTATTAAAACAACAGCTAAATTACACCATTCACTAATTTAACAGAAATAAAACGATAACTCGACAAAATATATAATAGCCGGTAATTAACCCTAAATTCATCCAAAGTATAGTTCTGTATACAATCCAGTATCACCTATATGTTTGACAAAGCTGAATAAACATCATAACAATTCATATAGTTCAATCAATTATTCATCAGTGAGATTTGATGATCTAAAGCAAAATTAAAATCTTGTTTACTGACATTTATGATTGTGAACTGAAATCTTATCTTTCTGTTTTATGAATCGTGAAGTACAATTTCTACGGCCCGAACTTCTAATCCTTTGGATCTGAAGATTTTGTTGTGATTAGTCTCTGAATGATAGTCATTGGATGTTGTGATATATATGTAATGGGAGCCAACAGGGGTTACCAGGGTTACAATTTAACTCTGGGATTCAAGGCCAATTTAATAAAAACACTCCAAGACACAAGATCCATTTACCTATGTTTAACACAGTTGATTTCCATGAGCTAAACATGTAATTATACACGGAATGTTATGTTTTCATTTGATCAACTGAAAACTAAAGTTAGATATCTATTCAATTTCACTATATTATATTCATAATTATTTGCACAAAGTCTTTTAGATTATTTATTAATGCTCCTTCAGGAACGGATGTGTGACCTAAACTGAAAGATGTATTCTGCTATTTATTATATTCTAACATTAAATCTATAAAATTGACATAATCTGAGGTGAAATAGTGATAGCAGAGTGCATGCACAGAGTAATAAAGCTACTATATACACTACAGAACTGTTACAGGTATACTATGTACAGTGACAACACAGGATACAGTACTACTGGTTACTGTCAAGTTATAGTTAAATACCTATGGGGATATCTGACAAATCTAATCACATCTACAAATGGATAATATTAATGAGGCTAAAAATAAAGACACACAGGAGGTACAGTGGAAGTTTAAAAATAAACTCATCATATTAAGAATATTAACTTTTGGCAAAACCTTTCAGAATTTTTGGCTCTCTGATTGAATGCTCTTTATTTTGCCCTTTAACTTTTTTATTAGAGTGTCACTGATGAGTCTTTTGTAGACTAAATGTGCGACTGGCTGGTATCTTTGATGAGCTCTATTTCATGTTTGATGCTGCATCCATTTAGAATATATGATTATATTAAAGACTGCAAAATAAGAATTCCCAACTTTCACTGTAGCAAGACAAAAATGAAATAGAATGCTGGGTATAGCTTGCACTATGTTATAAAGCTACATTATAGATATATTGGTACATGTACATGAATAATTTCAAACAGCAGAAGGTTACATATCAAAGTTGGGGAAAATTACAGACAAAAATACAAACAAATAAAACAAGAACTGACAAGGCTTGTTACTATATCAAAGCAGAACAAGAGAAAGAATCATGCAAGAACTATAAACTAATTATTAGTGACAGGAAGACTATAGAACACAGCGATACCTTAGGTTGCCTATCAGTGTTTGGTTGAGAGGGACTGTATTCATTGCTTTCTGTTAGGAAGATCGGATTGGCACTGATTTTTTCTTTGTGACGGCCAGTCCTGTGTTTTTTCTGCCAATGAAATGATGAAGTACTGCTTAGTTTTTTTATCATATTCATCTGTTCATGGTCTACTTTTTTCTACTGATAATTGTGTCAGATTACGGTCATAAAATCAATTTTGTAGTAATGTTCACCAATAAAGATCCATTTTAAAAAAGGGGTTAAAAGTCATATGCTGGTGAATAGGACTTACTTGGTAGTTTTACATGAATCACTGTTAAATATTAAGGAGCATGCAGGGATTCTAAAACATACAAGGGATTTTTCTATAATTTATCATGCAGTGCTAAGAAATAGTGGCAAATCTGATTTCAAAAATGCAGGCTTTTGCATGCAAACATTGAGACTAAACATTTTTTATTTTATTCACTGTATACACATTTCATGAACATGATATTTTCCTAAAAGATAATTTATAATCACATTACCAAATACATTTTAACCTATTTTAATGAGGAGAAAATTGACATCTAGTGGAAAACTGATGGAATAATTTCATTTGCCAAATAAATCATCTGAAGGTCAAGTAAATTTTGCTGAAGGTCAAATAAATTCTACAAATTTCAAGTACAATTTGTTCATTTTTTTCTGACCAAACACACTATTGTTAAGTATTACACAAACATATATATATTTCATATTGCACTAGGATAAAAATCAAGGTTCAGAGGCTGCTTAATGTTTTTTTTCTTTAAATTCTATTATATCTGTTATGCCTAAGGGGATATCTTTGGAAATTCTAAAGGACTTATTTTCCATTTCCATAAAAGTTCAAGCTTTCTAGTTTTGATTAGACGGCAACAAGACCAAAAGTTCAAGCTTTCTAGTTTTGATTAAGGACCACTTGTAGTTTTATATCTAGACTTTCCATTCACAGACAAATTACAACTAGTAGACAAATGCTGCAAACAAAGATTCTTATTAGTTAATGTGTTACACTGCAATGGAAATCCTGAAAGTGTAATACATGTTATAGCATTCATTATTTATAGCATAGTGTAAAGTCATCCAATCAAATCTGTGATTCTGGAGGAATACCTTGTCTGGGTAACTGCTGGAGTTATCTCCCCTCCTATATAAGGGAGGTTTGGAAAATACTGATGATTGATCAGAAAACTTCTCCTTTTTCTGCAGAAAATGGAATGTATCTATTATCATTTATTCTTATCTCTTCATAGTGTCATGTCAATTTTGTAATTATTTCATTTCACAGAAAACCTCATTGAATGGGTTGCAATTTATAAAAACTTAAAAATGCTATAACCTTTAATTAATTGACAACATTAATAAAACAATAGACGATAAAGCACAGATTGACAGAGACCATGTGTAATGCTGATAGTAAAAGGATTGAAAATATTCTTAAATATATCGATTTAAAATGAGAACACGGATAAAAATGAACAGAATTTATTCTAGAAATAACTAGCACTTGCTTAGAAAAGTTTTTTTTACTAAACCAATGCTACCTTTTCATAAGAAAGCTGATAGGGTTATTCTCTCTGCTTGCTCAACATTGGCTTTGAGAAAATTCCTTCATCAGAATTCCTGTTTATCTATAAAGCACATATGATTAGGATGAACAACCACAGAACGAAATGGCAACAAAATAATGAGCAAATATTTAATTGAAAATGTATAATTAAGGGCAAATGATACAAAATTGATAACATTTATTTTTTTCTCCACAAATTCATTGGTCACAAATCATATTTTCATATGCACTCTCAAATATATGCAAAGATAACCAGTCCTTAGTTTACTTTTAAAGATAATTTTATAGTCTGATTTTGGCATATTTCAAGTAAAATATAACATTTCAAATGCCTTAAATGTTTCTTAATTGATAGATATTATATTTTGATTACAAGTTGAAGACTATCGGTAGAATCTGGTTATGGTAAAATCATATAACCACTGAAGAAGTCAAGTGTGTTGGTAATTTTCAGATTACTCCATATTCACTCAGAAAAAATAAATGTGGATTGTGTCAACATGTGGACACAGATGATGCCCCTGCTTGCATATCATATAGTTATAAAGGGACATAACTGAAGAACAGTAAAAGTGAAGCTACCCAAATCTGAACTTGATCTGAGTTTTGTGGTAATAAGCATTGTGTGTAAGTCTCATAACATTTGGTTGAGGCTAACCTTAAGTAGAGAACAGAAACTAAAAATTCAGCAATTTTTCTATTTGTAAACATGCATAACTCTAGAACGGTTGTGTATAAGATTTATAACATTTGGTTGAGACAAACTAAAGTTAGAGAACGGAAACGAAAAATTCAGCAATTTTTATGTTTATAAAGGGACATAACTCAAGAATAGTAGAAGTGACGCCACCAAATTTTGTACTTAATCTGTATTATGTAGTAATAAATAAATTTGGGGTATTTGCTGTCTTCTGATTGGTTAAAAGTATTACTTTTATTTTCAATGTTGTCAATTTTTATGGCGACACGCCCACTTTTACCGGAACTACTTTTTTATTTTTCATACGCCAACATGTGTGTACGTTGTTATTGTTAATATAAATAATATAAAAAGTTCTTTGAGCCTTAATTTTGATAGAAATTTATTTATAATGAATGGCAATAATTTATTTTGATTTATTGAACCATAAAATTAATTTTGACTCTTCACATTTACATAATCCGCTTCATGGATTATTCAATGTGAAGAGTCAAAATTAATTTTATGGTTCAATAAATCAAAATAAAAATAGCCATTCATTAAATAAGCATTGTGTATAAGTTTCATAACATTTGGTTGAGGCAAACTAAAGTTAGAGAACGGAAACAAAAAAATTGTACATTATCTGAATATTGTGTATAGGTTTCATAATGTTTGGTTGGGGCAAACTTAAGTTACAGAATGGAAACTAAATATTTTGCAATCTTTTGATTTATAAAGGGCATAACTCAATAATGGTTAAAGTGACACTACCCGAATTCAACTTGATCTATGTTTTATCAGTGGAAGGCAAAATTAAACATTGCATTGTATTAAGCATTGATTGTAGTTGATTCAACTATAATCATGGACAAAGGAAGATAAATTTTAAAAATTACTTGAATAATGACATTGATATTTTTAGAAATTACATTTAGTTAAGACAAACTCAAGTTAGAGAACGGAAATGAAAAATTCAGCAATTTTTTCATTTGTAAAGGGGCATAACCCTAGAACGGTAATCAAAGTGCTTGTAAGCACTGAATGGTAAAGATTGCTTTAATTTATCAGTAGGAAGTAAAATTGAATATTGTATAAGGCATTGGTTGTATTTGATTCAACTACCATTATGCACAAAGAAAGATAACTCCAATTTTCAAAGACGACTTTAAAATATTTTAGAAATGAAGGGTGAAAATTGCTTTAATTTATCAGTAGAAGGCAAAATTAAACATTGCACTGTATAAAGCATTGATTGTAGTTGATTCAACTATAATCATGGACAAAGGAAGATAACTCCAATTTTGAACAGTAAAAGTGATGCCACCAAAATTCAAACTTGATCTGTATATTGTGGTAATAAGCATTGTGTATATGTTTCATAACATTTGGTTGAGGCAAACTTAAGTTAGAGAACGGAAACGAAAAATTTAGCAATTTTTCCATTTGTAAAGGAGCATATCTCTAGAACGGTAAAAGTGACGCCACCAAAATTCAAACTTGATCTGTATTTAGTGGTAATAAGCATTGTGTATAAGTTGCATAAAAATCTAGTATTAATGTTTTGCGATAAATTTTGAAAACATTCTCGAATGAGTACTTTTTCAGCTATAAGCAAACACCTTGTCTATTTTTGTTATCATCATCCCAGGAAAACCTGATGTTTTAGTTGCTGTTGTTTTAGTTGTTCTTACAGGCGGTTTGAAAATATCCTCACTACTATCTAAATCAGTGGACTTTATTGGTTTACTTGCTTGATTTCCAAACAGTTCTGACATTAAGTCCGCTTTTTTGTTTAGTGGTGGTTTCTTGGCTTTGTCATCTTTGTCATAATCATCAAAGATCACCTGCCCAGTAGATTTTTTAGTCTTTTTACCACCTCCAGTTATCCCGCTACTCATCCCAAATGATGGCTGGTAGCCACCGACAGGAGGTGAATTTTGCTGCTTTTTCTGACGTTCTATGTAAGGAACTGTGACATCATCCCTTGCAGGTTTACCATGATGCATATTTTCAACAGGTTTAGTGAACGAATAACTACTTTTCTTACTTGACGTGGCAGACCCAGCATCGCTGTCACGTCTCTGTTTATTAGAAGTAACAAAAAACAATTCATTTCCTCCTGTTGTTGTTTTCTTTTCCTCCTGTTTGTTCTGTCCTTCATCAATCATCCTTAACTTCTTAAGTAATTCATCTTTCTTCATTCTCTCCTCGGCAAGCTGAACATCCATTTCCATTCTATCTTTTCGTCTCTTGCTCTTCTTTCCTGTTCATGCCTTTCCTTGTCTCGTCTTTCTCTTTCTTCCCTTTCCTTCCTCTGCTGTTCGTCTCTAACTCTTTGTTCTTCAGACTCCCTTTGCCGTTTCTCAACCTCCATTTTCTTCATCCATTCCTCTGCTTCCTGGTCCCGTTTCCTCTGTTCCTCCCTATCCCGAGACTCCCTCTGTCTTCTCTCCTGTTCTAATTGTTCTAATTCCCTCATTTCTTGTTCATCACGCTCCCTCTGTCTCCTTCGATCATCCTCCTCTGCCCTCTGTCTAAGCTGCTCCTCTCTATCCCTCTTATGTCTTTCTTGTTGCTGAAAAAAAAAAGAATCAACATATAAGAGAATTGTTACATTGATCTACTGGGAATTATAAATATTATGGATTTTGAAATACAAATAAATTACAAAAGCTATAAACACAATAAGCTACATTGAAATACTAGTACATGTGCATGCAGTTTCATCTGTATTAAAACAACAGCTAAATTACACCATTCACTAATTTTACAGAAATAAAACGATAACTCGACAAAATATAAAATAGCCGGTAATTAACCCTCAATTCATCCATAGTATAGTTCTGTATACAATCCAGTATCAGCTAATGTTTGACAAAGCTGAATAAACATCATAACAATTCATATAGTTCAATCAATTATTCATCAGTGAGATTTGATGATCTAAAGCAAAATTAAAATTTATGATTGTGAACTGAAATCTTATCTTTCTGTTTTATGAATTGTGAAGTACAATTTCTACGGCCCGAACTTCTAATCCCTTTGGATCTGAAGATTTTGTTGTGATTAGTCTCTGAATGATAGTCATTGGATGTTGTGATATATATGTAAAGGGAACAAACAGGGGTTACCAGGGTTACAATTTAACTCTGGGATTCAAGGCCAGTTTAATAAAAAAACACTCCAAGACACAAGATCCATTTACCTATGTTTAACACAGTTGATTTCATGGAATGTTATGTTTTCATTTGATCAACTGAAAACTAAAGTTAGATATCTATTCAATTTCACTATATTATATTCATAATTATTTGCACAAAGTCTTTTAGATTATTTATTAATGCTCCTTCAGGAACGGATGTGTGACCTAAAGCTGAAAGATGTATTCTGCTATTTATTATATTCTAACATTAAATCTATAAAATTGACATAATCTGAGCTGAAATAGTGATAGCAGAGTGCATGCACAGAGTAATAAAGCTACTATATACACTACAGAACTGTTACAGGTATACTATGTACAGTGACAACACAGGATACAGTACTACTGGTTACTGTCAAGTTATAGTTAAATACCTATAGGGATATCTGACAAATCTAATCACATCTACAAATGGATAATATTAATGAGGCTAAAAATAAAGACACACAGGAGGTGCAGTGGAAGTTTAAAAATAAACTCTTCTTATATCTATCATCATATTAAGAATATTAACTTTTGGCAAAACCTTTCAGAATTTTTGGCTCTCTGATTGAATGCTCTTTATTTTGCCCTTTAACTTTTTTATTAGAGTGTCACTGATGAGTCTTTTGTAGACTAAATGTGCGACTGGCTGGTATCTTTGAAGAGCTCTATTTCACATTTGATGCTGCATCCATTTAGAATATATGATTATATTAAAGACTGCAAAATAAGAATTCCCAACTTTCACTGTAGCAAGACAAAAATGAAATAGAATGCTGGGTATAGCTTGCACTATGTTATAAAGCTACATTATAGATATATTGGTACATGTACATGAATAATTTCAAACAGCAGAAGGTTACATATCAAAGTTGGGGAAAATTACAGACAAAAATACAAACAAATAAACTGACAAGGCTTGTTACTATATCAAAGCAGAACAAGAGAAAGAATCATGCAAGAACTATAAACTAATTATTAGTGACAGGAAGACTATAGAACACAGCGATACCTTAGGTTGCCTATCAGTGTTTGGTTGAGAGGGACTGTATTCATTGCTTTCTGTTAGGAAGATCGGATTGGCACTGATTTTTTCTTTGTGACGGCCAGTCCTGTGTTTTTTCTGCCAATGAAATGATGAAGTACTGCTTAGATTTTTTATCATATTCATCTGTTCATAGTCTACTTTTTTCTACTGATAATTGTGTCGCATTACAGTCATAAAATCAATTTTGTAGTAATGTTCAGAAAATAAAGATCCATTTCAAAAAAGGGGTTAAAAGTCATATGCTGGTGAATAGGACTTACTTGGTAGTTTTACATGAATCAATGTTAAATATTAAGGAGCATGCAGGGATTCTAAAACATACAAGGGATTTTTCTATAATTCATCATGCAGTGCTAAGAAATAGTGGCAAATCTGATTTCAAAAAGGCAGGCTTTTGCATGCAAACATTGAGACTAAACATTTTTTATAATATTCACTGTATACACATTTCATGAACATGATATTTTCCTAAAAGATAATTTATAATCACATTACCAAATACATTTTAACCAATTTTAATGAGGAGAATATTGACATCTAGTGGGAAACTGATGGAATAATTTCATTTGCCAAATAAATCATCTGAAGGTCAAGTAAATTTTGCTGAAGGTCAAATAAATTCTACAAATTTCAAGTACAATTTGTTCATTTTTTTCTGACCAAACACACTATTGTTAAGTATTACACAAACATATATATATTTCATATTGCACTAGGATAAAAATCAAGGTTCAGAGGCTGCTAAATGTTTTTTTCTTTAAATTCTATTATATCTGTTATGCCTGAGGGGATATCTTTGAAAATTCTAAAGGACTTATTTTCCATTTCCATAAAAGTTCAAGCTTTCTATTTTTGATTAGATGGCAACAAGACCAAAAGGACCACTTGTAGTTTTTTATCTAGATTTTCCATTCACAGACAAATTACAACTAGTAGACAAATGCTGCAAACAAAGATTCTTATTAGTTAATGTGTTACACTGCAATGGAAATCCTGAAAGTGTAATACATGTTATAGCATTCATTATTTATAGCATAGTGTAAAGACATCCAATCAAATCTGTGATTCTGGAGGAATACCTTGTCTGGGTAACTGCTGGAGTTATCTCCCCTCCTATATAAGGGAGGTTTGGAAAATACTGATGATTGATCAGAAAACTTCTCCTTTTTCTGCAGAAAATGGAATGTATCTATTATCATTTATTCTTATCTCTTCATAGTGTCATGTCAATTTTGTAATTATTTCATTTCACAGAAAAACCTCATTGAATGGGTTGCAATTTATAAAAACTTAAAAATGCTATAACCTTTAATTAATTAACAACATTAATAAAACAATAGACGACAAAGTACAGATTGACAGAGACCATGTGTAATGCTGATAGTAAAAGGATTGAAAAACAATATTCTTAAATATATCGATTTAAAATGAGAACACAGATAAAAATGAACAGAATTTATTCTAGAAATAACTAGCACTTGCTTAGAAAAGTTTTTTTACTAAACCAATGCTACCTTTTCATAAGAAAGCTGATAGGGGTTATTCTCTCTCTGCTTGCTCAACATTGGCTTTGAGAAAATTCCTTCATCAGAATTCCTATTTATCTATAAAGCACATATGATTAGGATGAACAACCACAGAACGAAATGGCAACAAAATAATGAGCAAATATTTAATTGAAAATGTATAATTAAGGGCAAATGATACAAAATTGATAACACTTATTTTTTTCTCCACAAATTCATTGGTCACAAATCATATTTTCATATGCACTCTCAAATATATGCAAAGATAACCAGTCCTTAGTTTACTTTTAAAGATATTTTTATAGTCTGATTTTGGCATATTTCAAGTAAAAATATAACATTTCAATTAATATATTGCCTTAAATGTTTCTTAGTTGATAGATATTATATTTTGATTACAAGTTGAAGACTATCAGTAGAATCTGGTTATGGTAAAATCATATAACCACTGAAGAAGTCAAGTGCGTTTGTAATTTTCAGATTACTCCATATTCACTCAGAAAAAAAAATCTAGTATTAAAGTTTTTGCGATATATTTTGAAAAACATTCTTGAATGAGTACTTTTTTCAGCTATAAGCAAACACCTTGTCTATTTCACTTTTTTGACACTTATCAATTGGAAACACATATTCTCTAGAAGTAATATTTTGCCGACTTGTAGGAACAATGTCATAGAAGTTACTGCAATAGATTGGAACTAAACTGGTACACTCATAATTACCAAAATCTCAATATTGTGGATTCAATCTGCTTTTTTTGAAGTCCAATTTTCCTTGCAACTACCTTAAAATTCTGAATGTTTTCAACAAATTTTGGATGCCTATCATTAGCGTCATCATAAAATTTTAAAACCATATTTTCTCCCCTGCTACTGTATTCTATGCACTTAATATATACTAGCTTGAAAAAGTTTTGTGGTAGCTCAAAAATTTTATTTGAATCAAGATAAAACAAAAAGATATGATATGTATTAAAGTTTGTATCAAACTGCACAAAGATTTTTAAGCTCTCGAACATAAAATACTCGTAAGACATCAAAACACAGAAGACAGGGGACAAAACTCTGCACAGCACTCCAGGAACTACCTGATCAATCTGTCCTTTCTGTTTACTCCCAAACATCATGGGTTTAGAGAAAACACCTTGCTCAGAATTTCTGTTTAGCTAGTAAATATAGGATTAAAAAATCTTGGAGTGAAATAAGAAAATACTTATTATCTGCAAGTCAAAGTGAAAAAAATAAATACTGTTAATGCTTAACCACCTTGCCTCTCCTCTCCTACTCCCCAAAACGTATGAAATCTGATACATTACATATGATTCCAGCAATATTAAAACAATAATAAAAAATCCTGACGTGTGCAATTTTGTTCATGCAAAACATTAAAGAAATTGTTGAAAGAAAATAGCTTCATGCATAATCTACATATAAACTAAACAGAACTGACTTTTCTTAGTCTCATATGGAACTGAAATGTTAAACAAATTCACATATAATTATATACACGACTGGTCGGTAAGTTTCAAGTGCTTAAAATTTTGTAAAAAAAGGAAAAATTTACATTTAACTACAAAAGATATTTGTTTCCCAAACTCTTCAACATAAATGTAAATTCAATTCCTATACATGCATCATAACTTAACATTTGGTGACAACTTAACAAAACAAAACAAATGTGTGTGTGGTACAACGTTAACACAACATCAAACAAAGTGTGTACCTCTTGTGTAGTACTATAGTCATAATCATGAGGTTCAGAACTATAATTCCCACTATGTCCCTTATTAAAGGAGGGGTTCAGGTCATTGCTACATTTTTTGCTATCTAATTCTCTGTCTTTATCAAAACTGTTATTATGAGATGATCTATAGGTAAGATTTGGCTGTTTTTTAGAGTCTGTATGTTTATGGATACTTCTATTACTACTTCCTGCTGTTTGGAAAGCCATTTTAGGTCCATCACCTCTCTGAAACTGTGCAATAAATAAAAAAATACACAAAGCTGAGGAAGGAATGGGGTTATAAGATGTGCACAACACCACACACTGAATGTGAATTATCTCCCTTTCCAATAATTTGACACAAAACAAAAATTACATCTATTGTACCGTGTATCACCATATAAGATCACTGATCTCTCTTTAATATGGTGAAACATCATACCTAATGTGATATACTGTGAGCATTTACTACATTCTACACAAAATAATCTCCATCTCAAGTAAGTGTAACTGAAAAACTCAATAGTACTTTAGAGGAAATAAAAATGCAGCTTCATCCAAATCAAAACTTTTATTGAACACCATAACACAAACTTAAGATACCCTTGACCATGAAACATACAAAATTCATCAACCCACCTCTTTTACTTTCCAATACATCTGTAAATGTTGATACAAAACCCTATTACACATTTGTACATTTACGATATCTGTTGTTTATTTTACAGCAAGATAGAAAATAAAGATGTTATAACTTGCAATATGTCAAAGCAAGGGTTCAGGGACAAAATGCAATCAATATCAGCTAGATTTATTGATGTACAAAAATAAACTGTTGACACAGAGATATGTCTCGCCTGTCGGCATCAAATTCAGAAAAAGACAATCTGATGGACAGCAACATTGCTAATTAATTCAAATTCGCTGGAACAACTAGTGGACAGGGCCCCGAAATTGTTGACAAACTGAGATGTACAGACAGCAATGTAACTTTATAGAAAATGTTGTTGTCTATTGTAAGTAGTTCCTATCAAATTAACTTAAGCAGAAAACTTAACATTGAAAAATGATAATCAATTTAGTCTCTGGACCATGACCTATTGGGCAGAGCCTCAAAATAGTCGTCAAACTGATACACTGTATGTACTGATAGTGATGGAACTTCATACAAAATATCATTGATCTATCACAAGTAGTTCCTATCAATCTAACTTAAGCAGAAAACTTAACATTCAAAATTGCTTATTAATTCAAACTCACTGGACCATGACTTAGGGGACAGGGCCTCGAAATAGTCGTCAAACTGATACATACTGAAAGCAATGCAACTTTATATTAAATATCAATGATCTATCACAAGTAGTTCCTATCAAACTAACTAAAGCAGAAAACTTAACAATTGTTGACGACAGAGCCATAGCCAGAGCCGGAGCAGTCGTCACCAGAAAAGCAATCCCATATGTCTTGCTTTCCGTGAATTTTCTTCACAGGTGAGACAAATAAATGGTACATGAATTGAAAGAATACATGCCAACAACTTTTGTTGTTTGCTATGACTGAGCTATGCAAATTCAAAATGTATCCCCAGTGCCTCAAGGAAACCACCTGAGTTATTATCTAAGCTGCTTCAATAAAATCATTTTGGCATGAAATTCTATATGTTTTCATTTCAGATTCAAGTATGAAAAAATTCTAATACACTCTGCTATGAGATTTAACATGACTAACAAACAATAGCCTTAACAAATGTATGTAAAAAAATCTATACACTAGTACTGTATATAAATAGGTTCAGTACACAAAAATAATTACCTCTCTTTGAAGACGTTCCTCTTCTTTCCGTTTGTCCTCAAACATTTTCATTTTCTCTCTAGGTGTAATTTCATGTAGTGATGGATTGCGTTTTCTACGTCCTGGTGGTGGTGTTCTGTTTGGAGTCCCACTATATGAAGCAGGTAATTTTTTACCTTTCCGTAAACTGTATATATTTGCTAGTTCAACAGCTTTTACTTTTTCCTGGAAAGATAAATTTACCTAATTTCAAATCTATAAAAACCATTCAAAATCATATATTTACTGTCCAACAATTCTATAAAGTAACATGACTATAAACAACACATATATCATTCTGGCATTACTATCACTTTCTATAACTGTTAACAAAATGTTGAATTTCATTTGAACCATCAATATCTGTGAGAAAGAAAGAAAATGTTTTTTTTCAGACAAGATATGATTTTGAGTGTTTTCTATGTTTTGACTACACTGATACCTGTGTGGACATTTTCTGACTTAAGTATATTTTTTTCAACTTCATGACCTGTATAACTTATAGTTCATGACATTGTGGTGATTGTGCTAATGTGTTGTTTTGTCATAAAAATTTGCTAATGGTTGTTTGTATTTTCTCCATATATATGTAGGACTCAGAGGTGCGATGGGGACGCTGAAGTGTGATGGCCACTCTGATGTGTGATGGTCACACTGAAGTGTGATGGTTGGTTTGCTGATGAGCGATGGTCTATATGACTCGTGATGGTTAGTTTAAAATATACAGATGTTCAATTATTATGTGAAATAGATTTTTTAATGGTTAGTGTATAAATTTGCGTTCGTTATTGTCTATGTCCTGAGTTACAGTTGCATGTTAAGTGAGAGATTGTCCTCTCTGATTTCCTGCATGTGAACATATTTCTGTGTTAACATTTACTTGGTTCCTCTTATGAGTTCTCATTTACCGTAATATTATAATACAGAGAATCTGTCTGAGGACCTGTATGTATTTAAAGAATGCCACACTGCATCGTAAGTAAAAAATTTAACTTCTATAGATTTTGAAAAAAATCTGCTACAGAAGGTTAACTTTTCCCTCTCCACCAATCACTCCCAATTTCCCTTAGTATAAAAAAGTTTATAAGCCCCTTATTAACTTAAAAACCAGAAAAAACTGCTTCTAACTCGACATCGACATGCAAAGCATTGAAAGTATAGTCTATGTTGTCCATTGCACTTCAGCGTAGCTATCAACAAGATAGTGTCACAATGCCGTCATTGCACTCCAGCATGATTAAAAACCAACTTGAGCATCAAACCATCGCACATCAGCATGACCATCACGGTTCGGAGTACCTTTGCGATTCAGAGTCCTTCATATATACACATCTGGTAGTGAAACACATCATATATTTAAGCTAGGTGTTGTATTTTATGAATGTGAATAACCATTCCATATCATTCTATTTCATTTTTTTTTCCCTGCAGTAAAAATATATATCTGCTCATGCGTACAAATAGATACACATGTACCTGTGGAAGACTGTATGTTGACCTCTGGAGATTATTTGGTTAGTTATGTTTCATTGCTGTCTCCATTATGTACATCCTACATCTCCTTTTATTAATATATATATACATATATATACAAGTCTAAATTGAAAACAACGTTCAAACCTATGATTGCGTTCGATAAAAAAAACACAATTTTTATACGTGTGCATGCAAAACAAATTTCTTGATAGAGGGGTCTAAATACAGCACATATATATACCAAAGATTACTAAACAAACCTTTAATCTATTCTGTAATTCTTCGTTGTCATTCCGTAAACCTTCCATCTGTCGCTGAAAATCTCGGTGGCGTGCTATTTCTATTCCTAACTCATGACGATGATTCTTGTTTAAATGATTGATATGTTTCTCTAAATCCTATGCAGAAAAGAAACATCAAATAACAAATGTACATGTATCTATTTATATCATATAATAGTAAACAGGGGAAACAAAGAAGAAAATGAATTTTGTAAAAAGGTTTCTCTCTTACTTAAGATCTCTTTCTCTCACTCTCAAAACATCATTCTTATCATGCTTATATAACTATACATGTTAATTGTGCCAATTCTCCATTTGATAGCTCTTCAACCTCCCTTGTTCAAGCCTGTGCCTGTGTATAAAGACTTGGTACTTTTAACAGGGAAATAGCTACAAGGCATCCACCAAAAATTTGTGGATGGTGAGAATGCTTAATAAATCTAATGCCTCATCTATCATAGATATAAGAAGATGTGGTATGAGTGCCAATGAGACAACTCTCCATCCAAGTCACAATTTATAAAAGTAAACCATTATAGGTCAAAGTACGGTCTTCAACACAGAGCCTTGGCTCACACCGCACAGCAAGCTATAAAGGGCCCCAAAAATTACTAGTGTAAAACCATTCAAACGGGAAAACCAACGTATTTTTGGAATGTCTATTTTACGAAATTTCATGCAATTTGGATTTATCTGGTCTGTTTAAATTCTGCCTTGTATTACATGTGCATCATTATGAGTTTGATATTGGATAAAGAATTATGAAATTATGGTTCTGCTAAAACATGCAAAACAAAACTACAGTAAAATAATTGACACCTTTTATTGTTAAAGTTTCAAATAGAAAGTGGTCAAAAATCTACTTTAAAAAAAAGTTAATATATTCCAAAGTGGTATATTTTCCTTCGCAGTTAAGTTAAATAGCATCATTTGTCTGTTTCAATAAAATAGTATAATTTTCTTTTGATAATATGACTTAGAATTTTTTTGATGGCAATTGACTTTAAATTTGTTTATAAACGATCATCAATTTCACATTATTTACGGGACTTTTAAAACCACAACAAAGATCTGTCCAGATAATACCCTTGTCTTTAATAGTTATAATAGGATTATTTAATGGCACTCAATAAAGATAAATATGGTTGAATACCCCAGAGGTCAAAACCTTCATTATTGATTGTTATAAAAATCTATTGTGTATTGGCCCATTGACAAATTCTAATACTTTGTACATGTCATACTAGCACATTTCTAGTACAGGTGTCACTATAATTCCAAAACATTTACTATCAACATCCTAAACTTCCTAAATAATAAATTCCCAACAAAATTTTATTCCCATGACCATAGAAATTGCATGTTCAATGATTAATGTACAAGATAGTGATAATAACGTAAACAAATTCATGGGAATTACTATCGAAGATTGAATGTAAAAAATTAATGACAGGAGAAAATATTGATCATCAATTGTATCATTGATCAGAAAATACCTGTGATAATGATATCACCTGATCAAATATAAGATGAACGTTCAGGGATAAAAGGTTTGATTTCCATGATACATTGTAACTTCGGGAAAAACAGTTGAACAAGCCACCATGTACAACATATTAAAGTGATTTTCCCCTTAAAACTTTTTCATATGCAATATCGGCATAAATGCAAAGAAAAATATACCTTCATAACTTAATTTTAAAGATATTATTTTAGACTGATTTTGGCTTATTTGAGGTAATAACACAAATTTTTATCTTTCACTTATTCTTTGGCAAAACTTTCAAACAAAAAAACATATTTTCACATGTTTTTTTTTGTAAAGTGTATCTTACAAAAATGTAGTTTGTAGGCTTTGAAGGTAGTTGCCTAGTTGAAGGTAAAAAAGAAAAAATTGTTGTGAAGTCATGCAACTATCTGTGACAATTAGCTGATTTGATGATGTCAGTATGCTGACTGGGAAGTTCTGAAGCATATTATAAACAATGTTGGGACAACGTGTAAAACTTGAATCAGTAATGATCTGCTCCTGCTACATACTGTATCAGATGCCCTTAAGTTTTATAATTCAAATTTTTGGAACTTAAGTACCAGGCATATTGTTTTTTGCAAGTCTGACAATAGTTTCTAAAAATTTTATTCTATATAAGATATATTCATACTACTTGTATACTCTTTTTCTTTAACTAAACGTTAGTTTTCTCATTTGAATTGTTTTACATTTGTTATTTGAGGGCCATTTATAGATTATGGGTTTTGCTCATTGTTGAAGACCTAACAGTAACCTATAGTCAACATCTACGTCATTTGGTCTCTGGTGGAGAGTTGTCTCATTGGCAATCATATCACATTTTCTTCTTTTTATATAATGTACAGAATTCCAAAATCTACAAGACATGCTTCACTAGACCATCTCTTGAATTATGGTCAAATTAATACACATTATGAGTTTTGGAATAGTCTATGGTTATCAGATCTCTAAGCATAGTAAATATATAAAAAAAAATGAAAGAAAAAATGTAACTAGAAGCAAATAATTCTTACCCTAACTTTAACATCCCTTTCTTCTAAATCTATTTCGGCTTGTTGTACTTTCTTTTGTAACTCCTGTCTTTCCAAAAGATTTTTGTCTTCAGCAAGATTTTTATATTTTTTCAGTTTATTTTTAGTTTTATCTAGCTCGTCCTCAGCATCCCTAAGGTATCGGTCTGTCCGTTGATATTTATCCTGTGTTTTTTTCAACTGTTCCCGTAAAGTTCTCACTTCATTATTATGTCTTTGTAGTAGCTGTGGTAAATCACTCTCCTCATTTTCAAACTTCCCTAATGCCTTTTCTTGTCTTTTTTGTGTTTTCTTTAACAATTTGTTCTCTTCTTTCATTTCATCCAAAGTGTTCCGAAAATCTTCAAGTTGATTTTTTAATTCATTTATTCGTAAGTTTTTGGACGACAACATTCTCTGGACAGCATTATCTACTTTAGGTTCCTGTGACTGAGCTGTTGCTCTGCTCGATATTCTCCCTTTGTGTCCTCTATTGGTCGGAGGCTTCTTCCTCGCTGTTACTGTCAAAAACAAAAGGGGATTCATTTTCACAGTTCTAAATGAGCAACAGGATTATGACAACAAATATCAAAACATGATATACAGTTGCCAGATCTGTAGAGTATTAACAAAACTGTAGGATAAATGTATCAAATGTTACCAACTGGTACAAGGTGTATTGTAGACTGTTATTTAATAATTCACAGAAACCTTGTCTATACTAATTACCAAAATTTGGTCTGAAAATAGCACTTCACATACATGGTTCTAATTATCTTATTGCCAATGTATCTTGACTAAAATCATAAATAATTTATAAATATATATATATATGTATGTGGATTCTTTCCCTTTGATAGCTTTTACTCAAAGTGGCTCCACCTTTTACCATTTTGTATGGTTGAGTGTACATGTACATTGTTCATCTTTCATTTGATCTTTGCTGACATTAATTATAATATAAATATCATGCATATTGAGATGCATTTACAAATAGCTTTCTTTAAAATGTCTTGTTAAAATAAAAATAAAAAATCATGTAAATCAATTTAGCCATTGTTTACAATCTATGGTTGTTTTGATGATGGAATTTTGCATTAATTCATGACACAATTTAGAAAGTAGTGACACATAAAATCATCTTTGAAACTTGATCAATGCTGATGCATTTAAATGATTAGAGTTATGTATTTTAATGTTTCTCTCACCTTGTGCTACTTTTCGAGTTGGGGGCGAATGTTTCTTGACACTCTCGTCATCCTCATCGCTAACAAATGAATCACTGTAATCATAATCGTCATAATCATCCTTGTCTTTATGTCCGTTATATCGAGAAGCCATGTTGAAATTGTCGTGATCCTGGAAATCCTTTTATTTCTGTATTTAAAGTACCATATCAATTCAGGCTCCACATACCTATAAAAAATAAAGGATAGACAGGTAAATAAAACTCCAGTATTAATTACATTTCTATGACTCTTACCTTTAAGCATGACAAATATTTCCATTTTTCATTATTTTAAGTTGCCTGTAATCCCTGTTTTACACTAGAACAGGCTTTGACAGATTTTTTGTTAACATGATAGTTCACAAGGTAAGAGTCCACAGGAAGACATGACACTGTACAGGAAAACATTTTTCTGATATTGGAAGCCATCTTAGCATTTTAAATAAAAGAACAGAGCTCCAATGTCCCCCGCGTTGCATATTTAATCTATCCAAGGTACAAGGGCAATAACTAAAAAATACACTTTTTTTTTCTTTAAAAAATTGTTCATAAATATCTTAGAGAAAGGAATGCTTCAGAGCAAATTCAATGTTATTTCCGATATAATTATTATTTCCAAGGGCATAACTCGTTAAAAATATTTGATCACCAATTATTTTCGAAAGTGTCAAAGACATAGCTGATATAAACCTATGATATAAGTTTCATAAAATTGTGGCAAGAATTGTACACATGAGAGCGCTAACGATGCAATTTTCCATATAATTAATATTTCCAAGGTGCATAACATTTTAAAAATAAACTGTTATCACAGAGATATGTCTCGCTTTTTTGTAATTTCGATAATGCAAATGTTGAAATTAAAAAAGCAACACTTTAACATGTAAGTTTTGCAAATATTCAAAGTCAATGAACCATGACTGAAGGTACATTGTACATGGCTAAACAATCTCCATGGAAATGAGATGTGCCAATGCTAATACAACTGCATACCAAATACCATTGACTTATCATAAGTAGTTCCCTTTAAACAAACCTAAACACAAACTAATACATGTAAACTAAGCAAAATTTCAAAGTCAATAAACCATAACTGAGGGGGCAAGGTCAAATAATCTTCAAGGTAATGAGATGTGCCAATGCTAATACAACTGCATACCAAATATCATTGACCTACCACTAGTGGTTCTCCATAAACCGACCTAATCACAAACTAATACATGAAAACTAAGCAAAAGTTTCAAAGTCAATAGACCATGACTGAGGGGGCGGGGCCAAATAATCTCCATGGAATGGAGATATGCCAATGCTTATACAACTGCATACCAATTATCATTCACTTACCACTAGTGGTTCCCCATTTACTGACCTAATCACAAACTAATACATGAAAACTAAGCAAAAGTTCAAACTAAATAGACCATAACTGAGGGGGTGGGGCCAAATAATCTCCATGGTAATGAGATGTGCCAATACTAATACAACTGCATACCAAATATCTTTGACCTACCACTAGTGGTTCACCATAAACTAGACCTAATCACAAACTAATATATTGTTGACGCTGCTGCCGCCGCTGCCGGAAACAGCATACCTATGTCTCGCTTTTTGATTCCGTCAAGCGAGACAATAATTGATTGGCACAGATTTTGAACTCATCCAAGACATTGATGATATAAACCTATGATATAAGAATTGTACACATGAGAGCGCCAACGATGCAATTTTGCACATAACTAGATATCATTGAGATGGGAGCCATCTCTGTGGGCCTCGCCGTTAATAATGTGTGGTAAAAAATTTGTATCTTTATCATTGGACATGGGGTTGTCAACTGAAACCAAAGTTTTTGACCTTGACCTTTGACCTAGGAAGTTGTACATAAATTATGACACACCCTCTGGTGTTGGTTTATATACATATCAAGTATAAACCTTGAAATCATAACGGTTCTCAAGATATAGAGCGGACACAATTTGTTACGGACTGACGGACAGACGGACTGACAGATGGATAGACGGACAGACTGATCACTATGGGGCGTCCGCCATTCGGCGGGGCCGTAATTAATGTTTCAAGGGCAGATCTCTTTTTTAAATAATTGATCGGCACTGATTTTTGAACTCTTCCGAGACATTACTGATATTAACTTACAATACAAGTTTCATAAAAATCTGGCAAGAATTGTACACATGTAAGTGCTAACGATGCAATTTTTCATATAATTAATGTTTCCAAGGGGCATTACTCTTTTAAAAATAATTGATCGGCACTGACTTTTAAACTCGTCCTAGACATTGCTGATATAAACATACAATATCAGTTTCATAAAAATCTGGCAAGAATTGTACACATGAGGGCGCTAACGATGCAATTTTGCATATAATTAATGTTTCCAAGAGGCACAACTCTTTTCGAAATAGTTCATCGGCACTGATTTTCGAACTCGTCTGAGACATTTCTGATATAAACCTATAATGTAAGTTTTATAAAAATCGGCCAAGAATTGTACATGTGAGAGAGCTAACAAGACCAGATGGACGGATGGAGGGATGGATGCCAGTATTTCTATGTCCCTCCGCAACGCTTTGCGCGGGGGACAAGACTAAGTCTGAGTAAAGAAGAGCTATATATATTGTTAAAATATACTTCTTTATTTGATATTATTCCCATTATAATCGTTATTGATGCCTACAGATCTTTTTTATCTTAAGCATTGTTACCGGTAAGTCAGAATAAGGGTTAAGGGAGTCTACATGGTAAATGTCAACTTTACCGGTAAATATTAAAATTGGTTCGTCAATCTTCTCTTGGTATACATATATCACTCCTCAATCAAGTAATGTTTAAAAACATGTACATTCGTATTAAACATTTTACTTCTAACAACAAACATAATAGCCCTATTTCTTGTATCAAACGTAAGCTAAAAGAACTCGCTAAGGAATTTGTTTTTGTCCCAGCTGATAAGGCTGCCAATAATATCATTATTGTTTGACGTAAATTTTATATTGAGGTTCTGTAAAAAGAAATCACGAATTCACCAACATTCCAACTGACTCAATTTTCGGAAAATGATATCTGTGATAAACATAAACTTTTAGCTACCTCTTTACAAGCAGAACCGAATAGCATGAAAGTTCCAACTATGTACTGGCTTCTGAAGCTGCACAAAACACCTTACAAATAAAGATTTATTTCATCTTCAAGCCATTGTTCCACTACTAAACTATCTGTTCTACTTACAAGTACACTTGGTACAATCAAAAACCTGGTAATAAATTGTTCAAATAAGACCTTTGAAAGAAGTGGAATTTATTACTTTTGGAGTGTTAAAAATTTGTTGGAAGTACTTGATAAATTGCATGCTCATATTGGTGATTATAAATCGGTTCAAAGTTTTGATTTTTCTACCATATATACCACCTTGCCTCATAATCTCATTAAGAAATAAACTGTTAACACAGAGATATGTCTCATCTATTTGTTATTTTGATAATGCAAATGTTGAAATTAAAATAGCAATATTTTAACATGTATGTTATGCAAATATTCAGTCAATCAACCATGACTGAAGGTAGAGGGCTAAACAATCTCCATGGACATGAGATGTGCCAATGCTAATACAACTACAAACCAAATACCATTGACTTTTCATAAGTCGTTCCCTTTAAACAAACCTAAACACAAACATTATCTTGTAAACTATGTAAAAGTTTCAAAGTCAATGAACCATAATTAGGGGGTGGGGTTATATAATCTCCATGGAAATGAAACTTGCAAATGCCAATACATTTGCATACCGAATATCATTGACTTAAGGATGTTCGCTTGTCATGTTTTGGATTTTTTGTCAGATTTTCGAAATCCTCTGGTTTTATCCATTTGAATGCCTTAAAAAATTTTGCCCATTGACCCCCATTTTTCTTTTTATAAATCTTTTGCATGTATAATTATAAGCCATCTGTAAAAGTCTTATAAAATCCTTGTTATTTTTTAACAGTTTTTGAGCACTTAAACTTGTCAATGATAAAGCTATGAAAAATCAAGAGAGAACATTTTCCCGCCAAAATTTCAATGGCTAATATCTCGAAAACAAGCACATTGACCTATATATTTTTTTTGCTCTTTTGTTTCCTTTAATAATCCCCTATCAATATATACTAGTGTTATGAAAAGCTTGTTATTCTGAAACTGAGTAGCGAACCTCCTTAACATTAGTTAAGATATGCAGAAGTTTTAAGAATTTTAATGCTTCAAATTTTTTAAATGATTTAGAAAATCAGCATTTTGATATATCTGAATTTGATAATGTAAATACAGCATATGATAATTTTAGTAAAAGTTTCACTGAGGTTGCTGACAAACATGCACCTTTAAAGGAAAGAAAATGTTTCCAAATCAGGTACCATATATGAATGCAGAGCTTAAAAGTGCCATTTATAAGAAAAAAATGTTGTATAATAAATTTTAAAAATTCAGTGGTAGTAAGAACTGGGAAGCATATAGGCGTCAACGCAACTATGTTACAAAGCTAAAAAATAAATCCATTAACCAATATTTTGTAGAGAGGTGTGCTGGAGGACCGAAATCGAAAGATTTCTGGCCAACAGTGAAACCTTTTCTTACAAATAAAGGAAATGTACACCAAAAGGAAACTGTCCTCTCTGAAAATAATGTTTTAATTACAAAACAGGAGGAGGTGTGTGAGATGTTTAACAAATATTTTGTAAATGTTGCAAAGAATATAGGAAGCAGTCAAATAAAGGTTAATGATGATCACCCGAGTATTTTGGCCATTAAAGATAATCTTCCAGATCTTGATCAAAACAGTTTTACCTTTTCCCCTAATGATCAAGACTTTGTTGAGAAACGTATACGTAAAATTAATGTTAAAAAAGCCACTGGTATAGACGGTATCTCACCTAAATTACTGCATTTTGCTAAACCTGCTATTGTAAAACCCTTACAGATATTGTTAATTTATCATTATCATCATCAACCTTCCTGACCGTCTTAAGGAAGCTCAAGTTGCACCTATTCACAAAAGAATAGTGTATTAGAAAAGGAATTATAGACCGTAAGTGTCTTACCGGCTATTTCTAACATTTTTGAAAATGCCATAGAAGTACAATTAGTACAGTACTTTGATAAAATCTTCAATCCATTTTTGGCAGCTTTTAGATTAGGTTTTGGATGTCAGTCAACTTTATTAAGAGTGACTGAAGATTGGAAATTAGCCTTAGACCAAAATAAATACCTTGCAGCTATCCTTATGGACTTGTCAAAAGCATTTGACTGTCTCCCCCATGACTTACTGCTACTGAAACTAAAAGCTTATGGTCTCTCCAAATCCTCACTTGATATGTTATATAGTTATTTAACAAAAAGAAAACAGTGTGTGAAAGTAAACCAAAATTTAAGTGGTATGCTTGACATATTCAAAGGGGTACCACAAGGCTCCATCCTTGGACCCATCCTATTTAATATTTCTATAAATGATTTGTTCTTTTTTGTAAAAAATTGTTCTTTATATAATTATGCTGATGACAATACTTTGTCAAAGTCTGGAAATTCCTTGCAAGATGTAATTTCTGCTCTTGAGGAAGACAGCAATTATTTAATACAGTGGTTTTCTTCAAATAAAATGCAGGCCAACTCAGAGAAATTTCAAGCTATCTCTCTTGGCAAAAAAACACATGATAAAACGATTGTGTTTGATTTGAATGGTATTTCTATATCATGTGAGGATGAGGTTAAACTACTTGGAGTTACAATTGATTTTAAATTAAACTTCAATTTACATATTTCAAATATTTGTAAAAAGGCTGCAAGGCAACTAAATGTTTTGAAAAGAATTGGGAAACACCTAAACAAACTGAGTAAACTTACAATTTATTACTCTTTTATTATGTCAAACTTTAGTTACTGCCTTTGACTTGGTATTTCTGTGGGGAACAAAATACCAGAAAAATAGAAAAATATAAGAACGAGCGCCGCTTTATTTATGAAGACCATCAGAGCTCATATGAAACACTCCTGCAGATTTCAAACCTTCCATCACTAAAAACTCGTAGAATGCGCTCAATTGCCTTGGAGACCTTTAAAATAATTAATAATAAATGTCCTTTATTTATTCAAGATCTAGTTGTAATAAAAAACAATTCATATAATTTCAGGTATGTGAACACTGCTGAGGTACCTAGACCTAGAACCTCAAGTTATGGTAAAAGATCCTTTAGATTTGAGGCAGCACAAGTATGGAACTCCCTTCCCAATGAGGCTAGAATCATGACCTCTTTGACCAGTTTAGGAATTATATAAATTCCTGGTGTGGGGGTCAAAAATGCAACTGCAGTTCATGCCGTTTCCATCCAGTGCTGTCTCAAAGCTGAAATTTCTTTCTTTCTTTTTATAGTGGCCTTTTGCTCTGCTTTTTATGCATTTATTAAATATATCTGCTATTAAATGCTTGTGCTTAATAATTTATTTATTTATTGTTTTTATGCTTTTTAGTTTGTTAATATTTTATGATATTCAAGTGATTTGCTGATTTCCCCGTTCAATGCACATAGAGGCGCTTGCCATATGAGCTTCGACTCTGGAGGCTCATAAATCAAAATTAATTTGCTTTCACTATATTTGCATGCTTTTTCATTTTATTTATTAGTATTTGCATGATGCTGCATGATTTTTTATGTGATAGTCGGTTAAAGAGCTCATCAGAGCTCATGTTTTGTCTGTTATTATGTATATATATGCCGACTCTAAATAAAATTTACTTACTTACTTACTTATTAGTGGTTCATCTCAAACTGACCTAATCACAAACTAATACATGTAAATTAAGCAAAAGTTTCAAAGTCAATAGACCATGACTGAGGGGTAAGGACCAAATATTCTCCATGGAAATGAGATGTGCTAATGCTTATACAACTGAATACCAATTATCATTGACCTACATGTACCACTAACAGTTCCCCTTAAGCTGACCTAATAACAAACTAATACATGAAAACTAAGCAAAAGTTTCAAAGTCAATAGACCATGAATGAGGGGGCGAGGCCAAATAATCTCCATGGAATTGAGATATGCCAATGCTTAGACAACTGCATACCAAATATCATTGACCTACCACTAGTGGTTCCCCATAAACTGACCTAATCACAAACTAATACATGTTAACTAAGCAAAGTTTCAAAGTCAATAGACCTTGACTGAGGGGGCGGGACCAAATAATCTCCATGGTAATGAGATGTGCCAATGCTAATACAACTGCATACCAAATATCATTGACCTACCACTATTGGTTCACCATGAACTAGACCTAATCACAAACTAATACATTGTTAACGCCGCCGCCGCCGCCGACACCGGAAACAGCATACCCATGTCTCGCTTTTTGACTCCGTCAAGGCGAGACAAAAATTCACATACCTAATTAAACATGTTAAATGGGCATTTAAAAAGTCAGAGTGCGAATATGTATGTTCAAACTCTTTTAGGTCATTTTTTAGTAACAACAGACCAAAGAATTATGTCAATTGGACCTGCTTTGATACGACAACTGCACTTGAATTTTTACTAGATAACATTTTTATTTGATATGAAGATTCTGTATATCGTAAAGTTATTGGAATTCCAATTGGGACTAACTGTGCACCACTTATTGCGGACCTTTTTCTGTATTGTTACGAGTTACAATTTATGACTAAAATCAGCGAATTCCCATCAAAGCAATATCTGATACAAAAATTTAATAACACTTTTAGATATTTGGATGATAATTGGCTCTCAATAATGACGACTTTAGTATGTACACTAAAAGAGATTTATCTTGCAGAACTAACTTTAATTAAAGCTAATACTAACAATGAACACTGTCCTTTCCTGGATCTTGATATCTATATCTTTAACAGGAAGCTTAAAATTTACAGTAAAAGAGATGATTTTAAGTTTCTTTTGTTAATTATCCATTTTTAGATGGTGACATTCCATTGTTACCATCTTATGGTGTTTAAATATCCCAACTTGTACGATTCACTCATGTATGTAACAATGTATTTGATTTTAACAAAAGAAATCTCTGTATTACTGAAAAATTATTACACCAGGGTTTTTGATATCACAAACTTGTCAAAACATTTACTAAATTTATCATCGGTACAAGGACATCATTCATAAATATAAATCAACATGCAGACATCTTATACGCTCAGGTATTTCACATCCCATCTTTTATGGCAATATTCTTTACAAATCACAAAAATATCTTCATTCACCTCTACAGTTAACCAAACCTTCACACAGACTTATTCAGAAGAGATATAGTTACGATACTTTTGTCAAGTCATTTAAAATGTCATTTTTTGAAATTAATATTGATTCACTCATAGGGTCTTTGCGTCAGAAATAAACATATTTATTCTAAAACCAGTTAGTGGCATGATACGGGTTATGTTCTTCTTGTATATTTCATTATGGTATGATACTAAACAGTAAACCCCTTACAGGAGGGATAGTGCTTGATTTTCATATGCAGTCTTTGCGCTCAAGCACAGTCCCAACAGCCCAGGCTTGTTAAAATGCTGTCGGGCCTGTAAAAATAATCTCTACCGGCCAAAAGAATCTAACTTAAATTTTCGTAAAATTCAGCCTCTGGCTGTAGATTCAAAAGTTTATTGTGAAGACTGCATATGAATGATATGATGAAGACATAATTTTTCAATCAATTTTATTGAGGTCTGGAGCTGGCATGTCAGTTACTGCTAGTAGTCCTTTGCTAATTTATGTTCATCATTGTCATTTTGCTAAGTTTCTTCCGTTGCCTATTCTAACATCGGACTCGGACTTCTTTTAAACTGAGTTTGACTGTGAGTATTGCTGTGTGTTTTTTTTATTCCACATTCGCTAGAGGTATAGTGGAGGGTTGAGATCTCACAAAACATGTTTAACCCCGCTGCATTTTTGCGCCTGTCCCAAGTCAGGACCTTTGTTAGTCTTGTATGTGTTTTTAATTTTGGTTCATTTATATGTTTCAGAGTTTAGTGTGACGTCCATTTTCGCTGAACTACATTATGCAGTATACATTTTTTTAAGGGGCCAACTGAAGCCCCCTCCAGTGTGGGACTTTCTCGCTGTGTTGAAGACCCATTGGTGGTCTTTGGCTGTTTTTTGGTCTTTGGGTTGGTTGTTGTCTCTTTGACACATTCCCCTTTTCCATTCTCAATTTTACATGTATGTTTTACATGATTTTTCTTCAAACATAATTCTACAAATGAATATTTCAAAATACCGTAGGATTCATGGATGAATGAAATAGTGTTTAGGGGGAGGATTGGTGCCTTCAAACATGCTTTACCCTGCCCTATTCAGCAGGATTTGTAACATGCTAATTCACAGGGTAACAGTCTGCAGGATGACATTATCAAAGAGCCCAAAAACATTAATCGGCCTCCAATAGAACCAGATTTTGCTCTTATTCCTAAATGATGTGAAATAAGCAGAAAATTGGCAAATGTCAATTTTATACATGTTATAGACTGTTTAACAGGACCAGGGATCGAATCCAAAACCTCCAACACTAGAGACAAGCAGGCTACCACAAAACCACAGAGGCTGTCAAACTATGACTCAAAATAGAAAATTGAGAAATAGTGAACTCTGTCATAAATGGATCAAGTGTGCAATTCATTTCAGGTAGGCAACAATGGGTGCCTTTTCCTCCATTCCTCTGGATACATCGTAAACTTAAATATGTATGATGGATCGATTTATAGCTGAGACACATATGGTTAAATTTTCAGGGTACAAAGCCACGTGGAAGTGAAATTAAATTTTTCACGATTTGGGAAACTCTGAAAGGCCCCATGTGTAGGCCTTGAGCATGTAAAAAGTCCTTATTTCATTGATTTTCACACAGTTGAATTCTCTGGAAATTATTTTTTTTACAAACATCTTTATTGTTTGGTCTCCTGCATTTCAAAAAGGAACAAATGGTCAATTACTAAAAATAGCATCATGTCCAATCATTGCATACAGGTTTTTTTTCATTTCTACTGACAGTTGAGTTACTAGATTTGAGGTGCATTAGGATATTGACCCAAATACTCTTTGTAATGCATGTATAAACTACATGTATGGTTTTTAACAACTTAATTGACCAAACTGGTATATGGTCGATTCAAGCTGAATCAACCACCTGACCATAGCACAATATGAAGCTGTTAGAAAAAATTGCATGGAAAATTCAGTTAAAAAATTTGTAAAGGACGCCGGCAATTGGTGCTGTCAGTGTAAAGGTGTACTGTTGACTGTAAGACTTGAGTCCATTAATCAGTAAAATAAAGAATTATTTTTAAATCAAAATTTTTCTTCTCATGTTATTTCATGATCATAAAGATTTATAGTTTCGATCCAGGTTGCATAACAAGCCATGAAAGTTTACAATTTATCATGTCAAAAGATTAAATTCCAGCCAGTCTGTTAATGCTAACTATAAAAAATGTATCTATCAGTAAAATACTGAAAAATGAGAAGAAAAGAAAATATTTTCAAACTTTGCTATATAGATATTATCTCTTTTAATTACAACGAAGCTTCTACTAAAGTTTTATAAAACGCTATGCCAACTTTTCTGCAAGTTTATTGTTTTCTGTTTGATATTAAATTAGTATTTAAGATCCATTTTGTTACATCAGGTGATCATTTTATTTGGCAATCGCCAATGGCAGTCAGCAGGGTTTAAGAACATCCGTTGTTCGACCTGCTAGTCAAATGCGTTTTGTTAAAATATACTTTGTCACTTTTTTGGTCTTTTGGAAAATGTTGTTTGTGCTGTATTTAGACCCCTTTACCACGAAATTTGTTTTGCATGCAAACGTATAAAAATTGCGGTTTTTATCCAACGCAATCATAGGTTTGAACGTTGTTTTCAATTTAGACTTGTATATATATATATATATATATAAAATGACTGAATAATAGCCAAAGATAAATCTTACGGGGCGATGGATCATATAAATATGATACAGTACATTACAAAATATAATATATAACCAGTCTAAAAGGGTACAACATCACCAAAAAATGACAATAAAAGAACAAATGTAACTATAAATATTTCGGATAACAGATATCCTTCATCAGTATGAGCACGATGTAAAATGAATCAGATCAATCTATTCTGATTATTAAACTATAGCAATCTTGAATTCTATACAATAAAAAAAGTGAAACAGTTTCACCCGAACATCATATGTAGAGACACTAATAAATTTTTTTAATTTCCAAAAAACGACTCAAAGACATGCCTAAAATGAAAATAGTAATTAGAGATATGAACTGGCACAACTCTAAAATTCCAAAATGACGTCAGTTAAGATATTACAACAACTGCGTGTAAATACATTCCCAAAAAACAGCACTGATCGATATAAGCTGGTAAAATATGTCAAACAGAGGCTGCATATTTATCATCCCAAATAAATAGCAGTTTTATAATGAAAAGAAAAAATAATAGTAAATTTGGGCTAAGGTTAAATAATTGGACGTGGATGCGTACTTGTACATCCCTACCAAATGAAAAGAACCCTGGTATTTAAACTAGTAAAATTCAAAAAAATCCAAAAGAATCCTTAAAACTGTTAGAGTCAAGTAAGGAAGCAGGAGTAACTGGAAACAAATGATGTCAGAAAAATGAGTGATGGTAGGGAAAATGATTGACTCATTCTATATATATATATTTTATCTTGAAGGTTGTGGCTAGTACCTCTCTTTGATTGATAAGACTTGTGTTTCACACAAATTGTATTAATGTAATGACTAGTTGCGCACAAGGCAACGTTACATGTACAAATGTGTTACGTAAAAAAGAATCTGGGTCCGTTTGCTCCCATTAATGCCAAGAGCTTTGCTCAAGGGATAATATTGGTTGAGGGTTGATACGGTGTGTGATATTGAAAAAGCCATATCATATACACTTTGCAAATGTATTTTATACCGAAAGTAGATGTTTTCTCGCGACATAACGTCATGAACATAATATACAGTAAAGGGGTGTGATAAAGCCTTTGCAAGTGTGACTGATATTAATGATGTGACGTCATACTGTTAAGGGATGTGATAAAGCCTTTGTAATCATGACTGATATTGATATTATCACGACTGGTTGATACCAGGGTTTCCCCTGGGTCAATTTTCTTTTTCGCCACCTCTTTCGCCAAAAAAATTTTTTTTTCACCACTTTCTTTTTTTTAACGCCAACTAACTTAATAGATATAAGAAGATGTGGTATGAGTGCCAATGAGACAACTCTCCATCCAAGTCAAAATTTATAAATGTAAACCATTATAGGTCAAAATACGGTCTTCAACACGGAGCCTAGGCTCACACCGAACAGTAAGCTATAAAGGGCCCCAAAAATTACTAGTGTAAAACCATTCAAACGGGAAAACCAACGGTCTAATCTATATAAAAACAAGAAACGAGAAACACTTATGAACCACATCAACAAACGACAACTACTGAACATCAGATTCCTGACTTAGGACAGGTGCAAACAAATGCAGTGGGTTTAAACGTTTTAATGGTACCAAACCTTCACCCTTTTTCTGAAACAATAGTGTAACATCACAACATAGAAAAACACAAACATGTTTTTCGTTTAAAATTTTAACAGAAAAAAAATCAGTTGTTCACATTGTTATCTATTATAATTCTTCATATCTATTTTTTAATCTACATTATAATGAATAAACACTCAATAATAATAAACATTTTATACTTTTTAAAAGAAACTGTAAAATTGCAATATAGATCATGAAACCATTATTTTTAACTTCTGACGCATAACACAGGATTCATCTTCAATAAGTTTATCAGATACTTTCAGTGTAGTTAAAGGATAAAGACAGAGATTTTTCTTACTTTTGAAAATTTCTCTTCTTAACAATAGTTTTCTTTCCAGACCATTGTTAAAAGAAAAAGTAAAACTGTTATATTTCTTTTGCCAATAACAAATTTTAATCACCACAATTTAAATTTGTTTGCAAAATGCAAAAATGGCGACCACCAGCGGAAACCCTGGCTGATACAGAACGATTGCTATTGACATACATGTGAATCTTCCGGCGGGAGTCAAAATCTCCCGCTTTTCAGACCCTCTTCCGTCCCTCCCGTTAAAATTTGAAATCTTCCGCTTTTTGAAAATTATAACGGAAGATGATACAGATGTCAGAATGAAATAAAGGTTATCTTATGTTATGTTGAATTTGGGCAGTATTTGGAAGAAGAAGATGCGGAAATATAGATTTAATTGATCAAATTTCAACAATACTTTAATAAACACTGCAAAACCTTATGAAATAATAGATAAGCGAATGGAAACGACGAATGTGTCGAAGAGACAACAACCGACCAAAGAGCAGAAAACAGCCCAAGGCCACCAAAGGTATCGGGTCTGTTCGTGCCCAATACACGTTCGCACCTTACACGTCTGCACCCCACATGTTCGCCCCCTGGGTTCTTTCGCACCCTTTTTTTTTATTCAAAAACCTGATGAATTATTAGATGTTTATGTAACCGGAGAGCATGATTCTTCTTACAAAATCATCTTTGTCTCCTCCAGGACTCGAACCCGGGACCTTTGTGTTACAAGGCAGCGCGTTAACCGACTGAGCTAAAGAAGTACTTCCTTAGCACAATTTAAATTTGTTTGCAAAATGCGAAAATGGCAACCACCAGCGGAAACCCTGGCTGATACAGAACGATTGCTATTGACATACATGTGAATCTTCCGGCGGGAGTCAAAATCTCCGCTTTTCAGACCCTCTTCCGTCCCTCCCGTTAAAATTTGAAATCTTCTGCTTTTTGAAAATGTCAACCTCGAAAACATTTTCAGTAGACATTTTTGTTTACAAATACTGACAGCGAAAAAGTCAGAGAAACTCGAAATTGATATCGGAAAAGTCCGAGAAAAACGGAAGTCATCATTTCCTGTTATTGTTTTAAATGTGTCAAACGGTAAATAGCCTCCAGTAATCAATGAAGGTGTTAAGGATTTGACTGTATATACAGCAATAAAAGATTATTAGTAACCACCTGGTGATCAATTAGCAAGTATAAGACACACGCCTGGATGATTAAAAGTGAAATACTGACAATGGATTAAATATTTGATGCTGTTGAAAACATTGAACAGTTACATTACTGAACCTCAAAATCAAATGTCTTAATGAACTCAAATATGATATTTATGCCTACTACACTTGTTGCAAAGCTGACTATGGTGACCCTGATGACTTGACCAAACATATGGAGACAGCTACCCACCAGAAAGCTCACAACTCTATCAATTCAACACCACTGTTCAGTGGTACCAAAATTGACAATGTAGCTTAAGCAGGGATACTTTTTACCAACTATATATGATGGCTGATCACTTTATCTTGAACTATATACATAATAAATAAATATATAAAAACACCTTATCTTCTATTTCTATCAAGTAAAAATGGCTATGGAGTTATAGAATCATTAACAAAAAAGGAAAATATGCAGTTTAAACACAAAAAAAAACATTGCGTACGTCGATAAAAAATCTCCAGTTATGAGGCCCAAACTCCAGCTGAAAATTTCCAAATCTCCAGTTGTGATTTGACAACTCTGTCACATGTCTGTATTGATCGTATTACACATACAATTTTCATGTATTTTCTACTCAGTAAATAATAAAGATAATAAGTTTTTTTTTTTGTTCTAAAATAAATTGACATTCAAAAAACATAAACAGGTTTCCTTCAGTGTTTTGTGAATTATTTTGACGAAATGAATAATAGATATTGTCATGATGAGCAAACAGGCCAATTTCACTCATTTAAGATTTGTAAAATAAAGGCAGAAGATACAAACAACATTAATTTGAAATTAACTTATCAGATAATTATTGTAAATAATTAACATTTAAAGAGGTACTAAAACGCACATAACAAGTAATTCTTATCTAAAAGTTCGAAATAATTGATAAAAATGCAAAACCCGATGCAATTTGGTCCACTAATAACAGAGATAATAGCGTGTAAAGTTCAACTATTTTACCTTAGGAAAATCCAATCAACGCTACTTCCGGAAACAACACTAAAACCAAATCTACCGGTAGTGACGCACTGTGGGTCACTTCTTTAATAAATGAACTTTCTTCTGGTCGTTGATTTAAAGCCCTGCCAATGAATTTCGCTACCCCTTCAAGGTTCATTCTTCATTATGACCAATTTGTCAAAAGAAACAAAATATGTTTCAGAAGGGAAGTGTATTTATAACGAGTTTCAATATAAAAAGGGGGTATGGGGTTGGGGTGATTCAACAATGAGTTTTCAACTGAAAACAATGTTCCTGATCGTAGAACTGAGACAAATTGACGGTCAATATATTATATTCTAGCTATTAATTAAAAAAATTATTGAGTCGAGAAAAATATGTTTTATAGTTACATGTACGTAAAGTTGCATAATATCTTGACAAGATATGACGGTAGAGAGCGGTAGAGGCGTCTGTTCCATGTAATAAAAATAATTACTGGCAAGTTAAAAAAACTGGGTGTATGCAATTCCTTTTTAATAATGTTAATTATCAAACTATAAAGTTTATCACTTTATAAACAACAGGTGGCATTTCTACATGGCCATGTTGTTAATTACCTGAGTGGAGGGATAACAGCTAGTGTTTGATCTTTATAACCTTACAGGATGTTTACTTATCAGTAGTGTCAAAGTACGGACTGTTGTAATTACCAGATCGAGAGGATTAATATTTTTCTTGTTTGGTTATCTATTTGTCATTGCTTAAATTTCAAATGAAAGAAAAGGTCAATATTTTAAAAGCAGTATGGTATATTTTTTTTTATTAAAAAAAACATTTAGGATTTAGGACACAAGTAATTTGGGAATGCACACCCCTTTTTCTAAAAAATTTATATCAGTGGTTTTTGTTGTAGTTTTAAATGCTCTTAGATATCTTAACCTATTCAATAATTCTATTGCTCTTATATTTCTCTGAAATAAGTTTAATGTCTTATTTTCTAATAACAAAAAAATTAATATATATTTACATATAAAATAGGACTGTGATTTAGGACACAGACATAGATTATAATTGTATAATTTGTCTCTATGGCAAACGTACTGAAAGTTACAGGACAGAAAGTAGCAAATGTGTTAGTACAAAAGTCACACATAATATTTGTTTAGTTTTGTTTGAAAACATAGGAAAATTTCGACAATTTTTAGGTTACTTGCATATATTCCTTTTTCAATTTATGAAATAGTTCATTTAAACCTTGAGTAATGAATAGATGTCAAATTTTATGCATGAAAAGGATAAATTTATTTGCACTATGTCACAATGAAACCATTTAAGTACCAAGCCACTTTAACAAATTGTTATCTTTACAATTATTTTTCATTATTGTTTTTTTTCAGAATAAATTTTGTTTACACAGTTGCCATATGTATAAAAGTTCTAGAAAAATTCAAAAATATTTTGACAAATATCTTCTAATATTAAAAAAAAAAGAATAAACTAATAACTAAATTGTGAATTTTGTACTGTGACTTTCTATCCTACATTCGTCCGTAGGTAGGACTATGCTCGTGATGCTGAGGTCTGATATAACGTTAGTATATATATGACAAATATAACATTGTTTTTACATAAGGTCTATGACCATCATATATACTTATACTGATTTCAGTCGATTTAAAAATTTTGTTTGATGTGTTAATCTCGTATAGGTTAATTACAGGTCTATTCGGTAATTTATTTTTAATGAAAAAGCTTAATCAATACATATTCAGGTTTTTGCTAAACCAGTCAAGCAGATTACTGTGACTGACAGTACTCAATTCTCCACATTATCTGGATTATAAACTTATATAATTTTGAAATGCGCTGCTGTCACTAAAGTCCTTCGGTAACTAAGTAAGTTAGAGAATTTTTATTGGTTTGTAGCTCAGAAAAACCCACATAGTTTAATTTAACAAATCAACAAGTTACGCCCTCCATCGTCTTTTGGAAGCACGTGTCGGGAGTGTCCTATTTTGAATGCCGTTTTTCGCCATAGAAAACAACATGCACGGTTCTACTTCTGCTTCTACCGTCACTTTAGGATGCACATGTTAATATTTTATAGAAAAAAAGGTTGATTTGTCTTCTTCCAAATACCGTCCATATTCAACATGAATATTCTGGCAAGTTGTGCTTTTGGTTTTCAATACTTTTCTAATGAAAAACATTTGTTTAAAATATTTATGCAATTATCAAGCCTCGATTAATGTATAACAATATTCTCAATGTATTAATTGTCACCGATATATATCAAAACTGTTATTTTACTTAAGCAAGCCGTGATCTGTTTACATACGATATAACACACGTATTTGATCAGGGTGACCCACTGTGCGTCACTTCCGTTGGGTATTAGTAGTGAGTTGTAGTGGCGTGTTTTACTAAATCGTTCAGGTGTTCAAATGACAAACTGACAGTAATTTGCAAATATCTCGATAATTACAAGATGGAATTTTATCGGGTTTTGCATTCTTAAACATTAATTACGTACTCTAGAATAAGACAAACATGATTTTAGCGTTTTAGTACCTCTTTAAGAAATTTTTAATCATCTAATCACGAATCAGAATTTTAATTCATGAAAATATAAATAGTTGGATATATATATACATTTTAAAAACATTGCATAATTTCACGTGATTTGAATAGAAATAGGGTGCGAATGAACCTAGAGATTTTCGATGTGAACCTGTAGGGTGTGTACATGTTCTGGGAGCGAACAGACCCGATACCCATAAACAATAGGTTAAGTAAGTGACGCTAGTTACATAGTTAATGAATAGAGACAAATCCTTGACAATTATGTTAACAAAATGTACTAACTGATTAGATGAACCAAATTACCAGACTTGACCCAAGGATAATGTAACAGTAACACGTTATAAATTATAATATAAAGCGTTAGAAAGTCTGAAAAATAGTTGTGGATGAGAAGGCGAAGTCTTTGCCCTATGTGCCCAGTAGCATGAGTACAAGCAAGCAAAGTACAGTCATGTGAGCTCCCCAGTATTATTAAACATATTTTTGAGATATAAATTGTACTGTAAGTACATAATAAGTTAATATGATACACAAAAAACCTTGTTTTTTTCAAATTACCTGACAAAAGTGCACTATTTCCAATATATTTTGCTTTGTCTACAAATTTCTAATGCAACGAAACAAATGAACACATGTAAAGTGAAACTATTTGACCCCGGTGTGCATTTGTTTACCTGCCCAGCAACAAGCCACAACAGATGTGTGAAAAATTTGTGACGTCACTGAAAGTGTGGACCGGAAGTAACAATTTGTCGACGTTTTATGGGTGAAAGATAAACCCGGAATAATTTTATGCAAATCCAGCAGAAATCTGAGCCATCCTTATATGATTCGATTGATTACCTAATATTGATCAGCGTTCGATTCCTTCTGGTCATTTCTTTGCTATAATTTTTCGTCAAAATGGTGATCAAAGTATACATATCATCAGTAACTGGCAATTCAAAGGTGAGGTGCATCAATGTTTACTATTTTTGACAGTTGAGTGCCCCACCTACTAAATTTTAAATGTAAACAAAACATATTCGAACTTCAGACTAACCCCACAAGAGTTTTAAAACTATTTGATTTATTTCATACTGTTGTCTTTATCATTAAATATTGTATGTCTGAAAGTAACTGAAATTATAACGGAAGATGATACAGATGTCAGAATGAAATAAAGGTTATCTTATGTTATGTTGAATTTGGGCAGTATTTGGAAGAAGAAGATGCGGAAATATAGATTTAATTGATCAAATTTCAACAATACTTTAATAAACACTGCAAAACCTTATGAAATAATAGATAAGCGAATGGAAACGACGAATGTGTCGAAGAGACAACAACCGACCAAAGAGCAGAAAACAGCCCAAGGCCACCAAAGGTATCGGGTCTGTTCGTGCCCAATACACGTTCGCACCTTACACGTCTGGACCCCACATGTTCGCCCCCTGGGTTCTTTCGCACCCTTTTTTTTTATTCAAAAACCTGATGAATTATTAGATGTTTCTTCTTACAAAATCATCTTTGTCTCCTCCAGGACTCGAACCCGGGACCTTTGTGTTACAAGGCAGCGCGTTAACCGACTGAGCTAAAGAAGTACTTCCTTAGCTCAACCGCTTACGGCTGACTAAGTATCTACCACATTTACTAAGGGAAGCAATCCCGTCACACTTCCCCCTACTCAAGAGTCATCATACCATTATGACTCTCACACACAAACCCTAGCTAGAATTCCTCTCTAACCACCATGGGTTTTTCAGTTGGGCGCCAATGTAACCAGAGAGCATGATTCTTCTTACAAAATCATCTTTGTCTCCTCCGGGACTCGAACCCGGGACCTTTGTGTTACAAGGTAGCGTGTTAACCGACTGAGCTAAATAAGTACTTCCTTAGCTCAACCGCTTACTGCTGACTAAGTATCTACCACATTTACTAAGGGAAGCAATCCCATCACATTTATATCAAGATATTTTTATTTTCATAAATAAAAATTCAGGAATTTTTAAATGAAATATTATTTTTAATTGATTAGTGATTGTTGTTTTAACTAGCTTTGATGTAAATTCTGCATGTAGTTGACATGTATTTAGCTTGGTATGAACAATAAAGATTCAAAATGTTATTGTTGGTGAGTTTAATAGCGGTTTGGTATCTTAACATTAAAAAAATATTTAACACAAAAAAACCTTTTTAGAAAGTCACTTTATTTTGATAGCAATTTTAGCAAATTTATAGCAATACACTAACCAAAACCCGATTAAACGAGAATGTGTCCATAGTACACGGATGCCCACTCGCACTATCATTTTCAATGTTCAGTGGACCGTGAAATTGGGGTCAAAATCATAATTTGGCATTAAAATTAGAAAGATCATATCATAGGGAACATGTGTACTAAGTTTCAAGTTGATTGGACTTCAACTTCATCAAAAACTACCTTGACCAAAAACTTTAACCTGAAGAAAGACAGACAGAGGAACAGACGGACGGACGCACAGACCAAAAAACATAATGTCCCTCTACTATTGTAGGCGGGGCATAAAAAATATTTAACACAAAAAACATCACTTTATTTTGAAACAATGAAAAAAAACTTATTTATAGCAATACAATAACCAAAACACGATTAAAAAATTATTCGACACAAAAATCGTTTTATTAGAAAGTCACTTCATTTTGAAACAATGAACAAAAAATATATATATATATATATAAATACATAATAACTACATGTATAAGGACACTCATTGATGAATGTTTTTGTTTATTTGTTTGCAGATGAGGAAACAGCAGCAGCATGTTCAGTCCACGTTAGAAAGTTTTAAGATAGAATTTGAAAACATAGACATTTCTTGTCCAAACAATGAAGAAGACAAAAAGTTTATGAGAGCTAACAGTCAAATCCGAGAAGGATCAACAGTTCCATTACCTCCTCAGATATTCAATGAGGAAGAGTACTGTGGTGTAGGTATCAGGGGAGATAACTATTGTGGTGTAGGTATCAGGGGAGATAACTATTACCTCCTCAGATATTTAATGAGGAACAATACTGGTACCAGTCTTGTATTACAACTCCAGTTTCCGGTGCATGTCAAAACATGGAGGGAAATAAAATAGTCCTTTTTTTCTGAATTTTTTTCTGGACTCAATTTTTTCTGTTTGATTAAAAGTTTATGCTGAATTGAAACATATATATAGATTTAAAAAAAATCTTGCATCTTTTTGGGGATATCGATCCAGGAAAGTGGAAGGATACCATGTTTACTGGAAGTGGTGCGGCTTAGTAAAAACAGCAAACAGAAAGTAGAAAAAAATAGTTTTGACTTCAGGGTTACATAACTTTTTATTCTTCGTGGCATGACCCACTTTTTTTTCGATTAAATCACAATTTCACATTAGTACATACATGATATGAACATGAAAAAATTTCTATGTAGCATTTTTATTTTTTATTTTCAAAGATCAGCTGTTTAACATGTAAGCCTATGGACCAGTCAATTACAAGACTGCAACCTGCATAGGGTAATTTTTCATATGTTCACTGCAAGGAAGTAGCTCATGTGGACTTTTGTGTGCCCAGAATGACAAAACATCATGATTTAAGGACTTTTTAAGAAATAAAAATCATGGGGTATCAAGTTACACTGAAAAAACTGAAATTATGTAATAATTTTGATTTTTTATACAAGACACCATTCAAAAGTATACAAAGATATAAAGCACAACAGTTTGAGGTAAATTGAGATTCTGGTAGTATTACATACATGATTTTTAATATAAAAGAACATGGAAAGATTTTCCTCCATGAAATCTTCTTCTTGTGATGAAAATTCTAGTTGCGCAGTTTCATTGAAAATCAGTGTAAAGTTGAAGAGACAGCTACATACAGAAGTAATTTTTACTTCAGGGTATTATTTTATGGCTCAATTGTTGACATTTAGGTAGAATATATATAAAATGAACTTTTGATGAAAAGATTTTCACAAAATTTTCACTTTACAAGAGTCTATGACTTATTTTCCTGTCTCTGGCACTGCATGGTCAATTGTAAATCCCATATTTGGGTTAAAAATTTGTTTAAAAGTAGAATTTTTCTAAAACTATCCATCATGACAAGGATTTTTGTGCTTAGGTGTGACAAGTAATCAATATTCTTACCAAAACACCAACTTGAGTATTCATTTTGTTTTTCTTGAATTTTATTGCAAATTTTATATGCTTGGGGGTGTGAAGTACAGTCTAGAAATCATCATATAGTAGGCATGTATAAAGACATGTGTAGTCAAAAAAGAGAAAGGTATGGCCATTCTTGTCTTTAGATAGTTGTATTGCAACAAATTCTTCAATATGAAAAAGTTTTGGGGTAGTTTTCAATTTGACTTAAACAAGAGGCCCACTTGGATACATTTCATGGAAAAAGGGGAGGGTAAACTATTGAATTTGGTTCAATCAAAGAGAAGGAAAAAAATAAAAATAAAAGATAAGAACTCTCTTCTAGCTTCACAGTATCCAAATAATTAGTTAACATTCATAAAGGTAGACTAGAATGAGATTTACAGATCATTTGAGAGGCATGACTTATTTCCAAATTTTGCCTTGTTTCAGAAAAGGGTACTCCTTTAATATTGGGATTATATTTAATAATACAACCAAACAATTCTTTTAATGGCATTTTTTATGTTCAAATATGGCTACTTAATGAAACAAAATAAATGATTTATTTTTTAAAGACATGTCATTACAGTTATAGGTACCAGTCTTGTATTACAACTCCAGTTTCCGGTGCATGTCAAAACATGGAGGGAAATAAAATAGTCCTTTTTTCTGAATTTTTCTGGACTCAATTTTTCTGTTTGATTAAAAGTTTATGCTGAATTGAAACATATATATAGATTTAAAAAATCTTGCATCTTTTGGGGATATCGATCCAGGAAAGTGGAAGGATACCATGTTTACTGGAAGTGGTGCGGCTTAGTAAAAACAGCAAACAGAAAGTAGAAAAAAATAGTTTTGACTTCAGGGTTACATAACTTTTTATTCTTCGTGGCATGACCCACTTTTTTTTCGATTAAATCACAATTTCACATTAGTACATACATGATATGAACATGAAAAAAAATTTCTATGTAGCATTTTTTATTTTTTTATTTTCAAAGATCAGCTGTTTAACATGTAAGCCTATGGACCAGTCAATTACAAGACTGCAACCTACTGTGGTGTAGGTATCAGGGGAGATAACTAATTACCTCCTCAGATGATTACTGGGATACTCCCCTAAATATTAATACAAATTTAGACAGACATCTTTTTTAAATTGAGCAATTTTAAAGCTTTGCTGGTTGTGAAGTGGTCACAGTTTGGCAGAAAAATTTTAAATTAAAATTGTTATGTAAATAAAAAATTATAATGTTAATAAGTGAAAGGGAATTTTATGCCCCCTCTGCTAGGCAAAGAGGTCATTAAGTGTTACCCTTGTCTGTCCTTCCGTCTGTCCCAAAACTATTTTCACATATTTAAGACACAAGCAATGGCAGTAAGAATAAGTCACCAACAACTTCATTAACAATTTTCTGTAGTGCTTTATGTAAATACAATAATATGTATGCATCAAAAGATATGTAAAGTAATAAACCATGATAAACCAACCAATCAATACATGTTAACCAAAGTAATCATGAAGATCATGATATTGGTTTCATCGATGGACAAAAGCATACATTGTATGAAAAGTTCTGAAATGCATGGAATTTAGACCTTTTGTGAATAAATTAAACATAGAATAGATATAGGAAGATGTGGTATGAGTGCCAATGAGACAACTCTCCATCCAAGTAACAATTTATAAAAGTAAATCATTAATGATTATAGGTCAAGGTACGGCCTTCAACATGGAGCATTGGCTCACACCGAACAGCAAGCTATAAAGGGCCCCAAAAATTACTAGTGTAAAACCATTCAAACGGAAAAACCAACAGTCTAATCTATATAAAAACGAGAAACACGTATGAACTACATAAACAGACCACAACTAGACTTAATATCTGAAACAGCACCGTATGTTCAATTAAAAAATATAGAAACAATGGCACCAACTGACAACATGGACAAATACTTAAGATAGATAAGGCACCTACTAAAATGAAGAGATTATTTTAACAACATGCTTGTCCGACTTCTGTCATTGACTGAATTGTGATAAAGATATCTGTTATTTTATGAATTAGATATATTTTTTTAAAGTTTTATATCATTACATCATGTATATTTATAGGATAACATTTCTTTTTCAGGATTATGAAGACTTTGATTTAAATGTTGAAGACAATTTATTATATGAATTTTTGAAAATGGCGCCACCTAAGAAAACATCTGAAGCATCAATGACCGTAACAGGAGTAAGTAATCATCTCGTTACATGGGTAGGGTATACAGTTTTTATGCCCCCGCCGTAGCGGAGGGGGCATTAAATTTTACCCTTGTACATCCTGTCCGTACGTCCATCCGTTCGTTCCAAAGTTGGTTTCCGTTCTCTAACTTTAGTTTGCCTCAACCAAATGTTATGAAACTTATACAAAATGCTTATTACCACAAACCACAGATCAAGTTTGAATTTTGGTGGCGTCACTTTAACCCTTCTAGAGTTATGCCCCTTTACAAGTGGAAAAATTGCTGAATTGTTCGTTTCTGTTCTCTAACTTTAGTTTGCCTCAACCAAATGTTTTGAAACTTATACACAATGCTTATTACCACAAAATACAGATCAAGTTTGAATTTTGGTGGCGTCACTTTAACCGTTCTAGAGTTATGCCCCTTTACAAATGGAAAAATTGCTGAATCGTTCGTTTCTGTTCTCTAACTTAAGTTTGCCTCCACCAAATGTTATGAAACTTATACACAATACTTATTACCATAAAACTCAGATCAAGTACAAATTTGGGTAGTGTCACTTTTACTGTTCTTCAGTTATGTCCCTTTATAACTTTATATGATATGCAAGCGAGGGCATCATCTGTGTCCATTGGACACATTCCACATTTATCTTGGACAAAGTGTTGTAGGGATATGAATAATGTCTAACCATGCTAACAGAAAAGAGAGACAGTGATTATTAGGATCTCATGTTGGGGGGACAAAAACAAATGTTTGGTAAGTAAACACATTTTTATCCAACTATGTAAAAAATGACATTTATTTTATTAAATGAGAGGGTGGGGGGTCGAATAGTTGTGTTTCTGTCATATAGTGAACTTGAAGATAGGTAGAGGTTGTCAAATTTTATTAATACAAGGAATACCTATGTTATTTGAAATGAGGCATATTTGGGGAAATAAATATGTTTGGAAGTAATTTTTGTTATTGAAGGAAGTCTTTCTGAATGTATTTGTACTGGGTAATGTTTCTACTATTACTCATCATGAACATGTATGAAATATTTGCCCCTGGACATTAAGGAACCAACAATCAATCAATCTATTTGCAGAATTGAGTAGAGGGTGGAATAGATTAACTGGCCTTGACCACTCTGTAAAATCATCAGTACATGTTGTAGAGGTTTCTTAATGGTATGCCAATTTAGGGTGATATACTTGAATTGCTGGTTGAGTGGAGATTTTATTTTTCTGTTATTGCCACATTATATAACTACATAGCTATACATATTATAGCTCTTGTTTCCAATGGGTCACCTAATATATATATATATATATATATGAAGGGAAATTAAGTTTTATAGCTAACGAAATTATCCTCTTTATATAAAAAATTATTATTATTATAAAAGAAAGATTGGCTTATATCACATATATTTTTGATTTGATTTTGTGTTATATATTAATTGTACAACATGTACAAGAGATTTCATATATGTTGTAAAAAAATGTTACCTGGACCAGTAAACTGGTACATGATTATACTATTTTTGTATCAGGAGGAGGAAGATGAAGAAAAGAAAGATGAGGTATCCATGGTAACATGGCATGTGCATGGTGTTTTATCCAATCAAAATCTCTTTTTACATTTGGGGAATATAAAGTCTGATTGCCATAAGTTTTCCCCAATTTTGATCATTGTGTAATGATATTCTCTTTTATAATTTCGTCAATTCTTAATATTAAATGAATTCTGTATATTGTAAATGCTTAATTCTAAAATTTTGGTAAGAGTATTTATGAACAAGTATCATTGACACCTACTATTTAATGGCATTATAATGCAGTTTTGCAGTTTTTGCAGTTATAAATGTCATGATTGTTGTTAGGGCTATTTTACATAAAAAGTATGGAAGGCTTTCTTTTTTACTTCCTCTATTGAAGCAAATTAATTAAGAATTATATTTTCTTTTCAAAGACATTCACACTTTCATTATTTATTTTAAGTTCCTTCCCAAAACAATTTTCTGTAATAGCTCTGATGGAAAATTAATGTTAAAATGCATTACCATGATTACTTTACCTTTTAAAGCATTATTAGGATAGATAAATATGTCACCATAGTTCCTGAATGTATTCTGTAATGTAGGTTATATGACAAAATTTTTACATTGTCTTGTGTATGAAATAGTGAGATAGAATTATGTGTTGTACATTATTTAATACCGCAAATTCAGAAATTATTGCGATGTTTTTGTTATTGCTAAAAATGCAACATGGTTAAAATCGCAATAATTTAAACTCGCATTTTGAAATTTTTCATATGAATTAAACATTCTCTATATCGCAAAAAATTAAAATCGCATCTTAGTCTAAAATGACAAAATTGCAATAATAAATACACGCAATAATTTCTGAATTTACAGTAATACTAACAGTTGTATTAGATACTGATTAACTTACAAATATACTGAGTAAACAAAATTAGTCTACATAAATTTTTAAGGCTGTTTGCATTAATTTATGTTCTAACTGCAACATTATCATGACTGCTGACACTATCAAGTCAGTTGTGTTTGCTTGTATGCTAAGGGAAACAACTCTTACTGGTATGTTTGTGTCAACAATTTCATAAATATTTCAAAAGCTTTTAATAACAATGATAATTCTTTATTCTGTATCACATAAATGCATAAGGTTATTGATGAAAATGAAATTTACAAATGCATTACTGATTTGAAGAGTTATCAGTACCCCTTGGTACAGAGTATCCTTTCTAGTAGGAAAATCCAATTTATATGTAATAGCCTTCAAAATGTATTTTTTTGGTTGGGTCTCTTTAAGTTGCCCTTACCCATTACTTGTGGGTATTGTTATGTAATTGATATATAAAGATATTTGAAAAAAGTTATTTAAGCTTTTTCTTTTTTTTTACTCATTCTAAAAGTGTGTTTATTTCCTAGTTGAGAGAAAAATAATCTATTTAAACTGTAATGATGAGACCAGAATTTTGCAAAATACTTTTAACGTAACCCGCCTTGTATAGTTCGCAATAGTATATAGTCCACACCCCCTTCTCGCCACGAAAATTCAGGTAAAAAAACGTTTTGAAACTGATCGAAAACTTTCCTTAAAACTCAGGTAATATCAAATCGTATGTGTTCGTTTGCGGTTTTTTCATGGAAAAACCTGTTTTCAGTCATCAAGTAGAAGTTGAAAATGCTTGTACATTACTCTATAACATTTCTAGAGTGTTAACATAAGTCAAATCACAAAAAAAAACAATTGGGAAAGTTGTAACCGGAATTAAAAATAGCAGATGTAAATCAAATACGGTGATAGTGTGCAAAAATCTGTATTTTATAGATATTACTAGAATACGACTTTGAAATTAAAACCATTCCATTCTTTAGTAAAATACAGTTAAACATATCCATCATATTAATGATTGAAGGATCTTAAGCTAAAACAAAACACATGTGTCAGTATGAATCACCAAAACGGAACGAATAAACGATTTAGTTTTGTAGTTTATACATCGTTATGCATAAGCTGGTTCCCGGCTGACTTATATACCTATTTCATTCCGTTACATACAAGCGGTTTCCAGGTTATGTTATACAATGCTGTGAAAAGACACAAGAAATTTGTAATGAAGCATTTAATTTTAGAAGTAATTACTTTAAAATGGATTTTGAATTGAAATTGCACATTAGTATGGATTAGGTAAGATATTAGTTTTGAAAATGATAAGGATACCCTCTACAATTTCCATAACAAACATGGAGGAATGCAAACAAACCACACGATTTCAAGTTTTTCTCTAATTTCTTGCTTATCGTACTCTGTATTTCACATCCCTGCCTGGCAGCTTCAATTTTGGAGAATAAAACCGTGGACTATACAAGCCTGAATTTGGTACTGAATATGTTATTAAAGCATGCATTTTCATTACAGTTGAAGCAAGCTAAATTGAAACAATAAACATTTTAACTTTTTGTTGCTTATAGTTAGAATAGGGTATTCGTCAATTAGACAGCAACAAGAGTTGACAACTTTAAAGAATCTTTGAGTCTTGTGGTGATTTTTGAAAGATACACAAAATTATCATGCATATTATTTTTTCTAGCAATATTTCCATGATTAATGTGCATCATAATAAATGTAATAAATGAACTAAGCTTGAAATTAACCTTTTAACAAAAAATCGACTTTTAAATAGACAGATGGCAAATTGACATATGATGTAAAGCTGTTAACCTTGTATGTGGATATCAGTTCACAACCATGTACATTTTGTCATTAGCTGTGCATGATATTAATGCTAATCCTGAATTTCATACAATTTAACTTAATGTGACTGTACAAGAGACAGAGTGATATGGCATGTTACTTCCTTTCATTTAATCCAACAAAAATTAGGCCTATTAGTAATAGATATAGGTAAACAATTTTATATGGTTATATAATGTATTTTTTCCAAGTTGATATAAACCCAGGTACACAGCATCAGTTTCATAAATACAGAAATTGTTTCAGTTAATATGCATCAGATCTGATTACTTTTACCAAATATGATGTTTTTCCATGTATGTTGAACAGATATATCATGTTAAGGAGGGTATTTTCGTCGAATACCCCGTAAGGTGAGGGAAATTCAAGAACATGCTATATCTGTTTAATTACACCGAATGTTAACGTTCAAAACGCATTGATGATCGTGACGTTACAAGGGTCCAGTCGGATAGAGTATTTTTTGGCAAATACCACGGCAGAGAGGGTAAAAAAGGCATATCCTTTTTGCATATACCCCGGCGGCGTTAAAAAATGAACGATATTCATTTGATAACAGTAAATTGGTGAAAAATACACTAGCTATCAACCAATCAAAACCCAGGATTCTTACATAAGGTGTAATTACAATAAAAATCCCATTTAAAACATGATATGAAAACTGAGCTAAAACAATATTATTTTTAAATGTGATCTCCTTATGTGTACACATTATTTTTTCTCTTTTTTTTCTTGAAAGTGGTATAATTCATGAAAATTCATGGTCAACAATCGTCGATGTCTATTTGGAATTTGTTCCTCGTCCTTTGTAATGTGATGTAAACGTCTAAAAAAAGGATTGATATGTGATGATGCAATTAAAATCTAATGATGAAAAATATTTAATTTCATGTCGTTTCTTCCAAAACTTTCCAAGTACTTTGATACTTTTCTCTCCACTTCATGATTTTTACAAATATTTATATTAAAAACCAAATTAGGAGAAAACTGAATTGATAGAAGAGATTGCTGACAAAGAGGTAGTTAAAGAAAAGGAAGACAAAGAAAATGAGAAAAATAAACTAGATTCTACTGAGGAAGAGAAAGAGGAAAAGAATGAAGGAGAGGCAGAAAAAAAGGAAGAAGGTGGTGAAAAGAAAGAAGAAGAAAAAAAGGAAGGAGAGGAGGAAAAGAAGGAAGAAGGGGAGAAAAAGAAAGATGAAAAAGAAAAAAAGGAAGGAGAGGAGGAAAAGAAAGATGAAACAGATAGCAAAGTTGAAGCAAAGGATGACAAAAATGTAGAAGATGGGAAAGAAAAAGAAGAAACAAAAGCTGAGGAAAAGGTTACTGTGTGGAACCTTGCATGATACTCTTTCCTGATTTCTATGTAAATGACCAAACTGAAATAAATATCATGACTATAAAACATTTGTTGATTGGTAAAAAAAAAACCAACAGAATACATGCATGGTGTTTCCAAGTGTGATTAGGATGCATGGTGATGCCGGTGGTGTACCCATTGTACCACACACAGCAGACTGGAATGAAGCATTAACTCTTTCCATGGATTTACAGTAGAATAGACAAAGCATGGTGTGATTTTACCAGAGTGTTTCAGACTTTATGAACAGTTTTATGTTCCAGATAGATATATTCAGAGTTTAACTTATTTTGAATATTTTTAGGTTTTACATGTAATGTTTGACAGCAAGTTTTGACTATCATGTGTGTGAACCTTGTTTCAGTGGACACTTTTTATAATTGTAGTACATGTAGTACATACGTATTGTTTTTTTGTGTTGAGAATGTTTTATAGTAGTTAGTAAATGGAATGATGAACCAGTAATCTGTTAGTTTTGATATTTAGTGACAACGGTGCATGGCTCTTTAATGGTTTTAAGAAAATACTGAAATAGTTCTGAAAATTTTTTGTTTGGAAAAAAATCATTAATTTTTTTTAATTATGAAAGATTCACTTTTCTTTTGATATCTCCTGACAGAAATAAATGATGTTAAATATATTGTTTATGATTAATAGTAAACTTTTTCTACATGCTTTATAAGTGATGTTCCTTGATAAGACTTAAAACTTCTAACTAATATTCAATAGATATGCCAAAACAACAGAGTTAAAACTCAATTATATCATGAAGATGTTATTTTTGATAATGGTTATTCTATCTGATTGTAACGGTATAGTATTATGTATTAATTATGTAATTGAAATATCTTCAGGAAAAGCCAGTTGAGGAAGAAAATGATAACAAGGTAAATTTGACTCAAATATTGTTTTCTTTAAACAGTTAAAAGTTTGCTGATAGATAATGTACATGTATTTGATTGATCTAAATGTAGAAATGTGAAGATAATGTACATGTATTTGATTGATCTAAATGTAGAAATGTGAGTTTAGAAGATAACACAAATCAACAGGGTAAGCACTATGAAAAATATTGAAAAAAAATCACTGTTATTAATTACTATTTTTTTTATTATCTTGAGTTCTATTTGACAGATTGATTTTTGTCAAAAAATAATCAAAATACAGAGATTTAACATTAAAAAACTAAGAATTTGAAATGCTGAATAACAGGAAAATTAATGATTGCAATAAAATTTGTTATAGGAGGAGTCTAAAGGAGAAGAAGTAAGTGGCATGGATTATCTCCCCTTAAATAACATGGAAATTTACTAACAAAATTGCTTTTGTTTCTTTTTAAAGGTTAATTGTTCTGCACTAAGATATAATTTACTTATTAAAAACCTTTTTTCATTAGTATGTACAATCAATACTTTCTGACTTAATATAATAATAGCTTATTTCACACATTAATGTTCTGAATGTAATATTGATAATGTTGAATATTTTTATATAAGGTGTGTTTCTACATTAGTTATTTTCAGAAGTAGTGGTTATAATTGTAATCAGTCAGCTAAATAGTGAAAATAGCTATAAAATGTATAAAATGGCGAATTTTATGTCTGTTTAAAAGAAAAACGTTTTTTAATTTGTATCAGTAGTAATTCTTTTTTTAAATAACACATGTTAAGGGAAAGAACACGCTCATTGTTAGTGTGGTAGATAATCATATTTTACTTTTATTTCTAATTTTATATCATAACTTGTTTAAGAGGGAGTTCTATCACATACTGCAAGTTAAATGCCATAACACATCAAATTTGATTGAATATATATTTGAAGAAAGAGGAATTAAAAGTGAAAGCTGAGGAAAGTAAAACTGAAGAAACAGATGAGACAGCTACATTTACTTTATCATCTGATGTTACAATAGATGAAGAGAAAAAGGAGGAAGATGTCGAAGTAGAGGCAGAGATTGAAGAGGTGAAAGAAGAAGATAAGGAAGTTAAAAAGGAGGAGGAAAAGATTGAAGAGGTCACAAAAGAGGAAGGAAAAGTAGAGGAGTCTCAGAAGGAAGAAGTACTCTCAAAAGAAGAAGAAAAGGTGGAAGAAACTCCAAATGTTGAGGAAAAGGTTGAAGAATCTCCAAAAGTAGAGGAACCCCCAAAAGAGGAGGAGAAGGTAGAAGAAAAGAAAGAAGAACCACCAAAAGAAGAAGAAAAAGTGGAGGAACTTCCAAAGGAAGAGGAAAAGGTAGAAGAACCCCCTAAAGTAGAAGAAAAAGTAGAGGAGAAACTTCCAGAACCAATAGAAGTTGAGGAAGAGGAGGACAATTCCTTAGAGGCAAGGAGAAGGAGACGAAGAATGGAGAGAGAAAAGAAAGAAAAGGAAGAAGCAGCAGCTGCTGAGGAAGCTTCAAGTTCCAGGAGAGGAAATGAAGAGGATTCTGGGGTCTCAGAGTCTCTAGAAGAAAGGAGAAGACGACGACGTGAAGAGAGAACTAAAAAGGAGGAAGACTCATCTGGTGTGGAAGAAACAGCTGCTGAGAGAAGAAGACGTCGCAGGAGAGAAATGGAAGATTAGGTATTATGCATGAAGTGTGGAATTGACAGACAATGAGCCTATTATATTGTTTCATGCCTAAAAGCATGGAGTGTTATGTTCTTACAAAGAGTGAAATGATGAAAGTAGATTTAACTCAGTTGTTTGGCATGGTGTTTTATAGAGAATCATTCACACCACAAATGACAGGATATTTGTCAAGCAGCATGGAATGTGATGTTCTTACAGAGTTTGAAGTGAGGAAAGTAGATTTAACTCAATTGTTTGGCATGGTGTTTTATAGAGAATATTAATTCACACCACAGATGACAGAATATTTGCCTACCAGCATGGAGTGTGAAGACATTGATATTGCATTTTTCTAGGTACATAGTATGTGTGTATTTATGACAAATGTCTGTAGACACCAGCTATATCCAGATATATGCTAGGTATATTGTCTAGGTATAAGTCTGTCAGCATGGAGTGACCAAGTAACAATGAGGAATTCAAGTTGTTGTTTTGTTAGAGCATGGCATGAACAAGGAACAAATAATGATACAGTTTAACATTAGTTACTTCTGTTTATTTGAATAATTGAATGAATTAATCTGTGTGAACCATTGTTCAAGATTGTATGAATTGAACCTAACTTAGTTTTTGTTTTTTAAATTGATATTTTGATACCCTTTGTTATGTCTTAACATACTATAACATTTTAGAATAACGTTTTTGTTTAGACCAGTGTATGTTATTGAGATCAGGGATCTTGATCATGTTGAGAATCTAGTACTTCCAGTATTTATGAATAAAAATTTCTTTCTAATGTTTTTGGCATTACCTTTACTTTTTATTTGTCATTAAACTCATTTCTAATTACTATACATGTTTACATATTTTTATCATTGTATGTATTTTTATTTTTATTTTTCTCAAATTTATTTCTTCATTCATTAATATATTCATATTTTTATAATAATTATGCTAAATTTATATTCAGAATCATTATTGAACGATGAATGAATTTGACATTTTTAGACAAATATCAATTAAAATATTGTTGCCATTCAATGGCTAGATTATATTTTTGTACATTATTTTTTCATAAAAATTAACTTCAGCATTTCAATTTTATACTTTCAGGGGCCAATCAAAGGCAGTGGTCAAACTCTCTGTCTTGCTTTATTTGTCAATTAAAACATATTACAATTCAGTAATTTTTTTTGGTTTTACTTGCAGGGAGGTGAACAAACAGAATAAGAGAGAAAATCTAAGTCATATTTGAAGGTAAATTTCATTTATATTTGAATAAGCTTGTAGCATACACTTGAATCACATTCAGACCTTTTCAGATTTATACATTTTAACTAATTTGAGTAGGAAATTAAACTCATCCCTAGAAAACAGGTCAATTGACATACTCAAAACTCATAGGAAGATATTATTCTTTTTTGAAAAAATAACTAGACACTGAATTGTAATGTAAAAATTGTAGTCATTGAGTTGATTGTTTACATAATCCTTGCAGGTGGGAGAACTGTTTACGGAATAAGCCTTGTTTATACTACTACTGTTTATCCCCTGACTTATAGATTATCCATTGTTTTTTCAAACAAGAGAGTAATTCTCAGCTACGATCTCATCGAAGACCGACAGCCCTGAGATGAGATGTCATGTGGCCGAGAAACATCCTAGAGTTTGAAAGACCATTGATAATCTGTTTATCGCTATTTTGCCTATGACGTTATTGATGTTTACATTGACAACCGCACATGTGCCCTAAGTTTCCAGTGATCATTTTCTATTTCAAGCAAGTAGCATGATATGAAAAATTATCACTAAAAAGATAAAAGGAAAAATACACAAAATATGAAATGGTTATCAAATTTTTTGCAGAGTCTCCTGTACCAGAAACTCTTATATCCCATCAACTATACAGCAGTTGATTAATTTATATTTATTTATACGTGAAATAGGGTTGCTGTCCAAATTAAAATCTGAACTAAAAATTGTCATGTATAGCAAAAATTGTTAAAAATTGTTAAATATCATCATTTCAAGACAAAAACACCAAACATTGTCAATTTTTCCATTAGGACTAAATAGTTTAACATTTAATTGACCCTGGCTAAACTTGTCATCTTGAGGTCCCCGAGAGGATTCAAACCTTTTAGATTGCTGCCTGTACTGAGATTATAAGACTATCTTGATCAAATTTTAATCTGGTTGCCTGACATCCTAGTTTTAAAAGGATCCAGTCTTTTTAACTTGTGGCAACATAATGTTAACATATGAACTAAACCTAAAAATATTTAGAAACTTTATTGATTATATAAAAATGAACATAAAAGTTTCTAATATTATGCCACTGATCGACATCTGAAATGTACCAGATAATTGAAATGCATTCACAGAAATATGAAGCTTCTTTTTTCCGTTCTTTAAAAATTAACTGTTACAACACAAGACAAAACTGCAATCACACTGGATACAATAAACTAAACAGTTCCAATTACAACATAGAAATACGAATGGTTTGATTAAGTTGTCAGCATTCAACAAAATAATAGGCTCTAGGACATGTAGGAATAATAGATTCATGTATCTTTTTTATCTTTTAGGTGCTGACTGACTGGTTTCCTGCCTGACAATAATTTTGCTCATCTCCATAGCTCATCATGACCAGAAACTTTCTCCAGTTTACTGCTGAAGGACTGTTTGTTATCATCAAATGCTTTCCATGTTTCACATTCTGTGCTTTTACACAAAAATTGACAGGCAGAGAAATGTTTTAAAGAGATTGATAGTTGCAATATGTGTGTTCCATTAAGCATTTGTTAATTTCAGTATTTGCAAAATGGTTTGGGTATTTTTGTGCTTTTTGACTAACCACCTCAGACATAAGTCACTTATTAGAACACAGTACATGCCATATAATGTTAGGAATCATACTAGTTATAGAGTCTCTGTAGGGGAATGTACAACCAATTATAAACATGTATTTTTAATAACGATGTAATAAGCTTAAACTATAGCTTGATATAATGGCAGCCTGTATATTTATATTTGTTCCTCAATTATAAATCTTAATGTTTCTTTTTATATGTTTCGGCTTAATCATAGATTTGATACAGGAATGAGAAATATTTGCCGTTTGATCCAAATTAGAAAACTTGTTGTTGAAGTAATTTTATAGTGCAATTCCTTCTTAACATACTCTTTGTATATTAACTAACACATACTCCTTGTGTAATAATGAATGCATACTCTATATTTTAAACATAAACAAATTTGTGAAAATGACAGCTTTCATCTCTGCAATATTCTGTACATTTTGGACAGTCATATATATATATTGGCTATACAAATAGTTATGATTCAATTTTGTAAAGTACTCTATCATACTGATGAGCCTCAACAGGGGTTGTTAGGCAACACTTATATGTAAGTTTGCATTACCACAGAACTCATGATCTATGTGTTGAAATAAAAATCAAAATCTGTCTCTTTTATCACACTTAATACATAAGAATTAAGCATAATAGAGTTGACCTTTAAACCTCATGAATTGAAACAAAAGATTCAATGAACTCTTTATCTTTTCGTCTTTTAGTCTTCTTCTTATAGAAATCAAGAAGAAGATAAAGAAAGATTTGTGTGTTGTAGTTTTAAAAAGATTGTCTCTTATCAGTTTTGATATTTGTTTGTTTAATTTATTTCCCCTCATATGGATTGTTTTTAATTGAAGATTTCATTCAGATTTTCCAAAATTGGAACAAACTTCGGGTAATACATGATATCATAGAACCATTCCAAGTTTCCATTTTGCAATATAACATTTTTACAGCAATGTTTATGTGTTTTTATGAATGATTGTGTCTTCTCTGTCCATGATCAATGATGGTCTATATGTGGTAAAGAAAACCAGGATAAAGCCCCTTATGTCCTATGAAAATCCACCAATAAAATGTTTTGTTTTTTTTTTTCACAAATGTTTTTACATGTATCATTTCCATATATATATGACTAATAAGTTACTGAAAACTAGTTTTCATGAAATAATTAAAAACAAAGGCTAGAGTTTTAGGAAGAAATGCAGAATTTACATGAAATCTCATTAAAGGAGCACTAGCTACGAGATACATAAAAAATCTAAAATATGATTTGTTTTGTTCAATCATTGAATAAAGTGAAATAGTGAAATAATAATTCGCTTTTAGCAGCTAGTATGGTTCAACTTTGTCAAAATAAGCTAAGAAACATTGATGATGAATTAATCACTTGCAAGTGAATAATTCGACCTCATTGAATCTGTATTCATGTAACCCCTTAGCTAGAGCTAGATAACGCATGAATTGTGCGTGTTAAGTTATTTAAAGGAAAATAATGTGAACATTGAAAGTGAAACAAAGGTAAATCATTTGATTGACTGATTCGATCCGCAAAAAAATCATTCTTATACAGGTAAAAACGATGATTAACATATATTTTTAATCTATAATATGAAATTAACCAGACCGAGAAAAATCCAATTGCACGAGTTGGTTTTCTATTTACATCTGTATTTATGTTTATATCTCTTATATGACTATTGGAGGTCTTCGGTGGTCAACTCGATAGTTAATTAGATAGCATCTAGACTAAAATACACACGAAACAAAGTTTCCATTTGTCGAGCTTTTACCCTGTAAATTGTTTATTTTAGACTTTTTATAATTTGGATAAATGTTTTACCTTGTTATGAATCAAATATGAGAATTTGAGTCAAATTGGTGAACATGAATTTGACAGCTAGTGCCCCTTTAATTTACAAAAGAAAACTTACTTTTTTGTAAGTATCTTAAGATTTAGATTGAATCCTTGTTCATGGACAGAAGATTTTAAGATGATATTTTTCCTTCAGCCTTTTCATACAATTTTGTTATATTTACTTTGTTTATGATTTTTTAGTTTGTTATTTATATCATAAAATGGTATAAAGGTAAACAGTGTCTTAATTGTTGTGTACTATGTTAAAAGCATGTTTTAAAATGAATTATTAAGATTTAATATATAACTGTCTGATCTGACCACCAGTTTAAAGAGGAAAAGTCACAAATATTTTTTTTATGCAGAAATTTGTCTTTACCTTCTTTCCATATTCCTTTGTTTCGTATATGTGATAACTGTCACCAAGTGCTCATCAAGGATAATGGTTGAAAAACAAAAAGTAAATAAGTCTTTGTTCATTTTTTGAGAAGGATAAGTTTTCATTTCATTTTAGAGACTTTTACTAACTATGCGACCATTCTGTCAATCAGAAGTAAGAAAATATGTATAGATCTTGCATCTTAGTTATTGAAGTAGACACCAAGATATTAAACAGCTTTTTATTTAATGAATATATGTTTATGCTTTTCTTTTGCAATTTTCTTATTTTATTTATATACAAACATGTATTGTGTATTTTAATGCCATTTTCTTTCCATTAAAATAACATGTAAATAATATCTAGTTTATTTCTGCCATTATAGAACTACTACTCTTGTAGCTGCTATGAAAAAGGAGGGACATACTGTTTTATATCCTCCTGTCCAACTGTCACTCATATATTTTCATTTATTTTGAGTAAACATCTTCTGTATTGGAGTGTTGCCATTGATATCTCAATGAATCTGAAAGTAACGTAACGTAAATTTTGTCAGTCCGAAGCCTTATCTGGATTAACCTTCCATCTGGAACGCTCAGACCAAAAAAATTTATGCAACAATAATAATAACAGATGTTTTCAATACCTATTAAGTTGGCAGGTTTGTTATATTTTTTAAAGAAATATATAGGTTTGTTAGTGAGACAAAACTAACCTCCAGTGGTTAACATGTTTTTAAACAATCGACAAACTAATCAAGGTGTCATGTTCTTAATCACCTTGAATGTAGAAAAGTGTGAACAAATTTAAACCTAACCCTAACCCTGTTGAGACAGACATATAAACGTGTGGCAGGGTAAACCAGTGTATTGGGAAAGGCACAAAAACGTGGCAAGGTGATCAGTCTATTGAGGCAGGGTAAACCAGTCTATTGAGATGGACACTTAAACATGTGGCAGGGTAAACCAGTGTTATTCGGACAGGCACAAAAACATATGGCAAGGTAACCAGTGTATTGAGACCGGCGCATAAACATGTGGCAAGGTAACCAGTCTATTGACACAGGCACATAAACCTGTGGCAGGGTAAACCAATGTATTGATGCAGGGTAAACCAGTGTTTTGAGACCGGCACATAAAAATATAACAGAGTAAACCAGTCTATTGAGAAGGCACATAAACATGTGGCAAGGTAACCAGTTTATTGGAACAGGCACAAAAACATGTTGCAGGGTAAACCAGTCTATTGAGATAGGCAGGGTAAACCAGTCTATTGGGACAGGCACATACACATGTGGCAGGGTAAACCAGTCTATTGGGACAGGCACATAAACATGTGGAAGAGTAAACCAGTCTATTGAGATGGGCACATAAACATGTGGCAGGTAACCAGTCTAGTGAGACAGGCAAGGTAATAAACATGTGGCAGGGTAAACCTGTCTAGTGAGACAGGCAGGGTAAACCAGTCTATTGGGGCAGGCACATCTGGCAAGGTAATCCATTATATTGGGACAGGCACATAAACATGTAGCAGGGTAGACCAGTCTATTGGGACAGGCATATAAACATGTAGCAGGGTAAACCAGTCTACATGGACAAGCACATAAACATGTGGTAAGGTAAACCAGTCTATTGGGACAGGCACATAAACATGTGGTAGTTCAGGGTAAACCAGTCTATTGAGATGGACACATAAACATGTGGCAGGATAAACCAGTCTATTGGGACAGGCACATAAACATAATGCAGGGTAAACCAGTCTATTGAGACAGGCACATAAACATGTGTCAGTGTAAGCCATTCTATTGAGATGGACACATACACATGTGGCAGAGTAAACCAGTCTAGTGAGACAGGCAGGTTAACCAGTCTATTTGGTACAGACACATAAGCATCTGGCAAGATAAACCATTATATATTGGGACAGGCACATAAACATGTAGCAGAGTAAACCAGTCTATTGGGACAGGCACATAAACATGTATCAGGGTAAACCAGTCTACTTGGACAGGTACATGAACATGTGGCAAGGTAAACCAGTCTATTAAGACAGGCACATACACATATGGCAGGGTAAACCAGTTTATTGAGACAGGCACATAAACATCTGGCAAGGTAAACCAGTCTATTGAGGCAGGCACATTAACATGTTGAAAGGTAAACCAGTCTATTGAACTCTCAATCCATTAAAATAGATCCAGAAAAATGATTTTTTTATTAGTTGTTATTGGATTTAAACTAGCTGTCAGTAACTGTTGTTACTTGTTTTTCTGCTTAAGTAAGTTAGTTAGTATCTTTTTTTATTTATATTGTGTCATAGTTCAAACTTATTCGTTCAGTGTATATTTACTTGTTTTTGTGTATTGTCTTTTTGAATCGAGTTAAGCCATTCCAATTGATATTTTATAGTGTGTCTTTTTATGTTGTAATGTAATACCACTGTTTCAGGTTAGGGTGAAGGTTGGCGCCTGTTAAAACGTATAAACCCGCTGCATTTTTATGCACCTGTCCTAAGTCAGGAGTCTGTTGTTCAGTGGTTGTCGTTTGTTGGTGTGGTTCATAAGTGTTTCTCGTTTCTCGTTTTTTATATAGATTAGACCGTTGGTTTTCCTGTTTGAATTGATTTACACTAGTCTTTTCGGGGCCCTTTATAGCTTGCTGTTCGGTGTGAGACAAGGCTCCGTATTGAAGGCCGTACTTTGACCTATAATTGTTTACTTTTTACACATTGTGACTTGGATGGATAGTTGTCTGATTGGCATTCATACAACATCTTCTTATTTATATATATATATATAAAAAAGAAAGGAATAATTTTTAAAATTTGCAACTAAAACATTTTCAGTAAATGATTTAAAGTAAAACTATAATTCTAGTATTTAATACAAGGTAAAAAATCAATTGCATGCAAGCTGTTAATGCAGCATAAAAATTAATAAAAACATGTATCAAAAATTACCTGCAGGCAGAGTAAAACAGTCCGATCCACTCCAGGACTGAACAAGACTTCTAAAATGTATGAAGCCGTTTTCAGTCCTGAAGTGGCCCGGTAAACTTTTCCATAAAGAAGCAGCAGCAAAACTAAAATATTTCCCCATATGAGGTAGTTCTTACCTGTAGTATTTCCAAAATGTTACTGTATCTAAAAGAATATTTAGTGTGTTTAACATGAAGCAAATATTGAAAACTTAAAGGAGCAAAATTATTCAAAATATTGTAAGTCTCAAGTGATATTGTCCTGGTGCGTCTCATTTGCAATTGTAGGGTTGGAACCTTTGCGTTCTCAAGAACAGCTGCTCAGTCTTTAGTTTTCTATGTTGTGTTTTGTGTACTATTGTTTGTCTGTTGGTCTTTTTCTTTTTAGCCATGGCGTTGTCAGTTTATTTTCGACTTATGAGTTTGAATGTCCCTTTAGTATCTTTCGCCTCTCTTTTTCAGAGGATGATAAATAGTCGTCATAGACGAATCTTAATGCTCTCTCTTGTATTTTTTCTAGTTTTTTATAATTTTTCCTCTGTACAAAAATGCCTAGCCAAAGGACAAAAATTAAAATTACTCAAAATGAAAGTATGGAAAATTGTAAGTTTATTCAATCTTGAGAACATTCAGCAGTTGTGATGCCTTTATCCACAAGTTACTTATATGTGCATCAAATTTAGTTGGTAATCAATATCAATTCCAAGTAACTTGACGATTCTTCACATAAAATATTTTTTTCTGAATTTGGTTAGGAATGTTTTTGCAAAGGTTTTTTTCCCTACGGTAATAACCTGAAATTTATTAGGATTTGCCTGCATCTTATTTTCTCTGAACTAATCAATCAGCACTTGAGACTCAGATTGTAATATAGATATGAGATAGTCATAATCAGGACTGCTAAAAGACAGAGTATTGTCGTCAGCATAATTGTATAAGGTATTATGTTTAACAAAATAAAAAACATCATTTATGAAGACATTAAACAAAAGGGGCCCCAATATAGAACCTTGGGTACCCCCTTTTGGATGGCAGCCCGGCTACTCAGAACACTGTTGACTGTAATTTGCCGTTTTCTGTCGGAAAGATATGATATTAGCAAAGATACAGACTGTGGGGAAACACCATATGCTCATAATTTATCTAAGAAAATAGCATGAGGTAAACAGTCGAAAGCTTTTTAGTGATAAATCCATAAGAACTGCAGCTGTATACAAAATTTTGTCTAGGGGTTTGTGCCAGTCTTCCAGTAATCTAAGCAGCGTAGTCTGTCATCCATGTCGTCTACGGAAAGCATATAGATAAGGATTAAAAAGGGGAAAAAAGAAGTCGTATAACTGTATTTCAAATATCTTTTCACACAACTTTGAAAAAATAGGTAAAACACTGACTGGTTTGTAGTTTGATTTCAGTAATGGGTCGTTCTTTTTATGTTAGGGTGTTACTTGGGCTGCTTTAAGTCGATCTGAAAATATGCCCGTGTCTACAGTAAAATCTATAAGGCTTGTCAGCTGAGGTGCAACGACAGAAATATTTGCTCTTACTATTAATTTTTGCTGGTATCCCATCTACTGTTGTTTTTTTCCGCATTTCTTTATTTATGATTTTTTCCACTTTTTCTGGTGTCACCTTTTGAAATTCAAATTTTATATCTGTTTTCATGTGATTTTGTTCATATATGGCATGTATACTATGATGGTTTGATGGATCATATATCACATCTTTTCCTATTTTCTGAGCAACAGTAGCAAAAAATTATCAAAGACATTCTGATATTTCTTTTGGATTATTTGTTATTTTATTTTATTTATCCGAAATAGTTTTTTGCTTTGTATCGATCTGATAAGTTTTACAGCCCTTGACAACTGTTTTAATAGTTTGCTCATATGTTGTGCCGTTACACCACTGTCCCAGGTTAGGAAAGGGGGGGGGGGGGGTGCCCGCAAACAAGTTTAACCCCGCCACATTCTGTATGTGCCTATCCCAAGTCAGGAACCTGTAATTTAGTGGTTGTCATTTGTTGCTATATATCATATTTGTTTTTCATTCATTGTTTTGTACATAAATCAGGCCATTAGTTTTCTCGTTTGAATTGTTTTACATTTGTCATTTCGGGGCCTGTTATAGCTGACTTTGCGGTATGGGTTTTGCTTATTGTTGAAGGTCGTTCGGTAACCTATAGGTATTAACTTCTATGTCATTTGGTCTCTGGTGGAGAATTGTCTCATTGGCAATGTACCACATCTCCTTATTTTTATATTGTATAATCGACTAAAATATCAGCTAGGTTTCTAAAATATAATACTGTATCAAATAAACAGCATACTATCATACATATCCATTTGTTAGGAGGTTGATGAACAAATTTGAGTCTTGTATCAATTCATAGATTGATTTATTGATTGATTGATTGACGATTGCTTTAGGTCTCAACTTTTAAGTATATCTTATGGTGTTTATATATCTCAACTTGTTCGATTCGCTCGTGTATGTAACAACGTATTTGATTTCTACGAAAGAAATCTCTGTATTACTGAAAAATTATAACACCAGGGTTTTCGATATCACAAACTAGTCAAAACATTTGCTAAATTTTATCATCGGTACAAGGACATCATTCGTAAATATAAATCAACATGCAGACATCTTATACGTTCAGGTATTTCACATCCAATATTTTATGGTAATATTCTTTACAAAGCACAAAAATGTCGGCATTCACCTCAAAAGCTAACCGACCTTTAAACAGACTTATTCGGAAAGGATATAGTCACTATACTGTTGTCAAGTCATTAAGGATTGCATATTTTGGTATTAATATTGATTCACTCATAGGGTCTTTGCATCGAAAATAAACACATGTATTCTAAAACCAGTTGTTGGCATGAAACGGGTTATGTTCTTCTCATATATTTTATGATGGTATGATACTAAACCCCTAACGGGAGGGATTGTACTTGATTTTCATATGATGAAGACATAATCTTTCAATCAGTTTAATTGAGGTCTGGAGCTGGCATGTCAGTAACTGCTAGTAGTCCTTTGTTCATTTATGTATCTTTGTCATTTTGCTTAGTTTCTTTTGTTACCTATTCTGACATCGGACTCGGACTTCTTTTAAACTGAGTTTTACTGTGCGTATTGCTATGTGTTTCTTTATTCTACATTGGCTAGAGGTATAGGGGGAGGGTTGAGATCTCACAAAACATGTTTAACCCCGCCGCATTTTAGCGCCTGTCCCAAGTCAGGAGCCTCTGGCCTTTGTTAGTCTAGTATGTTTTTTAATTTTAGTTCATTTATATGTTTTGGAGTTTAGTGTGACGTCCATTTTCACTGAACTAGCACACAATTTTAGTTAGGGGCCAGCTGAGGACCACCTCCAGGTGCAGGATTTTCTCGCTGCATTGAAGACCCATTGGTGGCCTTCGGCTGTTGTCTGCTCTTTGGTCGGGTTGTTGTCTCTTTGACATATTCCCCATTTCCATTCTCAATTTTATTTGGATTAGAAATGTATTTACACACCAAAATAATATCTTTTCAATCTAATTAAAATATAGAACTCGGATTTCGTTATACTACATACGAGATCTAACAACTACCCGTTTTCAACCAATCAGAATTCTAGTTATCGAATCTGAACAGCGCACGCGGAACATATACTTGAATGCGGTTCATTAAAAGGTCCGAGGATATCCAAAATAAAACAATGGGACTTAAAATTTATCGCTTCGATTGTTAATCGTTTGGAAATAGTTTTAAATCTCTTTCGTCGTCATATTGTAACTATATCCATGAATATTTGAAATATGTGACGTTTGTCATAGTTTTCAGATGTGCCTCATATGTTTTATGACTTGAGGTCGGATCGTAATCGTGGAAGTTATATAAAAGAGTACAGTAAACACGTTTAAACTGTACACTAATAATGTCACTATGCTTCCTCTTCCAGATGTGGATCAAGGATTTTGATAAGGGTGCAAACTATGCATAGTTTGAATGGGACATGTAAAAGTAAGCATTGATAAACCATGCATATAAATGTGTAGCGCCACAAGTACCCCCCACCTCGGCTTGCATACAAGAAAAAAACTGTCCTCTATTAGCTGCTCTGGTGAAGTTTTTTTTTATAACTCAGTTGGTAGAGTCTACTTGAGAGCTCAGAGGTGCCTAACTGTCCTATTTTTGTGAACTGTATCTAGTAAGAAAAAAATCTTAGTAGGCTATATATTTAAATACACGTGTATTTCCTATACAATTCCCATGCTGTAGCGGATACATATATACCAAAACCAATCCTAGTCTATCATTGACATAATGATTGATAAATTAAATTGGAACTTGATCTGTAAGGAGCTACCATTTGATTTTTATGGGGGCTAGGATGAAATTTGAAAAAAATAGGCAGGACAGGAGTTTTGAGTAAAAAAAAAAGGCAGGATGAGCAACTTGGTAAAAAAAAGGCAGGATGACAATTTGTGTAAAAAAATTCAGGATAAACTAGTAAAAAAAAGGCAGGACCGAATAGAGTAAAAAATAAAAAGGCAGGACAGAGATTACAACTAAAAAAAGCAGGACAAAATTTTTCATCCTAGCCCCCATAAAATCAAATGGTAGCTCCCTAACTTGTCATGATAAAACAATACACCAAAAATCAAATCAATATCTTCAAGCACGAAGAAAAAATTGTGGAAAACCGATTTGCCTGACTGACGGATGGACAGACAGACGCACGGAGTGCAAACCTAAAGTCCCTTCAACTTTGTCAGTAGGGACTAATAACCAGGCATTTTGTAATATCAATATATGATTTAGATAGCAGTGAATTTAGCTCGAACTGAAAATTCTTGCTTTTTTACCTTTTAAATAAATCCTTACATTTATAGCTAGCAATAAACCAGACTTCCAAATAACGTTGCATTTTGTAAGATCAATATATGATTGAGATAGCTGTAGAGTTTTATTAAAATCCAAGTTAATTTGAAAAAGTTATAGACATTTTTAAAGGTGACTATCTGAATTTAGTCCAAAATGAAAATTCTAGCTTTTTTACCTTTTAATCAAATTCTTAAATTTGAAAGCAATAAACTAAATTATCAATAACCTGTCATTTTATAAGATCAATATATAATTGACATAGATGGGCTGATTCAGGCTGGGTCAAGACCAGTTGAGATTAAATGAAAAGTTCAAAACTGATTCGAGCATTGGTCAAGACTGGTCAAGTATTTGTGGAGACTTGTATATTCAGACATAAATTAGGCCATTTTTTTTTACTAGTTTGGAATGTTTTACATTTGTCATTTCGGGCCTTTTATTGCTATGCGGTATGGGCTTTGCTCATTGTTGAAGGCCGTATGGTGACCTATAGTTGTTCATTTCTGTGTCATTTGGTCTCTTGTGGAGAGTTGCCTCATTGGTAATCATACCACATTCTTTTATTTTTATATTTACCATAACCAAGATTATCAAGTACTCAATCTGACTTAAGTAAGTCTAGACAAAGGTCAACTACATTTAAGTACTGTTGAGTCTTGTCAAGTAAAATTTGTGCTTGACCTTTCTGGTAAATTGGTTGAGTACAAAATATGGTCTTTTCAGACTCTGAGCAGTTTGTAGTGCATGCCAGACAAACATGTTCACCTTACATTCATTACATACACCAAACATAGTGGTCTTATATTGTTGAGTACTCGGAAAAAGACCAGATCAAATCTTACCATTGAGAAATGAACCATGAAAATGAGGTCACAGTCATATGAATTCTACCAAACAAACATATTCAATATATACCGGTACCTATCATTTCATATACTTAATCTGATAAACTGATAAAAAAAAACCCAAAAATTAGAATTGACAATGAACCTGGAATGAAAATGAGGGATAGGTCAAATGAAACTTGCCACACAAGACATGAACACCTTATAATCATTCCATAAGAAGAATATAGTAGCCCTATTGCTACAAGTGTCTGCAAAATAGACCAAAATCATAAATAATAAATGTCATATAATGAATCATGAAAAAGGTCAAGTTCAGAAAAAAATGCCTGTGTCGGACATGTTCACCTTAAAATCATTCCATACACCAAATGTAGAGGCCAATTTGCTAGTCTCCGAGAAATAGACTAAACCACAACAACTAAAGATTGAACCATGAAAAAGAGGTCAAGGTTCGATGAAAACTGCTAGTCCAACATGCACATGTACATCTAACAATTATTCCATACACCAAATACAGTTGACCTATTGCTTATAGAATCTGAGATACAGACTTGACCATAATACATTTGTAAGTGAAAATTTCACATGAGAAAAAAAAAGCATGATTTTTATTCAAGCAGTCACTGAACCATAAAAATTAGGTCAAGGACAATGGACATTTGATGGACAGAAACTTAGTGACTACACATAAGGTACACAAAAATGTATCTGTGTACAAGGTATGAAACATCCAGGTCATCTATCTTCTGAAATATCAAACTTTATTCAAATAGTTTATGCAGCTGCATGATTATGCTGATTGTAATCCCTAAGTGTCGCATTTTGCAACAATGGTCTCAGGTGACACAAAACTATTTCAATCACATTTCATGTGCCTGTACCAAGCATAAACCCGGTTGTAGACTTGTAGTACATGTTGCATGGCATATAGTCTTTATTTTTTTTATTTCTAGAATTGTGTATTAAATGCACATGACAGATCTATATAAAATAGATGAGGTACATGTAAATGTAGTGATGTACATGTACATGAATGATTATCACAGACACAATGAACAAGATATTTCTGCTAAATTTATTCACTACTTTTTTAGACACATTAAAGACTAGAGCTTGACATATTGCATAGACAATTGCCTTTCCTTCTACTGAAGCCTTATATATACATGTAGGTTTCATTCTAGATGTCATTTAATTATTTTTTGCTATTTCAGTTGCTGTCAGTCTACTACAAAGCAGGGTTAATATTCATATGTCATATCACATTAACATATTCTCGTCCTGAATATGCATATTAATTTGCCACTGGACTGTAAGCAGCTATCCATCATCATCATCATTGACATATATATAAACGTTTCATGTATAGTATCTCTTCTTGTTCATATGTAAACTTTGACCTACTGCTTTATATACATTTTGTAGAATCTGGGAAATGGTATTAACCACAATTTGTACAAAAATTAACCTTAATCACTGATGGGTGAAATGAGGTTGGGGTCACATGAACACCGGCCTTTGTTTGATTTTATTTTTACCTAATATATATATACCTTAATCATGTTAATGTTTTATTTAGATATCTGTAGACTTACAAGTTGAAACAAGAGTGCACACACTGAAATGTCTCGCCTACTATACTGACCATTGATTTTATGTTGATAGTCCTACATATAAAGTTTTACTACAAGTAACACATTAACATTTATGATCCAAGAAAATGAGGTCAAGGTCAAATAAACCAAGGCGGAAATACATGTACACCTTTAATACAATCATTCCATACACAGAATATAGATGACCTATTGCTTCTAGTATAAAAGAAACAGACCAAACCATGGAAATTTATATTGACCAATGAATCATGAAAATGAAGTCAAGGTCAGATGAACCCTGCCAGACAGACATGTACACCTTAAAATCATTCCATGCATCAAATATAGTTGACCTATTGCTTATAGTATCTAAGAAACAAAGTCAACCAGGAAAACTGAACATTGACCAATGAACCATGAAAATGAGGTGAAGGTCAGATGATACCTATCAGACAGACATATACACCTTACAAATACAATCATTTCATACACCAAATATAGTTGACCTATTGCTTAAAGTTTAAAAAACAGACCAAAACACAAAAGCTTAACATAAGCAATGAATCATGAAAAATGAGGTCAAGGTCAAATAAAACCTGCCAGACTGACATGTACATAGTAAAATATTTCCATACACCAAATATAGTTGACCTATTGCATACAGTATTAGAAAACAGACAAAGCACAAAAACTTAACATTGAGCAAGGTCAAATAAAAACCTGCCAGACTGATATGTACATCGTAAAATATTTCCATACACCAAATATAGTTGACCTACTGCATATAGTATTAGAAAAGACCAAAACACAAACACTTAATATTGAGCAATGAACCGTGAAAATGAGGTTAAGGTCAAATAAAACCTGACAGACTGATATGTACATGTACATCGTAAAATATTTCCATACACCAAGTATAGTTGACCTTTACAGTATTAGAAAAACAGACCAAAACACAAAAACTAAACTTTTACCACTGAAACATGAAAATGAGGTCAAGGTCAGATGACACCTGCCAGCTGGACATGTACATCTTACAATCATTACATACACCAAATATAGTAGGCCTATTGCTTATCGTATCTTGAGATATGGTTTTGACCACAAAACTTTACATGTACCTCGTTCACTGATCCATGAAATGAGGTCCAGGTCAAATGAAAACTGTCTGACAGGCATGAGGACCTTGCAAGGTATGCACATACCAAATATACTTATACAATTACTCATATTAAGAGAGAAATTAACATTACAAAAATCTGAACTTTTTTTCAAGTAGTCACTGAACCATGAAAATGAGGTCAAGGACAATGGACACATGTATGACAGAGGGAAACTTCATATCATAAGGCATCTACATGTATATACAAAGTATGAAGCATCCAGGTCTTCTACCTTCTGAAATATTAAGCTTTTAAGAAGTTACATGTAGTTAATAACGCCGGATCACTATCCTATGTCGAGCTTTCTGCAAAAGTCGCAGGCTCGACAAAAAATTGAGAGACAAGTTGAACCCTGTCTGACAACACATGTAAACCTTGGATCCCATACATGTATACCAAATATAGTTATCTTATTACTTATAATATGCCACAAATTCACTTCATAAAATCACTACACATGTAGTTTTTTAAGGAGTCGCTGAACAATGAAAATGAGGATAAGGACAAGGGACATACATGTATGACTTGACAGAAACTTCTAAACATAAGGATTCTTTATACATTATGATTTTAAGTATGAAAATCCATGATTTCTACCCTCTGAAATATAAAACTTTATATAAATAGTAAATGTTGTTGTCCGATTAGCATTTCATGTCTTGCATGTCTTGTATTCTGAAACTTTTGTCACAGGCAGGACAAAACTGGAGACCTTGGAGGAATTAAGCTTCCTTATAAGCCTCATGGTGATAGTCAGTAAATAAAAGATACATTTATCTGGAGGAAAATGAACAAGGAAGATACAAAAAGTGCATGTAGTCTTCAGTTCCAGAACCAGTGGCGGATCGAGAGGGAAGGTTCCGGGGGTTGGAACCCCCCCTTTTTTCTTGACGATCAATGCATTTGAATGGGGACATATAGTTTGAACCCCCCTTTATCCTGGGTTGGGAACCCCCCCCTTTTAAAAATGGCTGGATCCGCCCCTGAGAACAGACATAGTTGTCAGAAAAATTATTTTTTAATTATCTGGTTTATCCGTTCAAATAAAGACAGAAGAAATCTATCTATTACTAACTGTTCTGAACTGCATTTTATTTAATGAACTTATAGCACTGTCAACATGTACAATGTACCTGACAAGCAACAATCTTTCAGTTCACAAGTACAACAGCTTGATCCATATGCATGATATGTGATCCAAAATGTGCAGAATGCTATTATGGTGGGAGGTTCAACTTCACTTTATTCTCAACATTACTAACTTTGAATATTAAATCTTATATCACCTTCATTGCTGGTGATCATCATGTCATGTACATGTAGAACTTATTTTTAAACTTCTATTGGAAACCAGATTGGTCAAATATGTCTTCATAACAAGTTGAATATGGAATGTCTTAGACTAGGTTCCATGGCTACCAAACATTTAAAGAATGTCTGTTGATCTGTATTGTATATGACTGTTGCATGTATAAATGAAAAGGCTTTTATATCTTTGCTTTTGTACAGACATCATTGACATTTATATTAGCAAACAATTTGCATTTCCTGGCATATCTATTTGTTTGGTGGCTGAACATTTCAACTGCATATTTCATGTTTTTCACATCCTTTTAGTTTTCTGATGAAAATGCTGTTGCTTCCAGTTGATACAGATTCTATAGCTGAGCCTGTGTCTGGCCATTTCTTTATGTCTGGCATGTGTGAATTATTCCCAGTGACTCTCAATTTCATTTCCCCAAACTTTCTGTGTCTGATTCCTTTCCATGAAGCTATATAAACCAGGGAAGAATGTCTGCTCCTGAAATATCAATTTAAATATATTTATGGAATATTCAAAACAATGCTGATTCCATTATAAAGCTTATTTAAGATTATTTAACATCCATTTCAAAGGATCTCATTTAATTTTTTTTCTTTAATAATTATTACTAGCTTTTCGAGACTAAAAGGTGAAGAAAAAATGTACATGCATGTTTGTTTAGGGTTTCCCTACCTACATGTACATACCCTGTTACTTAATACTAGTGTTTATTCAAACACATTTTAATTGATATGTTCCTTTGGTTAATGACAGAATGTTTTATTGTCCTTAAAAATGTTACTTACATGATGTGGCTGCTATCACTAAACATTGTATTAAACATGTAAATTTAGAAATTGACATTGTGAATCCATTTCTAGCACCCACATCTTCTTATCTTTGAACATTTTTGGGATTAGTCCTTGAGGTGTGGATTCCTTAATCAAATTTGTATGTATACGTATTTATTATCAGAATCAGTACACAAATCTTTAAACTTGTACACAGCTGTATTTCATTTCATTTTACATTTTACTTTTGTTTAGCATCATCATTTCCAGACATTAATTTTATAAGATACCTATTGATTTTGTTTGATGGTTGGTTGTTTTCTGAACAATTTGACATACATGTATGTACTATAAATTATAAGTTGATAGTTGTTATCTAGATGGAATCTCTTACTGAGGATCAGATTTATTAAAAAATCTTGAAATTTTGACTTTCAACATGAATTAGAGATGACATCGCATTCCATCAATCACTTATATATATGTTTAAGGTTTTTTCCATAATTTTGCTTTCGTACTGACTTAAGTTAGCTTTTTTGTTTTTATTCATTAAAAGCGGGTATATTTTAGCATAGTTATTTACAAGTTGTAAAACAAATGTTGGAAGTTTTCTCTGAAGAAAATATAAAAAAGTAGATTAATTAGTTCAGCTAATTTTAAAGATCAAAATTTATAATTATAATGACAGACATGATTTAATCCTTTTGTTGGATAACCACCTTAATTATAGGTTATAAAACTGCCAATGGAGTACAATTATAACCTGGGGCAAAATAATGTAAATCTCCATCTTAATTAGACAAACAGTAATTGAAATAAAAACAAAGTATGTGTCTTATATAGTGATTAGAAGACTTTGATCATCTGATTAGTAAAGACAAGAAGTTTGTTAAGATTTTTATTCTCTAATAAAATTATAAACAGTATATATTCATAGTGTCAAAGAGGATACATGTATCTTTTCTGAAAATAATTTCAATGCATAGGCATTGGTTCATTATTAAAAGGATTTTGTGTACTTTCTTATTTTTATATACACGTATATCACAACATTATAAGAAATCAACTGTTTATCTATTCTAAGCTTAAATCTTATTGAAAATTATGCTTTTAGGAAATTTAAAACAAATAGCTTACTACTGTAAGGAAGTACAGAACTAACTGAAGACACATTTCTTATTTTAAATCTTATTTTCTTATTTTAATGTAAAATGTGTTGACTTATTGACAAGCACATAAATCCATTTGTTTCAAAAGCTAGATATAAAGTAAATTATGGTAGGGATCTGGTTGATCATAATGCAGCTTGAGACAATAGATAGAAATATAAAGGCAGTTGATAAACTCTTAAGTCATATCAGTACTTCAAAGTGATGACTACATACATGTTTTCATTTAAAATAGGTTATATTTCATCAAACTATTTTACTAAAGTAATCGAAATGTAATCGAAAGTAATCGATGATTACAGCATGATTTTGCTGTAATCGATTAAATTACGATTACATGTAATCGAAAATGTCTTCGATTACAGATTACTGTCGATTATTAGAAAAATGTAATCAATTACAATCGATTACGATTACAGATTACGATTACCCCATCCCTGATAGAGATAGCCTCATCTGTCTTGTTCTTCATATATTGATCAAGTATATGTATTGGACATGTTGAAAGTAAAGAGAGTATTCTATCAGTCAAGAGCATAATTACTTAAACAAGTCTTCAAAATTATTTATACTAGTAACGTTACAAATGAAAACAAAGCAGTGGCGGACCAGAAATTTTCATGCCATGCTTCAGTGAAACCCTATATATTCAATCAAATTTTTCCAAAAGGTGGCCGACACCTCTGGGCTCCCCTCTAAATCTGCCTCTGCAAAGTTACTCGTGTAGTTAAAGCTAAATATTTGAGCATGAAAGACTACAATATATGGGAATGTGTCCATAGGACACCGATGATGCCCACTCTTGCAGATCATATAAAGTTATAAAGAGACATAACTGAAGAACGGTAAAAGTGATGCTACCCAAATTTGTGCTTGATCCGAGTTTTGTGGTATTACGATTGTGTATAAGTTTCATAACATTTGGTTGAGGCAAACTAAAGTTAAAGAATGGAAACGAAAAATTCAGCAATTTTACCACTTGTAAAGGGCATAACTCTGGAACAGTTAAAGTGACGCCAATAAAATTCAAACTTGATCTGTGTTTTGTGGTAATAAGCATTGTGTATCGGTTTCATAACATTTGGTTGATGCAAACTAAAGTTAGAGAAAGGAAACCAACTTTTGGATGTATGGACAGACTTGCGGACAGATGGACAGTCACAAGGGTAAAACTTAATGCCCCTCAGCTACGTATACTGGGAGACATAAAATGTATTTTCTGCATTGTATCTGGTTAACATACATGTACATGAACAGGATGAAGTTATTTTTCTCACAAAGCATTAAACTAAATTTAATGAACACTGAAACACTAATAGCCATTCTGACCCACTGTGGCCGAGTCCAAGAATAGTGAACAATTAATTTCTTTCTTGGCAGAAAATTTCTCCTAGCAATTATCTGGAGCACCACATGATATCTACATGTATCAGTGTGTGACAGAAGTAAAACAAGTATGCTGATATTAAAACTTCTTCTGCATGTGCAGGCATAAGTATACATGTATATTTTTGCAAAGTACACAGTAGAAATATCATTATGATCTATAATTAGTCTATATACTATTACTAATGAATTTAGATTTATCTGATCCCATATCTTCATTGACATTGTCAATTATAATTTTTTGGTAGGAGAATGCGTTGGAAGACTTGCAATGTATTTTTTTCTGGGATATTGTCATGTTTTTTAAAGTACACTGTGAATCCTCCACAAATATTTTTTTTGAGAAGTTGCCCAATGATAGAAAAATGTCAACCTTTAATACTTTAATTTCGAGAATTTACCTTTGAATGCGGACTTGATTATCGGTACAGACTTAAGTTTGGCAACTTGGACCGCAGACTACGATTTTACCATCGGTTCTAGTGTCTGTACCGTGTTCCTTCATTTTCCTTGCAACAGCGAACAGGTAGCAGATATCTGGTATGTAAACTCTTTCCATAGCCCGCTTGAAGCATGTTGGAAGCCTGACCATGCAATCTTTGATCTCCAAAATAGTTTCCAAAATTTGCCTCTTCTCAAATTTCAATTCTTTTACTTTGTCCTAAGGTAAATTTTCAGTTTATACATTTTCTAAGTTGTTTTCCATTCCTGCGTCGCCATCTTCAACATATTCCTAGGTCGTGTTTATAAGGAGCAATCTGATTGGTCGATATAAATTCTTTCTGGGGTCAAATATTACGTAAAAAGGTCACAAAAGTGAAAGCGATTAGGGTCATCGTTAGATCTCGTATGTAGTATAACGAAATCCGAGTTCTATATTTTAATTAGATTGAATATCTTTTATACTTGGCTGGGTATTATATTCCCACTATAGAGATAATGGAAAACTGCATATAATTGGTAATTTCTATCTTTTCGTGAAATGGGCACATCTAATCTTTTTGTTGATGCAATCAAAACAAAATAAAATTGAAAACATGTTTTCAGTGAATTTGGTGGAACATTGAAATGTATGCAATAAGGCTTCATAAAAGAATGCCGATACATAAATTTTCGAACAAAAAGACCTATTTTCTAAATGGATTTTTTGTTAGCTTTGACACATGCTGGTATATACCATCAAATAAGAATTTGAACTTTTTTTTATAGAAATATTAGCGATATTGGTCTCAAATCTTCATTTTCTTGAACCAAAAGTGGGCCTTGATGCTTCTAGATCTTCTCCTTTCTTGAAAACGGATACATTGTGTATGGAATGATTGTAAGGGTTACATGTCAGTCTGGCAGGTTTCATCTGACCTTGACCTCGTTTTCGTGGTTCATTGGTAGATTTTTCAGCTTTGGTCTGTTTTTCAAGTACTATACGCAATATGTCAACTATACGTGGTGTATGTAATGACTGTAAGGTGTACATGTCTGTTTGGCAGGCATCATCTGCACTTTAATCTCATTTCATGGTTGATTGGTCAATGTTAAGTTTTCCTGTTTTGATCTGTTTTCAAGTACTGCAAGCAATAGGTCAACTATATTTAGTGTATGGAATGATTGTAAGGTGTATATGTCTGTCTGGCAGGAATCATCTGACCTTGACCTTGTTGAGTTTTTCTGTTTGGTCTCTTTTTCAAATATTAAAAGCAATATGTCAGATATGTTTGGTATGTGGAATAATTGTGTACATGTCTGTCTGACAGGTATCATCTGACCTTGACCCCATTTTTATGGTTCATTGGTTAGTGTTAAGTATTTGTGTTTTGATCTGTTTTCAAAAACCATAAGCAATAGGTCAACTTTATTTGTAGTATAGAATAATCGAAAGGTGTACATGTCAGTCTGACAGAATGTATCTGACCTTGACCTTATTGTCATGGATCTTTAAAAATGTCAAGTTTATGTGATACTTGTTGTAAAAACATGTATCTTTGATATAAGAATAAGGATATGCGGTATGATTGCCAACGAGACAACTGTCCACCAAAGTGCAAATCTTTAAGACTTTCAACATAAAATCAATGGTCAGTAAAACAGGCGAGATATTTTAGCGTGTGTACTCTTGTTACAGTTTATTCCTATGTTGTGCTGTTACACCGCTGTTCAAGGTTTAATAGGGTAGGGTTGATTTCTCAGAAACAATTTAAAACCTACCATATTCTGTATGTGCCTGTCTCAAGTCAGAAGCCTGTTATTCCATGGTTGTCAATGTTTGCTGTCTGTATGTGCCTGTCTCAAGTTAGGAGCCTGTTATTCCATGGTTGTCATTGTTTGCTGTCTGTATGTGTCTGTCTCAAGTCAGAAGCCTGTTATTCCATGGTTGTCATTGTTTGCTGTCTGTATGTGCCTGACTCAAGTCAGGAGCCTGTTATTCCATGGTTGTCATTGTTTGCCGTCTGTATGTGCCTGTCTCAAGTCAGGAGCCTGTTATTCCATGGTTGTCATTGTTTGCTGTCTGTATGTGCCTGTCTCAAGTCAGGAGCCTGTTATTCCATGGTTGTCATTGTTTGCTGTCTGTCTGTCTCAAGTCAGTGCCTGTCTCAAGTCAGGAGCCTGTTATTCCATGTTTGTCATTGTTTGCCGTCTGTATGTTTGCCTGTCTCAAGTCAGGAGCCTGTTATTCCATGGTTGTTGTTTGCCGTCTGTATTGTGCCTTCTCAAGTCAGGAGCCTGTTATTCCATGGTTGTCATTGTTTGCCTGTCCTGTCTCAAGTCAGGAGCCTGTTATTCCATGGTTGTCATTGTTTGCTGTCTGTATGTGCCTGTCTCAAGTCAGGAGCCTGTTATTCCATGGTTGTCATTGTTTGCTGTCTGTATGTGCCTGTCCCAAGTCAGGAGCCTGTTATTCCATGGTTGTCATTGTTTGCTGTGTCAAGTTTCTTTTGCATTGATTTTTTACCTAAATCAGGCCTTTAGTATTCTCGTTTGAATTGTTTCAGATTTGTCATGTCGGGGGTCTTTTATTGCTACTATGGATTCTTCTCACTGTTGAAGGTTTTACAGTGACCTATAGTTGTTAACATCCACAGCATTTGGTCTCTGGTGGATAGACTCATTGTTGAAAGTCTTTCAGTAACCTATAGTTGTTAACATCAACAGCAGTTGGTCTCTGGTGGATAGATCTCATTGCTGAAGGCCTTACAGTGACCTATAGTAGCTAACATCAACAGCATTTGGTCTCTGGTGGAAAGATCTCATTGTTGAAGGCGTTCCAGCGACCTGTAGTAGCTTACATCCACAGTATTTGGTCTCTCGTGGATATATCTCATTGTTTAAGGTGTTACAGTAACCTACAGTAGCTTACATCAGCAGCATTTGGTCTCTAGTGGATAGATCTCATTGTTGAATGCCTTACATTGACCTATAGTAGCTAACATCCACAGTATTTGGTCTCTCGTGGATATATCTCATTGTTGAAGGCCTTACAGTGACCAATAGTTGCTTACATTAAAAGCATTTGGTCTTTGGTGGGTAGATCTCATTGTTGAAGGCCTAACAGTGACTTATAGTAGCTTACATCCACAGTATTTGGTCTCTGGTGGATAGATCTCATTGTTGAAGGTGTTATAGTGACCTATATTAGCTTTCATCCACACATTTGGTCTCTGGTGGATAGATCTCATTGTTGAAGGTGTTACAGTGACCTAAAGTAGCTTATATCTACAGCATTTGGTCTCTGGTGGATAGATCTCATTGTTGAAGGGCCTTACAGTGACCTATAGTAGCTACCATCAACAGCATTTGGTCTCTGGTAGAAAGATCTCATTGTTGAAGGTGTTCCAGTGACCTGTAGTAGCTTAAATCCACAGCATTTGATCTCTGGTGGATAGATCTCATTGTTGAAGGTTACAGTAACCTATAGTAGCTTACATCCACAGTATTTGGTCTCTAGTGGATAGATCTCATAGACGAAGGCCTTACATTAACCTATAGTAGCTTACATCCACAGCATTTGGTCTCTGGTTGATAGATCTCATTTTTGAAGGCCTAACAGTGACCAATAGTTGCTTACATCCAAAGCATTTGGTCTCTGCTGGAGAGATCTCATTTTTTGTAGCCTTACAGTGACCTATAGTAGCTTACATCCACTGCATTTGGTCTCTGGTGGATAGATCTTATTGTTGAAGGCCTTACTGTGACCTATAGTAGCTTACATCCACAGTATTTGGTCTCTGGTGGATAGATCTCATTGTTGAAGTTGTTACTGTGAACTATAGTTGCTTACATCCACAGCATTTAGTCTCTGGTGGATAGATCTCATTGTTGAAGGTGTTACAGTGACCTATGGTTGCTTACATCCACAGCATTTGGTCTCTGGTGGATAGATCTCATTGTTGAAGGTGTTACAGTGACCTATAGTTGCTTTTATCCACAGCATTTGGTATCTGGTGGATAGATCTCATTGTTGAAGGCCTAACAATGACCTATAGAAGCTTACATCCACAGCATTTGGTTTCTGGTGGATAGATCTCTTTGTTGAAGGCCTTACAGTGACCGATAGCAGCTTACATCAACAGCATTTGTCTCTAGTGGATAGATCTCATTGGCACCACTTTGTACCACATTTTTTTATTTCTATATTAAATATACTGATTAACAGCCCTAAAGTTTCAAAACTCTTCAAGAGAAATAAATAACACTATAGTACTTACAAAACAATAATATTTATTCACATAAGATAACATCTGTACACAAGCATTTGTTCACAGCTTCTAACGTCTATAACTTAATGTAAATAGGTGTAACTTTAGCACTTCCTAAACATAAAGCACTACAAAAAAAAAAGATTGAAAGTCATGTGGAGATCTTTTCAAAGATTCTGCTTTTAAATGCATTTATTGGCACATTTAGGTCAAAAGTAATTGGTGGTTCTTATATTTGTTTCTATTTCATTTATTTACAACTTTCATAGACATGTAACAATATTTATGTTGACCTTAGTATATTTTACAGACTATCATTGAGAACTGTAAGTTGCCCTCTAAATGTCTTTTGTATTTTTTTGTCCATCAATTTTATAGAAATCTGCATTAATGAACCATTCTAATGTGAAAATATATATCACCACATGACTTTTTAACATACATGATAAATATAGATTCTACCACTGCATCAAGAGTAATAAGATATTTATCCACTCAAGGCAGTTAAATATTCAAATTTAAAACAGAAAGCTCGCAGAGCGTTTAAAATATATAAAATTTAACTGTCGAGAGTGGATAAATATTGTATTGCATGAGATGCAGTGGTGGAATCTGTTTCTCTAATGACTTTTAGACGATATACAGACAATCTTAATATTTCTTGTCAAATGATCTACAAAAAGATGTGTTTTTTCTGACATCATCAGGCATGGTCGCCTTTTTTCATGACACAATAGGAAATTCAGAGTAATGCAAGAATATTTGACATCATAGTCAAATTTTTGACCAATGATGAACTGAGATCAAACAAACCACACATTGATTAAATAAAAAATAATCAACAGGTCAGGGAAAGGATCAATCGGGTAGAATTAGAGAAAATTTCTTATACAACCCTATGTCCTACATTTATTTTTTGATGGACGTAAGAAATTGATTTCTAAATGACAATTTCAGTGATAAATTAAGATAAACATTTTAATAAAAATTTATGATTTCATAAAACCATATATATATGAAAATATTATAAAGATGTTTTGGAACTCAAACTTTACAATTTTCACTCTAAATTCACAACTTGTACTATTTAGGACCATTTATAAAGATTACTTTGATTAAAAGTTAATTTCCATCAAAAATGTAATCAGCACTTATATGTACAAATATTACCTACTTCTGGCAAAAACTTAAGTTTGTTTGTTACTGTTACAATTATCTAGTTCTGAAGGGAGGTAAACAAGCAAACAATCATTTCTACTGTCTTAAAATAATGCAAATGCACACTGCGGATTAAGTGACCTGAGTTTGACCACCCCTTTATTCAGTGGACCAAGCTAGGGAAGTGTGAGAACCATCACAGTGTATGCAAAGTGTTGTAATCATAGGCAGTCTTGCAAACTTCAGCAAGAATAGTCTTCGCCAGAAGTAAGCCTATGCATTAACTAATATCAAATTTTTAATTTGAAACAAAAAACCAAAAAACACAGAACTCTTCACGTAAAATGAATGTTACAAATCTGCAAAGCCACCTACAATTTTTCTCTTATCTTTTTTGGGTCAAAAATTCGTAAGGGTTCCACAGAACCCAGTGTCTCGCCTACTTTTGCTGTTAGTCACAGACTCAACAAAAATGGGGAAAAAATTATTAAAAATTTTCCTCTAGATACTATTTTTTGATTGTAAGTAGCTTCTATTTAAATTTGGTAAAAATCCAGGATGGTTTATGAATCTAATAAATGTTTTAAAAACTTTAACTGCAGACTGTATGTAATGTTAACTGGAAGAAAAACTAAGTCCATTTATAAGTAATATACGGAAAAACAGGAAATAAATTTTTACAAAATTTTATTCTAGATACTAGCTTTTGATCATAAACAAGCTAAGTCTGTTCAAGTTTGGTACAAACCCAGGATAGTTTAAGAAAGTTATTAAAATTTTATAAACTTTAACCACAGAGTGAATGTAATGTTAACTGGCAGAAAAACTAAGTCCATTTAAAAGTAAAATAGATAAACAGGATTTTTTTCTAAGTCCATTTATAAGTAAAATATGGATAAACAGGATTTTTTTTACAAAATTTACTTCTGGATACTATCTTATGATCATAAACAAGCTTCTGTCCAAGTTTGGTACAAATCCAGGATAGTTTAAGAAAGTTATTAAAATTTTAAAAACTTTAACCACAGAGTGAATGTAATGTTAACTGGCAGAAAAACTAAGTCCATTTATAAGTAAAATAAGGAAAAACAGGATTTTTTTACAAAATTTACTTCTGGATACTATCTTATGATCATAAACAAGCTTCTGTCCAAGTTTGGTACAAATCCAGGATAGTTTAAGAAAGTTATTAAAATTTCAAAAACTTTAACCACAGAGTGAATATCTGTGGACGCCGCCGACGACGGCGGCATGTAGGATCGCTATGTCTCGCTTTTGCAACAAAAGTCGCAGGCTCGACAAAAATGAGTGTACCAGAACGCAATTTACCAGAACACATTGTAATCAAAAATTCAAAACAGAAAAAAAAAATGAAAGGTTATTCAACTAAGCAGTTTAAACTATTTGTCTACCAATAAAACTAACACTACCACAGGTGAATATCTACAAAGACGATGATTTATAAAAATTGTAATTATAGTCTGTCATTTAAAAATTTATTGACAAAATATTCTATAACGGCATCTTTAAAGTACCATCATCTCAAAGAACAAAACACAGATAATGCCTGTTAGAGGGATTGTTAAATAATTTACAACCATAACAACCTCAAACACCAAATGCACATCCCGTAAATACATTTAAGTTCTAATGACATGATCAGTAAGCATTATCAATAGGTGGCATTTTAAAGTGGTCAGGGCCTACCTTACATTTATCTTAATTGTGGCCTTTATTTAACAAAATAAATGATTTTTTCTTAAAATATGATAAATGTACAAATGATTTTAAGTTTCACAAGCCATATTATTTAACATTAACAATATTTCTTACAAATACAACATGTATACACATATCAACATTTTATTTATAAATTATTCCATTTAAACAAATGTCACCAAATAAAATATCAAATTCCCTAAATGATGTTAGACATGCACTCAATTTATCACAAAGCTGTCTATTTAACATTTAGACAAATTACAGTTTCACAATTACATATGTTTAAATGGTGGGTCTTTAATTTTTAAATGAATTAAAAAAAAATCAGATAGATTTCAATGAAAATGAAAAACTCACATGGGTAGCTTTGCCCTATTCTATTTCATTTTTACAAAAACAACAATAAATTAATATTTTTACCCAATTTGTACTATGTACATCGATATTTCAACTTATTCAATTGAAAAATATTTAAAATCAACAACAAAAAATGAATACAATACAGTGTAAGTGTTGATAATAGATTCAATGCTATAAAACAGATTTTCTTATTATTTTCCTAACATTAAGATATATACTCATCTTAAAGATTGGACTCAAACAGAAAAAAATTTGCTTTAACAGGTGTGCTCAGAATATGATCATAATTTGATGTCCAGTATGAGTTGACGCTATAAACATGCACTTTGACACCATAAAATCTCTCAATCTCATATAATTCAAACTCTGCGTGGAGTAATCATAACATGCTCTGTACAGGATAAACATGAGTTAAATGGCAAGATCAATGATAAATAACTTTACAAAGAAAATAATTCATGCAATACTTGCTTTCAACTTCTTTTAATTGTCACAAATCAGAACAGTATAAACATTTATAAAATTTGATAATGAACATTTACATAGCTTAAACAGTACATGCAAGGTGTTTCAGTTAGAAATCACACTGACCAGTGGGGAACTAATCACTGATAAACTGGATGATTGTTACTGACAGAAGTTGACAAAATCTTCATCTATGACCTTTTAATAATACTTTTTAATGAACAAAGAGAAATTTCCCTGCAAAAGCTTAAATTTCAATCATTTGCCACAATCACCAGATTTCATATTTAAAGTTCCCCACCTAGTGCTATTTTTGACTGAATCAACTTGTATGTACAGTAATTTAACACCAGTAATTCACTGGTAAAACATTGGTCCTATATTTATTTCATCTTCCTTTTAGAACTAGTTATATTTCATTTTAAACCTCATTCAAACATTTTTACATGGCTATAATATATCTAATCTACTTTCATACTTCATCTTTTGTTCTTATATCATGTATATACAAATATGCCTAATATAAACTGTCATCATACACTGCTATCAGCCAGAGCTTGTCTTAACAATGAGGCTACATCCTTGGAACTGCCAGACTCAGATCCTGTAAGAAGAAAATACACAGCATATTTGTAGAAAAGCTTGTTTTATCAAAAGAAGCTACATCCTTGGTATTGTCAGAATCAGATCCTGTAAATAGATTATTACAAACTGACCTGATCAAACTTTAACATGTAAACAATGCAAAAATTTCAGTCAATAGACCATGACTGAGGGGGCAGGGCCAAATAATCTCCATGGTAATGAGATGTGCCAATGCTAATTCAACTGCATACAAAATATCACTGACCTATCACTAGCCATAACTGAACTTTAATATAACAATCTTTAACATGTAAACTTTGCAAAATGTTCAAATGTCAATAGACCATGACTTAGGTGATAGGGCTTAATAATCTCCATGGAAATGAGATGTGCCAAAGCTAATTCAACGGCATACCTTATATCATTGACCTTCCACAAGTGGTTCACCTTAAACTGACAATCATAAACTAATACACTGTTGATGCTGCTGTCGCAGTCTGAAACAGCATGCCTAAGTTCCACTATTTGGACTTTGTCTAGGCAAGACAAAAGTCTGTATGAAATTTGCTTAATACAGGATTTTTTAACTGTCAAAATTTTCTATTTTAAGCACAGAAGCCATTTTGATCTTCAAGCTAGGGCCAACCTTACAAATACAATATTACTAACAAGAAAACAGGATCTCACAAAACATGTTTAACCCCGCCGCATTTTTGCGCCTGTCCCAAGTCAGGAGCCTCAGGCCTTTGTTAGTCTTGTATGTTTTTTATTTTAGTTCATTTGTATGTTTTGGAGTTTGGTATGACGTCTGTTTTCACTGAACTAGTACACATTTTTATTTAGGGGCCAGCTGAGGCCCGCCTCCGGGTGCGGATTTTCTCGCTGCGTTGAAGACCCGTTGGTGGCCTTCGCTATTATCTGCTCTTTGGTCGGGTTGTTGTCTCTTTGACATATTCCCCATTTCCATTCTCAATTTTATCTGTTACAGTTATCATGTTAGTTTATCAGGTTGTACTACAGAGCATGCTTTTGTAGTCAACAAGAAAAATAATATATACAATGATACAAACCTTCATCAGTAGTTATATCCTTTTCTAGTTTTAATTTTTCCTGAGCACATCTCAACATGGCTTCCTCTACTGTGTCTTTACTGATCAACCGAATGATGCTCACTTCTCTGTAAAAAAAAAGGGCAAAGTTATTTATTTATTACCAGTGGCGGATCCAGAAATTTTCATAAGTGGGGGCCCACTGACTGCCTAAGAGGGGGCCCGCTCCAGTCATGCTTCAGTGATTCCCTATATAATCAACCAAATTTTTTCCCCAAAAGGGGGGCCCGGGCCCCCTGAAAAACCCTCTAAATCCGCCTCTGATTACCTCAGTTTCTGGGGATTCATCTATTTTCATGGATACCAATTTTCATGGATTGAGGAAAAATTGTAGTGTCCTGGATATTCAATTTCATAATTTTGCCAAAATCTGCAGAAAAACTAATATTAAATTTGTACTTCGTTGAACATTCAAATTTGTGGCTTGCCGGTACCTATTTTCACCAAATCCATGAAATTACTGGTATCCCAGGAATAAAAATGAATGAACATTATATGCCAATTATATCATCAATGCTATTGATGATTATCATAACCAGTAGAATTTAAATTTGATTTTATTCCATATTGTTAAAGTAAAATGCAGATAAATAAAATAAGAACATAACAAAAATTCTGTTAGATTGTCAGGTCTATCCATAACGATGATTTTTATATAAATATTACATTTATATTACTATGATTGTCCATATGTTTACTTTTTGAATATATGATACTTGAAACCAACTCTTAAGTATATTACATAAATATGTAAGAAATACATAAGATCACAATACGCACATTATCAAAGTGAGTACCATAATGTTTAATTCATTCACTTGTTTAGGTCAAAACAAGAATACATCTAAAACCATTAAAATCTGTTGAATGTTGATCTAAATAGATCAGGCCATAATCTTGCCGCGAAATGACGATTTAAGTCGCCAAAGAATTTTGAAAATCGCTAAATCTACCAGCCGACTGACTTCATAGCGAAGTCAAATCGCTATCAAAATCGGTAAAGGGAGACAACTTGTGATTGACAAGTCTCACAGGTAAAAAAAAGGCGGCTGACACGGAAAAATCGAGATTTGCGAAACGACCCAGGACTAATACTGTCAACGATCAAATTAATAAATACAACGCGACTTTGAACATCCTTGGATATAACTTTCAAAACTATTCAAACAGAAAACTTTTAGAAAATTTAGAACACAATGGCATCAATAAATAAATAACAACTATATATTGTCTAAACCATTTTATTTAGAACTTTCTTTATATACATTGTGTACAAAACACATGAAAAACTGCAAGTATATCTTTTATTGAATTGATAAGCATGAAAACACGATGCAACCGAAACGGTAATGGAATCTCACTTCTCAAGAAATTGACCACTTCTCCTTCTCTCTCTTGGAAGGAGAAGTCACTTCTCCTCTTCAAAATCCTAGATTAGGCCCTGATAGATGGTATTAGAACACATTTTGTGAATAACTTTCTTACTGCAAGAACATTTTGGATTGTTGACTATGTGTCCAAATTAGAATCCAAAACTATCTTATGTCCGTGGTTTATTTGTTGACAAGCATGTGATGGGTATGTCCATGGTTTATTGGTTGAAATAGATGTCATGTGATGTTTTTCTCCCAAAACTATCTTATGTCCATGGTTTATTGGTTGACATAGATGTCATGTGATGTTTTTCTCCCAAAACTATCTTATGTCCGTGGTTTATTTGTTGACAAGCATGTGATGTTTTTCTCCCAAAACTATCTTATGTCCATGGTTTATTGGTTGACATAGATGACATGGATGTCATGTAATGGATTTCTCAAAATTAAAAGCTAAATTTACAAAAGAGAGGTGAAATTTTGGATAGAAGTATAGTAAATGTATTCTACAATGTATGCTGTATACTGAAAATTTGTACTGACCAACTGGACATTTACACATTGGAAACATGGGGAAAATATATCAATTCTGTAAAAATAGGAATTGAATTTTTTCGGGGCTTTCCCATAACGCTATATAAAGAAATTGTACATTTTTACAAATTACCTGGTTTGGCCAACCCTATGACATCTGTCCTCTGCTTGTTTATCGTTATATGGATTGAAGTCTATATCATGCAGAATAACTGTACTGGCAGCTGTTAAATTAATTCCCATACCTCCAGCTCGGGTAGACAGCATAAAGATAAACAAACTGTCGTCATTGGAAAATTTATCAATCAGATCTTGTCTGAAAAGTAATAGTATGTTATTTTCTTATAAAGTATATTTGACAGACAAACTTTATATCACTAACTTGTTGAAAAAAATATCTTTTCTTGTTTGTAATGTGAAAGAATGTTATTGAGTAGCTTTGGCAAACAGGATCACTATAAGGTTGAAACATACTACATGTATCTGTCTCAACAAAGGGGAAGGTCCGGTAAGGGTTAATTTCGGCCTTAAATTCAAAGTACATCTGATGAAAGATTTTTGATATGCTATAAACGTCACTTTTCAGATGGTTTTTCTCTAAAATGGAAGTGGCCGCCCGCATTCATGTTCAGTCTCAACATTTAAATATGTTATGTATGATCATTAAATACAACATATATCTAAATATTAAGACTGAACACAAGTGCGGCCACTTCCATTTAGACAAAAACCATCTTAAAATTAGCACAAATGCTAAAATTGTGTCCATTGTATTGCCAAAAACAACCCATATTTACGTAACAAAAGTATTTTACTTTCCAATAAATAGCTAAAAGTTTACATTTTTAACAACTTTGTAAAAACGCTATATAAAAGTGAAATCTTGAAATTTTTTGTCGTTTTAGGCATTGGTGTTGATATGAGATTTTCAATGGTCTGTATTGATATCTCTATAACTTGTGTAGACTAGGGTTATTAAGAGCTTACATATGGAAGGCTAGTTCATTGGTAGGAGACCTCTAGAAGCTAGTTCATTGGTAGGAGACCTCTAGAAGCTAGTTCATTGGTAGGAGACCTCTAGAAGCTAGTTCATTGGTAGGAGACCTCTAGAAGCCTGTTTTTAAGATATATTTGTATTGTTTGGATGCTGTTCCATTGATGTCCTCAAATTTCCTTTTATTATTATTCAATAAATACAATGAAAAAGATCATTTTTAAAAATATGTTTTATTACAAAATCTGACTTATCTAAATGATTATACCAGACAATGTTTTCATGATTTGTCAATTTTTGACTTTCAAAATAGACTTCTTGGTATAGATATATTAAAAGTTTCTATATACCTCTCTGTAACAGGTGTCTGGCCATCCAATCTTAAATATTTATGTTTCTCTTGTTTTAAAAATTTCTCCATAATGTCCATTAGCATTGTAAACTGACTAAATATAAGAACTTTCTCTCCCTAAAATAAAAAGCAAAAATTTAATTCTTTGACTAATGATAAATTAATATCCAATAATAATATCCCAAGTGTTCAATAATATTCAGGATGATAATAATTTTTTCAAAAATAAGTATGTACTCATAGATTATTGATGGTATTTCAAACAATAGGGTGTTTCTCAGCTACAATCAATCTAAAGGCTGTTGATAATCTGTTTATCACTGTTTTCCTAGGCAACATCAACGACACAGGTTAATGACGTCATACATTTCCCTCGATTTAGAAAAAAAATGCTGTTGCTAACAGTCCTTAGATACTAGCTATAATTTTCTATCTCTAGCAAGTAGCATGATATGAAAAATTATCACAAAAAAATATCACAAGAAAAATACACATAAAGTGTTGACACAGAGATATGTCTCGCCTGAAAATTAAAAAAAGACAATCTGACAAACAGCAACATTTCTTATTAATTCAAAGTCAATGGACCATGACATAGGGGGCAGGGCTTCAAAATAGTGGTCAAACTGATACGTACTGATAGTAATGCAACTTTATACAAAATATCATTGATCTATCACAAGTAGTTCCTATCAAACTAACTTAAGCAGAAAACTTAAAATGAAAATTGCTAATTAATTCAAAGTCACTGGACCATGACCTAAGTAACCTTACCAATAGAAACTGACCTAAAGGGTTTCCATTAAGATTTACTATCCTACATATATCCTTGTCTAAGATTGCTCGGACAGCCTTTTTGGAATTACTTGGGCTGTTGGACATCAGAAGGCAGTCCATTAAGAAAGCATGGAAATTGCTGACCAAGACTTACTTGGGGCAAGTTTCGGTCTCAAAATCATATTTTATTGGATTCATTATTCATTTTACTCCATAAATATATTATTTTTACCAATGTTCTAACCCCTGTAGCACAAACCAAAGCTCATGTATTAAATGATGTATGAAAATCTACTTCAAAACGGATCTATTGGGATTCTGGGTTGGTAATTTCCAGAGTTTCGATATGGCATGTGCTCTGATGTCCCTCTGCCCAAGAAAGTCCTAAACAGTCCATACAACATCAGATCAATCTAGGACTATATTTATCGCTACACATACCTTTTCTTTTTGGTCCTGTAGTAATTGTTTTAATTTGATAAATTTCCCTGATGCTCCTATTATTGATTGGTCTAGCTGGAATTGTCCTAAATAACTCTACAAAGAAACACAAATATTGTCAACATCAAATTACTGTGTAATGGAGAAATAATGTAGTAATTTTAAGAAATTTTGTTTTGCACTTCTTAAATGCTGTCTGAATACTGATAGATGTAAGAAGATATATTATAAGATTGATTAAACAATGGCAATAATTATCAACAACATAATGTTTCAGAACGATAATTATCAACTAAGTGTAAAAGCTTTAATTATCAACAAAGTAATGTGTAAAAATTTTAATTATTAACTAAGTGATGTGTAAAACTTTAATTATCAACTTACAGTAATAAAAATATACATAGATCAAAAGAATGAAGAATGATTCACAGTGGATAGATTTGTACAAATATCAAAGGTTTTTTTGTGTTTTATTGTTTTAAACCTTCAGACATATTTATAGATTTTTTCTACTTTCTTCTGCAAATACCATCACAATCTTTTTTAAATCTTTTTAAGAGTTAAAAAATCATAATGTTTTCCTTTTGTATAATACCTCCGTAAAATGTATGACAAGATATTTTAGGGATATTCCATCAAAATGAATGTGGAGGAATTCTTATTTTTGGACATGTATGCAAAATTATTCATGGTATTATGTTTGTGGGGAGATTTTGAAAGTCCATACCTACCCTACCACATTGATTAAAATGGAATAGCCCTTACTGTGCTTCACCAAAGTATGATTCTCTTGTACTGGCTAATTTCATGGGAAGAGCCACACTGTGAGGAACAAAACTTTATGGCCAAGTAAATAATTTCAAGTCTAACCTTATAATGGTCTATAAGATTCAAAATTTTAAGTCTTACTTTATAATGATCGATGAGATTCAAAATTTCAAGTCTTACTTTATAATGATCTATGAGATTCAAAATTTCAAATCTTACTTTATAATGATCTATGAGATTCAAAATTTCAAATCTTACTTTATAATGATCTATGAGATCTTAATACCTTATAATGGTCTATGAGATTCATAATTTCAAAATCATGCATAACTTGTAGATCTTCATAAATCAGTTGTGGCAAAGCTCCTCTGTCAATATGTGATGGCTCCTACAATACAAAACATGCACAAAATAAAATTTGTCAAGAGGAAATGTCATACGAAAAATCTTTCAAATCCCCATTTAATTTTAACATTAAAATAAACATAATTTTTGTACATTTTTAAAAAGCCCATAGGATAAATCATTTCTTACTTCTTGATATATTAAGTTTTTTTTTTAATCAGGGAGTTAATTTATTGCCAAAAACTATCCTAGAAAAAAATAAAGATTTAATTAACCACAAGTCACAAAATTAACATAAAAATATTGTAAATTTAACAAAATCACAGAAAGAAGGGTGGTGTTGGTATGGTTGATACTTTATTTTTGTTTTTGATGGTTCAAATGTAATGTTATAAATCAAGAAATCTAAATAATTTCTTGATAGGGAATTGCAGGTGTTGTTCAAATTTGTTTGCGATTTTTGGAAAAAATAAGAATTTGATTTGTAGTTTAACATTTCTAATGAATTCAAGAGGGCTGTGTGGTTTCGTGAGATTTGAAGTAGTTGCCAATTTCTTGTATCATATGTGTTTGGTTTATTATAAAATTTTCACAATGACATCAGTCACCTGTAATCAGTTAATGAAATTGATGATGATGGCTGCTTAACGTCCAGCAGCAAATTAATATGCATATTCAGGACGAGAACATGTTCATGTAATATGAGTTTTAACCTTGCTTTGTACTAGACCGACACGCTGAGCCGGATTTTAACGTGCTAGTTCACCAGGTAACGGTTCGAAAGAAGACATGTCACCTTACCCGGACACATTATTCTGACTCCGAGCCGACCAGCCTTTGCTCTTACTCCTTAATGCCGCTTGCTTAGTGGAGAAGCAGCAAATACCAATTTTAAAGTCTTTGGTTTGACCCAGCCGGGGCTCGAACCCACGACCTTCTGCACTTGAGGCGAACACGCTACCATGAGACACCCGAGGCGGAAAATTGAGATGGTAGAGACAAGTATACACTTTATTTTACAGTTAACAAAGCAAATAATACATGAATGTAGATGTATTTTCTGATAAATGGACCATGAAATAACTTTTTCTATTGCCAATTACAATGCTAAAAAAAGCAAATACAAAAAAAAAAGAAGAAAAGTCGATCATCTTTTTAATATTATAGCTCTAGAAATATCTGCCTTTTTTGCTTTTTTTAATTTACACCAATTTCTTGATTTTAAAAAACCTTCCATCCTTTATAGGTGGATTTTACATAGATAAATAAAATCGTATAATATAAGCATAATGAGGATGTTAAATTTGATGTATGCCTTTTTGTGCTTCTTCGTTACATTTGTTTGTTTTTATAGTGATTAAGATGATAACACAATGTTGACTGCTGTAACCCTATTTTTGACATTTTTACCTATTGTGTCTGTTTGTTTTGTTCACGCATCGTTGTCAATATAATGGAATTTGATGCGACTGTCATACAAGTGAGAGGTTTAGCTAGCTTTAAAACCAAGTTCAATCCACCATTTTCTACATAAGAAAATGCCTGTACCAAGTCAGGAATATGACAGTTGTTATCCATTCGTTTGATGTGTTTGAACTTTTGATTTTGCCATTTGATTGAGGACTTCCCTTTTTGAATTTTCCTCAGAGTTCAGTATTTTTGTGATTTTACTTTTTTCTTACCTTAGCAATAATTTTTGACATTTTTCTGAGTTTATCATCGCTGAAATGATTACGTAGTAACAAGGGATGATTAGCTATTTTGCGTAACTGCATCAATATAGATGCTCCACCTCCTTTTAACATTTCATTCCCTTCTTCTTTCAGTCTCTGTGCAAAAGTTTTCACTGTCTGTTCATAGCTTATTTTTTGTTCAGGAGTCATTTCACATCGGATCAATTCTTCTGATTTCTTAGGCAATTGTTTCTGGACCTGATAAAAAATCAAATATTTATCTACAGAGATACTCAGGGCAATGCTTCCAAAGTGATACCCCAAACCATTGCAAAGTCCATGATTTACAAAGGGGAACCCCAAAAATTATTTCACAACATCAACATACATGCAATCTTTGGAACCTAGGTTGAAAACTGTAGGAGGATTTGATTACACAAAACGTGTACCTCTTTCATAAATTTTGCTGAAAAAAGATGTTCCTAAGTCTGGAAAAATAAAAAAAATCCTCAAACAATTCCCTATTTGCAGGTGCACAACTACAACATACATGTATGTGTAATCTTCCTATGAAGTTTCAGGAATCTGGGTTGAAAACTGTAGGAGAAGTTGAAGACTTGTACCTCTTTCATAAATTTTGCTGAAAAATTACTTAGTTCCCAAGTCTGGAAATATGAGAAAAATTCCTCAAACAATTCCATGTTAGCAGGTGCACAAATTCAACGATGTTCAATCTTCCTGTAAAGTTTCAGGGATCTGTGTTGAAAACTGTAGGAGTTGATTACACAAATGAGGTACCCACTTTCCCCGCCATCCATCTGTCTGCCTAACTGCCCAACTGACATCACCATACTATAACCTGGTTTTAGACTTGGAAAATATACAAAGTGTAAAAAGTATGTTCTATTTAACATCTTACCGTGATAAACACAGTTCTTACCTCTGATTTAAGACGTCTCAGTAAAAATGGTTTCATGATACGTTTAGCTTGAGCTATTCTCTCTGCACTATACTTGCTTTTGTCATCACCTGCTCTCTGAAACATCAATAGGATGATCATAACAAACATCAATAGGATGATCATAACAAACATCAATAGGATGATCATAACAAACATCAATAGGATGATCATAACAAACATCAATAGGATGATCATAACAAACATCAATAGGATGATCATAACAAACATCAATAGGACGATCATAACAAACATCAATAGGACGATCATTACAAACATCAATAGGACGATCATAACAAACATCAATAGGACGATCATTACAAACATCAATAGGACGATCATTACAAACATCAATAGGACGATCATAACAAACATCAATAGGACGATCATAACAAACATCAATAGGACGATCATTACAAACATCAATAGGACGATCATAACAAACATCAATAGGACGATCATAACAAACATCAATAGGACGATCATAACAAACATCAATAGGACGATCATTACAAACATCAATAGGACGATCATTACAAACATCAATAGGACGATCATAACAAACATCAATAGGACGATCATAACAAACATCAATAGGACGATCAAACAAACATCAATAGGACGATCATAACAAACATCAATAGGACGATCATAACAAACATCAATAGGACGATCATAACAAACATCAATAGGACGATCATTACAAACATCAATAGGACGATCATAACAAACATCAATAGGACGATCATAACAAACATCAATAGGACGATCATTACAAACATCAATAGGACGATCATTACAAACATCAATAGGACGATCATAACAAACATCAATAGGACGATCATAACAAACATCAATAGGACGATCATAACAAACATCAATAGGATGATCATAACAAATTATAATACATACATATAATACTGAAACATCAATAGGATGATCATAACAAACATCAATAGGATGATCATAACAAACATCAATAGGATGATCATAACAAATTATAATACATATATATAATACTGCAACACATGAATAATAACGTAATAAAATAAAATGCTCCGCAGGTCGCAGCTTGATACGACCGCAGAGGTCAACCCTGAATAGTTGGGGCAAGTATGGACACAACATTCAAACTTGATACAGCTCTGAATTTGGATTGTGATTAAATATTTGACACAGCATAGGTTTCTGACACAGAATGAATGTGGTCTAAGAACTTAAAATTTTAAATTGGACATTCACCTATTATGGTCCAATATCCAAAATCTAAATACATGGTTAGATTCAGCATATCAAAGAACCCCAAGAGTTCAATTTTGATGAAATCAAACAAAGTTTAATTTTGGACCCTTTTGACCTCAATGTGGACAAAGTTGATAACGGGCCCAAAATCAAAAATCTAAATACATGGTTAGATTCAGCATATCAAAGAACCCCATATATTCAATTTTGTTGAAATCAAACAAAGTTTAATTTTGGACCCGATTTGGACCAACTTGAAAACTGGGCCCATAATCCAAAATCTAAATACATGTTGAGATTCAGCATATCAAAGAACCCTAAGAATTCAATTTTGTTAAAATCAAACTAAGTTTAATTTTGGACCCTTTGGACCTTAATGTAGACCAATTTGAAAACATGTACAGGACCAAAATTAAGAATCTAAATACACGGTTAGAATAGGCATATCAAAGAACCCCAATAATTCAATTTTGATGAAATCAAACAAAGTTTAATTTTGGACCCTTTTGACCTCAATGTGAAAAAATTGATAACGGGCCCAAAAATCAAAAATCTAAATACATGGTTAGATTCAGCATATCAAAGAACCCCATATATTCAATTTTGTTGAAATCAAACAAAGTTTAATTTTGGACCCGATTTGGACCAACTTGAAAACTGGGCCCATAATCAAAAATCTAAATACACGCTTAGATTCTGCATATCAAAGAACCCTAAGAATTCAATTTTGTTAAAATCAAACTAAGTTTAATTTTGGACCCTTTGGACCTTAATGTAGACCAATTTGAAAACGGGACCAAAAATTAAGAATCTAAATACACGGTTAGATTCGCATATCAAAGAACCCCAATAATTCAATTTTGATGAAATCAAACAAAGTTTAATTTTGGACCCTTTGGACCTCAATGTGGACCAATTTAAAAACGGGCCCAAAATCCAAAACTTAATACACGATTAGATTCAGCATATTAAAGAACCCCAAGAGTTCAAGAATAAAACCCCATTGAAATTGGTCAAGAAATAAGCAATTTATACAAAGTATCTTCTTTGCACAATACTGTGCAATTGAATATTTCTTGCAATTGCGCAATACTGTGCAATTGAATATTTCTTGCTATTGTGCAATACTGTTCAATTGACAATTTCTTGCTATTAGCAATATTGTGCTATTGGATATTTCTTGCTATTGTGCAATACTGTGCAATTGAAAATTTCTTGCTATTGCACAATACTTATTATTTAATAATTTACACATCCTGTTAGGTGTGTATCTCCTGCCATATCATTATTATTTGCTTTTAAATATAAATCAGAAATAACCAACTTAAAATGGAAAATTTTAAAGAAAAAAAAAAAAAAAAAACCCCCAATTTTTGAACCCCTTATGATTCATCACCCCAAACTCAATCCCAGCCTTCCTTTGAGGTTTGGTACCTTGCAGTACAATTTCAGAGAGATCCATACACTTGAACACAAGTTATTGTCTGGAAACTAGAAAATGCTTATTTTGGCCCTTTTGGCCCCTAATTCCTAAACGTTTCAGGCAATTACCCCAAACTCAATTCCAGCTTTCCTTTGTGATATGGAACCTTGTAGTACAATTTCAGAAAGATCCATACACTTACACACAAGTTATTGTCATGAAACTAGAAAATGCTTGTTTTTGCCCTTTTGGCCCCTAATTCCTAAACGTTTCAGGCAATTACCCCAAACTCAATTCCAGCTTTCCTTTGTGATATGGAACCTTGTAGTACAATTTCAGAAAGATCCATACACTTACACACAAGTTATTGTCTGGAAGTTACAAAATGCTTATTTTGGCCCCTTTGGCCCCTAATTCCTTAACTGTTGGTACCATAACCCCAAAATCAATCCCAACCTTCCTTTTGTGGTATTGAACCTTATGGTAAAATTTTCTAGAGATCCATTCACTTAAACTAAAGTTAGAGTGCGAAAACCAATGTGTCTTCGGACGACGACGGCAACGACGACGCCAACGTCATACCAATATACGACCACAAAAATTTTTTATGGTCGTATAAAACAACTTGCAAAAAGCCATATTTTCATAACTTTGTTTACTTGTTTCCATGATTTGGGGAAATTGGTTAAAGTAAAGATAATTTGTAACTTAGCAAGCATTTATCTAGAGACCAACCATGTAAAGTCTTGTCAGGTCACTTCCTGTTTCTTTCAGAATATTATTTTTTTTTCAATTACAACTTTCATATCAAGCCTAAACAAGAATGTGTCCATAGTACACGGATGCCCCCACTCGCACTATCATTTTCTATGTTCAGTGGACCGTGAATTTGGGTTTCAAAACTCTAATTTGGCATTAAAATTAGAAAGATCATATCATAGGAACATGTGTACTAAGTTTCAAGTTGATTGGACTTCAACTTCATCAAAAACTACCTTGACCAAAAACTTTAACCTGAAGCGGGACAGACGGATGGACGGACGGATGAACGGAAGAACGAACGGACGCACAGACCGAAAAACATAACGCCCCTAGGTGGGGCATAAAAATGTTTTAAAATTTGCAAAATATAGACAGTGAAAAACAGCATTTATCCTTTACACTTACAGTTATCATAGAAAATATCTTTTTGAGATGTTCTGTCTTCCCGGAGAATATTTCTGGCATGACAAAACTTAAAAGAGACATTAGTTCTAGTAGATTATTCTGTAATGGTGTCCCTGTAAGCAAAAGTCTTCTTTCAGCCTAAAATTAAACACAGAAAATTTAAGAAATAAATAGGCTTGATAAAAACACACAAATATGAATAAAAATTATCAGGAAAATATCTTTTGTTTTCATTTTTTAAACAGATATTTTCAATGTGCAATAACAGTATTATATGGACTTTTAGTGGATTGTAGTCCTACTTAAAAGTTAAAATTCACATACTTTCATTTATCATATTTCAGTATCACATAGTCTTTTTTGTGAGAACATTAACATGCTCCCTACATCTGTATGAGCTTATTTTTAAATGCACTTCAAGGTTGTACAAGTGAGAAAAAACAAACAGTGTCATTTAAGCAGAAAAACTCAGGTAGGTTCATTGATTTAAGAGCACCCTATATCTTACAAATATCAAAATCTTAATTTTCACTTTATGAGATAACAAGAATTTAACATTGTAGATGTAAATTTCAGATTTTAGATCAGGATTGTCTATACTGGATAAGAAGGGAGCATCTGACATTTTTGTGTTATTTTTAAACAAATCCACACAAATGACATTTTTATATACTGAAGAGTATTTCCTATTTGCTTAATCAATGAAAAGTATGTACATTCATCAGAAGTCAGAGTTTCACATATTAAAAAACAGATAAAAGTCAGACATTTTCCTAAAAGATTTCAATTATCTCTCTTAGACAAGTAATGTTGGCGATTTGAAATCTAAATGTACTGTTTTGTCTTTGATTGTTAATAGAGTTAAATTGATTAAATAATAGATTTACATTCTTCCTGAGATTCTGAGATAAGATGAGATATCTCACACAGACACATTTGATACTTACATTAATTTTCATTAGATTTTGATATCTTTACATGGAGGACAATTTTCTGAGATAAGATGAGATATCTCACACAGACACATTTGATACTTACATTAATTTTCATTAGATTTTGATATCTCATGGAGGACATATTTTTCAACATGTGACCTTCATCAAATATTGCATAATGGAAGCCTAGCTTCTTAAACAGAGATCGATCCTCAACATTGCCAGTTGCCATATTGTATCTAAAAAGAAAAAACAAATTTATCATTAACACTTTTCAGAAATCACTACTTTCTTAATTTTAGAGGCAAAAAATAATTCCATGCACTCTCAACAAACTAGAAGTTTTTTATTCAAACATAAAATTTCACAAACTCTACACAGCACTTACATTGTAATACATAGCACATTGTAGTTGTCATCATTGTCATATAGAATAACTGCCGGAACTGATATTGTCATCCATGGACCCATAATAAATCAGGGGCTTTAACTTTAACAGTATTTAGATAGTAACTAGCACATTGTAGTTGCCATAATTGTCATACATAAGTGACTTGTGAACAGATCATATGTCATCCGTGGAGCCATACAAAATCAGGGACTTTAACTCTGGACAGTACTTACGTAGTAATTATTACATTGTAGTTGTCATAATTGTCATACAAAAGTGACTGCCTAACTGATCTTCTGTCATCCATAGAGCCATAATAAATCAGGGGCTTTAACTCTGGACACCAAGTATGTAACTCTCTCAACCAATTGTCTATAAAGAACAAAAAAAATTTCAATTTTATTCATTTCAGTGAAAAGCTGTATGATACTGTTAAGTTGGAAATTTTCGCAAAATAGAGACAAGAAAGACTAAAACAAAGAAAATTGTCTAATGATTCAAATATGCAATATGAATTTGATCAAAACATTCTCTTGCTAAGTGTAGATGGACATACAAGGGTATACTTTTATACTACTGTATATCAAAACACTGCACTTTAACATATATTCATCCATATCCCTTTTTCAACTTTTCCAGAGATTCCATGACTTTTCATTGTAATTCATAACAAACTTCAAAGATTTTTTACATAAATTTGTACAATGTTATTTTTTACTACTTGATTCCATGTTATTTCTAACTTAAGTAATTTGTGAACCTCGTTTGAACTATATACCTATTGTAGATGATGGTACAATGATAACATGTAATTTGTGAACCTAGTTTGAACTAAAAACCTATTGTAGATGATGGTACAATGATAACATGTAATTTGTGAACCTAGTTTGAACTATATACCTATTGTAGATGATGGTACAATGATAACATGTGGTCCACTCTCTCCTTCCTCCAACAGATGTGCCAGGAATGCTATTGTCTGTATGGTTTTACCTAATCCCTGTAGAAGATAAAATAAAATTTATGTTAATTGAAGGTTTTCTTATAATCAGCTAGCTGCTGAACCGTATCATTTAGGTCCTTATGATATATTTTGAAATGGTCCCAAAACTAACAATCAGCCAACAAATGAAATTTTCAAGGTAAAACGGCCAAAACTGTCAAAAGTTAGAAAAAGTACACTAATCAGTGTTCTTCTCAGTATTTCAAATATCAACACTGTATTTGTAATACTGCTTCCCAAAAATTATAGCAATCCCACTTATAATACATTCCGTTATAAAATCTAGTTAGAAAGATATAAGGTCCCGAGGAGAACACTGAAAATCTTATGCAAATTTTGCATTATCCGCAGCAATATAAAAGTGCAAGGGTAACTACAACTATTATGATATTTTCTTTTGTTTTATTCTGTCATATATGAAAGGTAAACCAGTTTGAACAAATGAACATTACAACTAAGACTCATTATTTAACCATTTAAAAACACTAAAAATAAGGTCATCATCTAAAGGATAAAACAAAATCTGGATAAATGTTATATTTGATAACTGAGTTGTGGACAGACAACGGTAACACTTTGTTGTCAGGTATGAAAAATCTATGGGGTCCATTTTATTTTCCATGTGTGATAATCCAAAACTTCCACCTTCCCTCCATTAATGTAATAAACCATTAAATGTGTCAAGACACCATATTACTGTTAGGTATTAATAACTGACCCGTCCTTGCCTCTAATCATTTTGTCATACTTAACACCAAAACACATTCCAGACAGATACCAACCATTTCATCTGCTAGGATACCATTTAAATGCTGTGTGTGCATTATTCTTAACCAATTCAGTCCGACCATCTGGAAAGGTTTCAACTGATAACTGTAAAAGTAAAAGTAAAAGAATGTATTAACTATTAACGTTATTCTCCTTCCTATGATGATCTATAAAGTCAATTCCATCATCAAGATCTTACAATAGGTTTTTAAAATATGACCTCCTCAAAATTAAATCTATATCAAGATAAATTTAAAAGTGCACAGAAATAAGACAGAAATTGTTCATCTTAGAATCCATAGGAATGATCAACAGAATAAGTGACACAAAATTGTATAGAAAATATCAATTTCTAAAAAAACATTTTTAATCAGAACTATCTGAATGTTTATGCTTATCGAGATTGTCCCATCGTACCTCCATTGAAGTTTAACGGTTTTTATTTTAATCCAGATTATCCTCACTTTTGATAATAGCTGCCTTGATTGTTTTAGCTAAAATTAAGGGTGCCTGATTGCTTTACCTTGGATTTAGATTGGCTGATTGTTTTACCTTAGATTAAGATTGCCTGATTGTTTTGCCTAGGAATAAGATTGCCTGATTGTTTTACCTAGGATTAAGATTGTCGGAATGTTTTACCCAGGATTAAGATTGCCCGATTGTTTTACCTTAGATTAAGATTGCCCGATTGTTTTACCTTGGATTAAGATTGCCTGATTGTTTTACCTTGGATTAAGATTGCCTGATTGTTTTGCCTAGGATTAAGATTGCCTGATTGTTTTGCCTAGGATTAAGATTGTCTGATTGTTTTGCCTAGGATTAAGATTGCCTGATTGTTTTGCCTAGGATTAAGATTGCCTGATTGTTTTGCCTAGGATTAAGATTGCATGATTGCTTTACCTAGGATTAAGACTGTCTGAATGTTTTACCCAGGATTAAGATTGCCTGATTGTTTTACCTTGGATTTAAGTTGCCTGGTTGCTTTTTTATCTGTATATCATCATTATCAGTCTCCTCTAGCTCCTGTTTATTTGTCAGATAGGAGACGATGCTCTCCATGTTCTTTGATATTTTCTCACATTTCTCCATCAGCTTGATCACAACATTCCTGACACGGATAATCTCATGACAACCATGGATCACATCATATGATAAACCTTTTGTTGTGGTGAAACTCTGAACCTAAAATAAAATGATGTCATGACAACTAAAGATCACATCATATGATAAACCTTTTGTTGTGGTGAAACTCTGAACCTAAAATAAAATGATGTCATGACAACTAAAGATCACATCATATGATAAACCTTTTTGTGGTGAAACACTGAACCTAAAATAAAATGAAGTCATGACAACTAAGGATCACATTTCATATCATATGACAGACCTTTTGTTGCATTGAAAGTGCACACTTGAAATATGAATATGCACCTCCCCTTGTAGCCTTTTCATGAAAATTCAGTCAATTGAAATAAAACACAACCTTGATCTGTAAATCATTATTATACTTTAAAGTCATATGAAACGAGTTTCTTGTAATTTAAATGTTATAGAAATTATTGAACCAATGCATGCATATATACTAAACTAAGTCCTGTAGCACGGTATTTTTCATTTAATACGAATCTATAATGTATTATCGACAAATAATATTTCATTCAGGGACTGTTGATTGCAAGCTAATTAACTTTCGAGTTTGTTGCCGAAGTTTACCGGATTGTGACATTGATAAGCAATCAATACAGAGCACGTAGAATAAATCATGAGACTAAAGAAGAGGTTCAGAACAACATAAGTCACTACAGATCAACGAACCTTATCTGAAACTCATCATTAGTCAAATTTGAATGAAACTTTTTTAACCTTTACACTTAAACCAAACGATTAACATTACATACCAGTTTATCCCATGTTTTAAATGGTTTCAGTGCCTCTATAATCTCTGCTTTCCTTTTGGATACTCCAGGCATAGTGCTAAGTTGTTCTAATGTAGCATCATCAAAGAATGACAGGATAATGGATCTCTGTCCAGTATCTTCTTCCTGTCAGTAAAATAATTAATATTCTATTCCTTTGTACATGTATATAGCTGTATATATACATGTAAATAAATTAGAATGTGGTTTATACACCAATAACATAGCAAAATAACAAATCAAACATCGAAAGACAAATATCTTTAGAATAATCACAAAACCTTTAAACTAGAGTAAGAATATCTATATCTAGTGGATATGGAACTACACCAATCAATTAGTGACTAGCAATGTCTATCTGTGGCATCAAAACAATATATGACATGTCATGCAGAAAATTGTCTCATTTGTTTACATTCTTTACAATTATAAATCTTGGTCTTCATACTTTATTACAAAACATATCATCATTGTCTGAAGTCAATAGTGTGATAAACCTCATTTGCATATGATAATACTAACCAGACTGTAAAAACATTTATTACTGTCATAATCCTCATCTTAAAACTTAAATCAGTGTCCTAACTTTTATCCTCATTATCATATTTACAACAATACTGGCCTCAATGTCATAACTCATATCTTCATACTTACATCAATACTGGTCTCAATTTCATAAAACTCATTTTTATACTTACATTAATACTGTTCTGTCGATGCCATAATCCTAATATTCATACTTACATCAATACTGGTCTCAATGCCATAATCCCAATCTTCATACTTACATCAATACTGGTCTCAATGTCATAATCCTCATCTTCATACTTACATCAATACTGGTCTCAATGTTATAATCCTGATCTTTATATTTAGATCAATACTGGCCTCAATGTCACCATCCTGATCTTTTTACTTACATCAATACTGGTCTCAATGCCACAATCCCAATCTTCATAAATATATCAATACTGGTCTCAATGTTATAATCCTGATCTTTATACTTACATCAATACTGGCCTCAATATCATAATCCTCATCTTCTTACTTAAATCAATACTGGTCTCAATGCCACAATCCCAATCTTCATAATTACATCAATACTGGTCTCAATGTCATAATCTTCTTCTTCATAATTACATGAATACTGGTCCCAATGTCATAATCCTGATCTTTATACTTAATTCAATACTGGCCTCAATGTCATAATTCATATCTTCATACTTACATAAATACTAGTCTCAATGTCATAATCCTGATCTTTATACTTAATTCAATACTGGCCTCAATGTCATAATTCATATCTTCATAATCACATAAATACTGGTCTCAATGTCATAATCCTCATCTTTATACTTAATTCAATACTGGCCTCAATGCCATAATTCATATCTTCATACTTACATCAATACCACTCTCAATGTCATAATCCTAATTTTCATATTTACATTAATACTACTCTCAATGTCATAATCCTAATTTTCATACTTACATCAATACTACTCTCAATGTCATAATCCTAATTTTCATACTTACATCAATACTACTCTCAATGTCATTATCCTCATCTTCATACTTACATCAATACCACTCTCAATGTCATAATCCTAATTTTCATACTTACATCAATACTTCTCTCAATGTCATAATCCTCATCCTCATACTTACATCAATACCACTCTCAATGTCATAATCCTAATTTTCATACTTACATCAATACTACTCTCAATGTCATAATCCTAATTTTCATACTTACATCAATACTACTCTCAATGTCATTATCCTCATCTTCATACTTACATCAATACCACTCTCAATGTCATAATCCTCATCCTCATACTTACATCAATACCACTCTCAATGTCATAATCCTAATTTTCATACTTACATCAATACTTCTCTCAATGTCATAATCCTCATCCTCATACTTACATCAATACTGTCTTCACTGTCTACACATTCATCACTATCATAATCCCCATCTTCATCATCTAAAGCATCTGTCAATCAAAATCAATTTTCAACATCAAATATGTGTTTGAACAAGTACACATAATAAACAAAGTTATAGCATCATTATTCTTAATAGGTTCTTGCAAAACATTCTCCTGAACCCCAAAACCAATATATTTCTTTTGGCATTGCTGCATCACAAATAAAGATTGAAATATTAGTGCCCTTAAAACAATATGACAATTCAAATTAAATATATGTTGTATTTAAAACTTTAATCTTATTTTTATTTTGTTGGGCAGCATTTCCTGAATTTACCTCTCATTTTATCCATTGATCAATATTTTCAAATTTAAATGCATGTAATAACTTCTGAATTAGCAGTAATATATTTTGGGAATAGCCCTAATAAACAATGTAGCTTTGATCCTGCATCTCTATGCTTTCACTGATTCCAGTCCCTTTTTACAACGTATGTTCCAAAAGATTTACTTTGTCATCATTGTTGGTTGTATGTCATTTAAAAGCAGTTTTTAAACAGATTTACAAAGGGAGACAAAAGCTCATGTAACTTTGAACGAACAAGAAACGGTTAAAAACAATGTACTATATACAAACCAGCATAATCATCAGTGGATCTTTTAGCAGCTTGTTCAAGTTTTTCTGTTGCAGCCTCAATAGACCAGTTATTCTTTGATAACAACTTTTTCAAGTACTGAAAAATATCAATATCTAAACTGATGCACATGCTGAACTTTGATTGCTAAAAAACAAATAATTCACATTGTTCTAGAAAAATTAATCCACAAATCATACTATCGAAAAGTATTTAAGTGACCAAACAACAAATAAATTCAGGGATGTGCGTAATGCATGTCATTGACAATGTCTTGCCATTGACAAATGACGTCAAGAGTAGTGAAATCATCAGTTTTTATTTTCCTGGGATATTTCAGTATTTCCTTTCAACGTACCAATGTAATAATTTTAGTTCTATTCATCTTTTCACAAAATTGTGTATTTTTTGTCTGTCATCTTTTTCTGAGGATAATTAGAAGTAAGATATTGACCATATAAATTAATAAATGTGGATAGTGTCCACAGGACACAGATGATGCCCCCACTTGCATATCATATAGTTATAAAAGGACATAACTGAAGAACGGTAAAAGTGATGCTACCCAAATTTGTACTTGATCTAAGTTTTGTGGTAATGAATATTGTGTATAGGTTTCATAATGTTTGGTTGGGGCAAACTTAAGTTAAAGAATGGAAACTAAAAAGTTTGCAATCTTTCGATTTATAAAGGGGTATAACTCAATAATGGTTAAAATGACACTACCCAAATTCAAATTGATCTGTGTTTAATCAGTGGATGTCAAAATTAAACATTGCATGGAATAAAGCATTGATTGTAGTTGATTCAACTATAATCATGGACAAAGGAAGATAACTCCAATTTTAAAATTACTTGATATTAAGAAGAAAATAAAAAATTTTGCAATTTTTCTATTTATAAAGGGGCATAACTCTAGAACGGTTAGAGTGACGCCACCAAAATTCAAACTTGATCTGTGTTTTGTGGTAATAAGCATTGTGTAGAAGTTTCATAACATTTGGTTGAGGCAAACTAAAATTAGAGAACAGAAACGAAAAATTCAGCAATTTTTCCATACGAAAGGGGCATAACTCTAGAACGGTAAAAGTGACGCCACAAAAATTCAAACTTGATCTGTGTTTTGTGGTAATAAGCATTGTGTATAAGTTTCATAACATTTGGTTGAGGCAAACTAAAGTTAAAGAACGGAAACCAATTTTGGGACGTACGTACGTACAGACAGACAAGGGTAAAACTTATTGCCCCCTCCGCTACGGCGGGGCATAAAAACAGACAAAAACAAGCATCTTATAGCCATCTGTAATTAATTTTACCTTTTTAGATTTTTCCGGATAAGCTTCAACGAGGAATTTAATCTGCTCCTTTTGATCCTGAGAACTTGGTATTGTTTCCTGACTGTCTATGTTGTACTCCACAGTAGCTTGACTGTCTGCCGTCTGAGAATATGAGACAGTCGTTTGACTGTCCATGTCTTCACTGTCACTAGACTCAACACGACGGCACTTCTTCCGTGGAGGAGCAGACTGTTCTGAGTCACTACTGTTAAATCTGATAACTCGTTTCTTCTTCATAGGTGGATTTAATGTTTCTAAATACAGGAAAAGTAGATTGTAAGGTTTCAGTTTTCAGGGAGAATGGGTGCAAGTGTGTGGGTTTACTTAGGAAAGAAGTGATTTAGTACTGTTGATTCATTATTTGTTGGGTTCTGATTTCAGTGGATTTAGTGGTTAAAGTTTGCCACAAATGTTAGTTTTCAAAAATATAAAAATTTCTACAAGCTTGTAATTAGAATTTGTTAAACTATCGATCAATCTACGAAAATTGGTATAGCAAAAATAAATGAATCCACAGTAAGCTTTATTTGATTCACGTACTATATATATATATATATATATATATATATACATATACCACAATAAATATTATCATTTGATTTATGATTCAAATTTCTGCTCTTTAAAGATTGCTGAACAAAAAGGCTTTGCAGTTTGTGTTTGATTAATTCCTTTTTTAAATAACCTGTCTCACCTTACAAAATATGAACTTCAGTGCCAATCTGCCTAAGAATCAGACAGTGGTGAACACATGACAAACAAAGACCCAGTCAAGTTGACATTAATTTATGTTCAAATGTATACTGGTGCGCAAATTTAATATTGATTTCCATTTCCTGTTCTGGTATTACAAGATATAATTTGGTTGAAATGCACTAGAAATTACAATTAAGGGGAGCTAACTCCGTATTTTGCTATCATTCTATAAACCAAAAGTTATCTAGAGATTTCTTGAAATTACCAGACACGCAGAAACCTAAACCCTACTATTTCTCACTCAGGATGAGGGTCACTTCAAAATAGGATGGTTAGTTAGGTGGTTTTTTTTCGGCCATGTTTTGAAATTCTTTTAAATTGCCTGATTCTTATAGATATAACATGAAAAAGTAGCTACTATGAAAAACACAAGAAAGCACACACATATACCGTTTAACTTGCTTTCATCTACATATTCACTCTTTTGAATTCTCTCAATCTATTATGCTGAAAACTAGTTCCACTATGATTTTTGAAACCGATTTTAAACAATGAAGAAATTCCCAATATTTCAATGTTTATGCTTTTCAAGACTATTCTCACCAGTAACTCTTCCAGACATAAATATGTCAACAGCGTCCTCTGTGTTCCATAACTTTATCCTGAGAACAGCAACAGCATCTTTGGTACTGACTTGTGGGAACATATCTTTAATTTGTCTGACCTTGTCTGTTTGTCCTCCATCAAGTTCTTCATCGTCAGAAGATTCCTCAAGTTCATTCCTAACATGTAACTTCTGTTTTCTTTTGGAAGCTGACTTTGTACTGAAAAAAATTGTTAAAAGTATTAAAAAAGTGTTCAATTAAATTTCTTTCATTGTTCTTTTTCAAATTTTCTTGCCGATTCAGAACAAATGTAAATAGAAGCAGGTTGAAGAGGGTAGTGGCTGGTATTCTGATTATAATACTCAGTAAAATGATCATTGATTTCAAAACTATATAACACTTTATATTTTCAGGGTCTTTAATAACTGACTAATCGAAGTTGAAGGCCATACAGTGACTTATAGTTGCCTAGTCATTTTGACTCTGGTGGATAGTTGTCTCATTGGTAAACCACATCTCATCATCAAGGATGCCACAAAATCTGTTGATCAAGAGTAGTTTTGTTTTACCACAATATTTATTGTGATTATATTTTGTGACAACCATTGTCATTTGTCATGATGCCTTGATCTTTAGACAACCAATCACCTGATGACTCACCTTTGACAACCATTGTCATTTGTCATGATGCCTTGATCTTTAGACAAACCAATCACCTGATGACTCACCTTTGACAACCATTGCCATTTGTCATGATGCTTGATCTTTAGACAACCAATCACCTGAAGACTCACCTTTGACAACCATTGCCATTTGTCATGATGCCTTGATCTTTAGACAAACCAATCACCTGAAGACTCACCTTTGACAACCATTGTCATTTGTCATGATGCTTGATCTTTGGACAACCAATCACCTGATGACTCACCTTTGACAACCATTGCCATTTGTCATGATGTCTTGATCTTTGGACAACCAATCACCTGATGACTCACCTTTGACAACCATTGCCATTTGTCATGATGTCTTGATCTTTAGACAACCAATCACCTGATGACTCACCTTTGACAACCATTGCCATTTGTCATGATGTCTTGATCTTTGGACAACCAATCACCTGATGACTTACCTCTGACAACCATTGCCATTTGTCATGATGTCTTGATCTTTGGACAACCAATCACCTGATGACTTACCTCTGACAACCATTGCCATTTGTCATGATGTCTTGATCTTTGGACAACCAATCACCCGATGACTCACCTTTGACAACCAATCACCTGATGAATCACCTTTGACAACCATTGCCATTTGTCATGATGCTTGATCTTTGGACAACCAATCACCTGATGACTCACCTTTGACAACCATTGCCATTTGTCATGATGCCTTGATCTTTAGACAACCAATCACCTGATGACTCACCTTTGACAACCATTGCCATTTGTCATGATGCCTTGATCTTTAGACAACCAATCACCCGATGACTCACCTTTGACAACCAATCACCTGATGAATCACCTTTGACAACCATTGCCATTTGTCATGATGCTTGATCTTTGGACAACCAATCACCTGATGACTCACCTTTGACAACCATTATCATTTGTCATGATGCCTTGATCTTTAGACAACCAATCACCTGATGACTCACCTCTGACAACCATTGCCATTAGTCATGATGTCTTGATCTTTGGACAAACAATCACCTGATGACTCACCTTTGACAACCATTGCCATTTGTCATGATGCCTTGATCTTTAGACAACCAATCACCTGATGACTCACCTTTGACAACCATTGCCATTTGTCATGATGCTTGATCTTTGGACAACCAATCACCTGATGACTCACCTTTGACAACCATTGCCATTTGTCATGATGCCTTGATCTTTAGACAACCAATCACCTGATGACTCACCTTTGACAACCATTGCCATTTGTCATGATGCCTTGATCTTTAGACAACCAATCATCCGATGACTCACCTTTGACAACCAATCACCTGATGAATCACCTTTGACAACCATTGCCATTTGTCATGATGCTTGATCTTTAGACAACTAATCACCTGATGACTCACCTTTGACAACCATTGCCATTTGTCATGATGCCTTGATCTTTAGACAACCAATTACCTGATGACTCACCTCTGACAACCACTGTCATTTGTCATGATGCCTTGATCTTTAGACAACCAATCACCTGATGACTCACCTTTGACAACCACTGCCATTTGTCATGATGTCTTGATCTTTAGATAACCAATCACCTGATGACTCAACTCTGACAACCATTGCCATTTGTCATGATGTCTTGATCTTTAGACAACCAATCATCTGATGACTCACCTTTGACAACCATTGCCATTTGTCATGATGTCTTGATCTTTGGACAACCAATCACCCGATGACTCACCTTTGACAACCATTGTCATTTGTCATGATGTCTTGATCTTTAGACAACCAATCACCTGATGACTCACCTTTGACAACCATTGCCATTTGTCATGATGCCTTGATCTTTTGACAACCAATCACCTGATGACTCACCTTTGACAACCATTGCCATTTGTCATGATGTCTTGATCTTTAGACAACCAATCACCTGAAGACTCACCTCTGACAACCATTGCCATTTGTCATGATGCCTTGATCTTTAGACAACCAATCACCTGATGACTCACCTTTGACAACCATTGCCATTTGTCATGATGCCTTGATCTTTGGACAACCAATCACCTGATGACTCACCTTTGACAACCATTGCCATTTGTCATGATGCCTTGATCTTTGGACAACCAATCTACGGATGACTCGACCTCCTCATCAGATTCTATCACATTCTTCTTGATCAATTTACTTTTCTGTTGAAACACTGGAGATGAGGGACTAGTAGGAATCTCTGGTGTTTCTGGTACTACTGTCTGGGAATCCCCTATATAAATATAAGCTATCAATAATGACACTGTCAATGACTGACTACTGAATTGTCCAGTTTTTCTAGTACTGTTGTCTGGGAATCCCCTAAATAAATATAAGCTACCAATAATGACACTGTCAATGAATAACTAACTACTGAATTGTCACAATTTTCTAGTACTGTTTCCAGGAAATCCCCTAAATAAAAATATATGTGTCATCAATAATAATTTAATAAATGGCTTCCAGTATCTCCAGAGCTTCAGGCCTGGGAATCCTCTAAATGATCACAATTTCAATGCAAGGCTCTCACTTCTAGGTAAATGGTCCAGGGACACAGTTATTGTCCTTTGATTTTCGTGGTCTACAAATAGAGTCCCTAGTGTGGACAGTGTATAACTTGCAATTTTTTTTCATACACCTTCCAAATTTATTTCTTTATATTTTATGCATAAAATAGTAAGAAGGGGGATGAAATTATATGTAAAAAAAATTTGGGGCATGAATTTTTAGGTAAAGTAGTGATTTTGTCCAGTTTGAAAAGGTCAAAAATTAGTATGTCTGAAGCTGTCAAACTGAATTACAGACCCCCTCAATATAAAATTGTCCATATTTTGAGTTAGAGTGGATAGACTTTTCTATAATTTTGATATAATTTGTCCCAAAAGTAGTACACTACACTGTAAAAATCTTTTTTCGATAGAGCAGGTGTGATTTTTTTAATTTGTGTTTTTTGTCTAAAAGTAAAGCACTACGAAATAACTGTGTTCTCGGGCCAAATGGGATGAAGGAGTCCCTTTCCTGTCCGTCCATTCCTTTTTCCTGACCACCAAAAGCATAATCAAGTAGCTTTTGTCATCAGTAATTTTCCTTATAAGTAAATATCTTAAAGTCATATGAAACTTCATATTTAAAAAAAAAAGTTGACTATGTTTTATGTACTCGAAAGGTTAAGTTTTACTATAAAACAAGTGTACATGAACTTTCTTGTAAAAGAAAATCCTTTATATTATCAAAATCTTCAAAAATGCACTGTTATTGAATTATTGTCTTCCTGTACACTTATTTGCCGATATTTTCCCAAATGCAGTGACCTTAACTACGAGACCTCTCGTTAGAACTTCAGACACTGCACAGCGCTAGTGCGAGGGGAAAACCGTGATGAAAGAATGTAAACAAACCTGCACTTGAAGGTAAATAGTAATAATTGATTCCAAACGAACAAATTTAATACAACAAATCATTAAACAACTATTAAGGAAAAGTTTAATTAACAAATGGGAACACATGGAACAAATGTCATGGTTCTACCTATTCACTTATTTGTTACGTTTTCCATGTGCTCTTTGTTGATTGTTTATCAATGTCACAATCCAGTAAACTTCGGCAACACACTCGAAAGTTAATTAGCTTGCAATCAACACTTACTGAATGAAATATTATTTGTCGATAATAGGTTATAGATTCTTAATAAATATAAAAATCTTGCATACATGACTTAGTTTAGTATATATGCATGCATTGGTTCAAAAATTTCGTCTCAATAACATTAAAATTACATGAAACTCGTTTCATATGACTTTGATGCAATGGAAGTCTTTCCTCTGGCCTTTGTTAGTCTTGTATGATTTTTAATTTTAGTTCATTAATATGTTTTGGAGTTTAGTATGATGTCCATTATCACTGAACTAGTACACATTTTTGTTTAGGGGCCAGCTGAAGCATGCCTCCGGGTGCGGGATTTTCTCGCTGTGTTGAAGACCCATTGGTGGCCTTCGGCTGTTTTCTGCTCTCTGGTCGGGTTGTTGTCACTTTGACACATTCCCCATTTCCATTCTCCAGTGTTCTCAATTTTATTTCATACGAGAAACAATGAATATCATAATATCATAAACAGAATAGTTTTCCTCATTGAACTTTAATAAATAAATGATATTTTCTTTTTCTTTTTTCTTTAATCTTCAACAGTGTTGCCTGACATGAACGAAGAAAACTTTAATGGTATTAAAGTTCAGACACAAAACAAAATTGAATTTGTATGTAGTACAAAAAAAGAATTTTTAGTTTCAAAAAGAGAATTCACATCCCCCTATAATTCTGAAATGACTGCACGTTTCTCCAGAATTTCTTGAACTGTTTCTTTTGCTGTTTACAGGGAGGTCGTAGTGACCTACCAATAACACATCAACAGATCTTCCCACTTACCATTTAGAGTTGGTGTGGAACTACATGTATCTACAGTGTCTGAAGGTTGATTTTCTTGGCTGTTTTCTGATCCTTCATCACTGTTGTCTGGCTGGATCTTTTTTACAGGCTTTTTAATAAATCTATACTGCAGCAAGGTGTTTAGCTTAGGATTTCCACTCATTTTACCTGAAACATAACAGAATTAAGTTATGATTTAATTTAACCATGAGAATTTATCAATCTGATGAATGTTATCTTCCTTCTTTAATCCTTCAAGACATGATATAAATGATAAGGTCAAAAGTAAATAAAGAAAAAAATACACATATGAAACAAATCATATATACATTTTGTACTTATTAAAGGGAACTCTTAGTCACTTTGACACCTGATTAAATCTGCATCCTTTCTAGAATGTCAAGCTATAGTCAGTTTGATGCCTTGTCAAATCGGCACCTAATAAGACACTATCATTATTTGTGCCAATCCAGATCAGTTTTGAAATTACACAACTTTCCATTGTCACAAACCAGTTGAAGCTAGCTGGGGTCTTGTTTAATCAATGTATTATGCATAACACTTTTCGAATAGACTTGTTTAAACCATCATAAACACTTCAAACAAGTTATTTGTATGAATTAAATTTGTGTTTCAAAAAATTAGATCATAATCAATCATAATTTCAAAATGTGCACTTTCTTAACTTTTTCCTCCCTCAGCTAATTATTGATGCCATTTGTTTTTGCGACATTTGACCCAAAAAGGAAGTTGTCTAAGTGACTGTTTTGTGGATCAGATTTAATAGCAATAAGGTGTATATAGTACATGTAGTTCTTTTGGCACCTGTGATGTTCAATCAGCATTTGATAAAACATACTACATTGTTTGTATTCACATTTTTGTCCTTTTGGTCAACGGATAGTTGCAATTGTCTCATTAGCAATGATGCCACATTAGCAATATTAATCCTTATATCTTTATATATATAAATTGATTTTATTTGTGTACAACAATTAACTACATGTATAACAGTGTAAAATTAATCAATCAACAAGCAATTGGAGAGATTCATCAAAATATGAAAATTTCATTAAGTTAGTATGTATGTTTGGGTTGATACCTCCGTTATTCGGAGCTCCCCTCGAAAGCTGTGAGGGTACAGTGCAGTCTGCGGCGTTAAGCGGTAGCCCTAAGCCCCTGACTAGTAAAAATATCATCGGACTTGTGCAGAAGTACTGGTGATTGCCCGACCGGTCTAGTGAACATCTGAAATCGTTTGCGAAATTGTAGTAGTTATTTTATTGAATCTATGAGAACAAGTTATAAATTTGTCGCCGACATTGTTTTCATCCGTTTACTGGTATCCCTATTCAATTATATACGGTCGATCACCCTTCTAATAAAAGGAAACCAGTCATCAGCGCGATATAACTAAATACCAATGAAATTGAGAACGAGGCTCGACCACGTGCTTGCAATAAACACAATCTATAAATACCGCTCAATGTAAACAAACAATTAAGGATTCGATCTCATTCGATACTCAAATGGAAACAGGGGCCTATCCCAGGTAAAACATTGAAAAGTTGAAAATGCCTTCATGAATAACTGGAGAAGTTTCGAGTTAAAAAAACCTATGCAGAAAACGATCTAGGCATTTTATTATTTTTTTAAAAACAAAATTAACGAAAGTGACAATATAGAGGGTAGTGATACGTTATTTTTTAGGATAGAGAATAATGGGCAATAAAACATGAAGAATATTTGTTTACAGAAAAATTGCCTAAAAAATAAAGAATTGAGAAAAATGAGGTTTTAAAATATAAAGAATTGAGAAAAATAGCATAACAAAATAAATAATAAAGAAATAAAGGCCCCTTCCAGATCCAAAAGATGTGCCACACTTGACTGACTTACTATTCCCCTAAAAGTAACAATCCCTAAGTTCAGTAATAATTTACTAGCGCTTATTTTACTTGAAATGGTACAATTTTATGGAAAAGATTTTTTTTTTTTTTTGGCAAAAGAACTATTATAATTTTTCATTGGAGAAAATAAGAATTTTGCATTTGACCTGGAGAAAAAAACAACATTTTTTGATAAGTTATATTCACTTTCAGATACAAAAATGTAACCTCAGAATGCAGGATTTTACATCTAATTTTCCAAAATTTTCTTGGGGGGGGGGGGCATGCCCCCAAACCCTCCTATTAGGTTCAGATCACTTTGTGATCCTCACCGGTGACACAAAATTTTCAGGTCTAGTAAACATCAATTCGGGCTAGGTTTTTTTTTAATCAACTAGCCCTTGGAAAAGTTTTTGGGACAGACTGACAGTGGTATCCATGAACATGATGAACACTCTATAGGATTAATGGAGATATGTCACTAACATATTATGTACAACCCACCATCAAGGGCAAAATCCCCAACTCAACACCACAGGAAGTCTGTTATGGCTATTTAATATGTTTTTTTAGATGAAAATGTACATTTAATATTTCTAGTGAAATAATTACTATCAAACCAAACCACCAATCACTATATATAACACCATACAAATTTAATGTTTTCAGGAAAAATAAATGAGTTTCTCAGATATTTGGTGAACTCCAGTTCTAGCTGTTTCAGAAATGTCGGTTTGTTTTTCTAAAAACTAGTAATTACAATGCGAAATATGTTCTAGTTACTCCTTTGGCCGATCGTTTGATATTCTCGCTTAACTGATTTGATTTGTGTTCACTCCACCTTTTAGTTTTAAAGTGAATTGTTTTCCAAGTCATTACGTTAGAATTCTTTAGAGTAATAAGATCGAAAAATTTTGAAGTTAGAAGTTTGATGTTAAATGTTCGACGATGACCGACAGACCTCGCCGAGGCGTCCACGGGTTGAATTATAAGTCACTAGCAGAGTACGGAATCCCAGGCGCAGGGGAAACCAAAGAGGAGAAGAAACTGGAAAAAGATCCCAACAGTGTAAAAGAAAGTTGGACGTGAGGGATGAGAAAAAGCACAAAGCAGTGCAAAGAAGAAGTTGGAGGCAGCCATCAATCTTGATAGATCATTCAATGAAGATGATGTTGAAGACGAGGAGTTGAGATGTTTAAGGCGGAGTTAAAACACAGAAGAAGATTTAAAATCACACAGATTACAAAATGAAAAGATGAAGTTGAAGGAAGAGCTAAAGAAAACAGCTTGAGTTAGAAAAGGAGAAAGGTGAGAGTAAAAGTACATTACATAAGAAAGTGGCTACGACATCTAGTTACAAAAATAAAGGAAAGCTTTGAAGGAAAAATCAATAAAGACCCTTCACTAAATGAACTTAGGCAATTCGAGAAATTAAATGAAATAGTAGACAAAAAGTTATCAAAATTAGGTCTTCTTGAGCAATCAATTGATTCTGATTCGTCTTCTAGTACTTCATCTGAAAAATCTCGCTCTGTTACTGTTAGGAAGGGAAAAAAGAGAGTAGAATGTATCAGGGTTTCGGATAGTTCCGAGTCAGGGTCGGATATTGACGAAAAGAAAAGAGGAAAGACAAGAAAACAAAGTCCGAATTAAAGCAAAGGCTTCCGACAAAGTCAAGACTCAATTGCTCTGGCCTCAATCCGCCCTTCAATATGAATTTGTTAACAGTCGGTGTCCTTTAACGATTTAGATCCTAAACTTTTACTGCAGGTGAACTGGAGATAATTACAAGTAAAACATTTCAGAAAAAGAGAGATCAGGTCGGTTAAATCTGCTTAAGAAGATTACGTATTATAGTAATATTTATTCTTGGAAAGGTCTGCTATCTTTTTATGCTGCGTGGTTACATAAAATTGAGTTAGGTCAGAAGTCCTGGGATGATGACCCATCGTCTATCAGTTCCTATTCTTACTCAGTGCGTTCTGCCTAAAGCAAAACATCGAGTTTTTCCGCTAAGTCGTCGGAAAATAAAGATGATCAGGTTTGGTTTTGTACTCTATTTAATAGAAACCGTTATGCGCACAAAGGATCACATACAACTTTCATTAAAGGTCAGCAAAGAGTAGTTCAGCACATTTGTGCAGTATGCTGGAAAAAGATTAAAGCAAACTAAGTCATCCAGAATGTGCTAACTCTTGTCCTAATTTTCCAAAGTCCGGATGACTAGATATATCTTTTCTCCGATGAATCCTGATGCCGAAATTTTCTATCCGGAGTATTTGAAACGAGATCTCGACGTAAAAATTTTCAAGTTCACCTACGGTGTTATATGAAGGTAATGGGAGTTCCCAAACTGTTTAGTTTGTAAAGAAGTTCACAATCTCGATAAAAATTGGTTTGAGTATTTAGAGATCTGTAGCAGATCACGAAGTCATTATGAGTTCGAATAAGTACAATTTTGAGGAGAGTAAAATCCCAGTGGTTTCGCTTTTAAATATAGACTTCTTCAAATTTATGTTATCAGATTATATTGATAGAAACATTTGTCAATTTTGGAATTCGGGTTTCCTATTGGTTGTGAAAATTATACTGACTTTTCTGCTGAGAAGGTCGTTCAAAATCACAAGGAGCTGTCGAGTTTCCGGATGATTTAGATAAATATTTGAAAAAGAAATCGAAAAGAAAGCAATATTAGGACCGTTTCACGTAAATCCGTTTTCTCATGATATTGTTATTTCCGCTGAATAGTGTTCCCAAAAAGGTTCTCAGGAGCGGAGGATCATCTTGGATTTAAGTGTAAGAGGAGGGGTGCTATCAACGGTTATATCGACAAAGACAGCTATTTAGGAATGAGGTTCATTTAAAATACCCAAATGTTGATGCATTAGTAGAGCTTATTAAAAAGCATGGTCGAACTGTCTTATTTTCAAACGGGACTTGAGAAGGGCTTACAGACAAATTTTCATTGACTTACATGATGTTCACTAAGTTGGATACAAATGGAATGATCATTTATATTTCGATAGAGTTCTCAGCATGGGTTTGCGATCAGCAGCTCATATATGCCAGCGTGTTACAAATGCAGTTGCTTTCATGTTTCGACAAATGGGATTTGATATAGTTAACTATTTAGATGATTTTATGGGGTGGAATCAGTTGACAGAGCTGATAAGGCATATATTGAGTTAAAGCGTTTACTTGATTCTTGTGGTTTAGAAGAATCATTTCATAAGGCTGTGTCCCTAGTACTAGGATGGAGTTTCTGGGGATAATATGTGATACCAGTAAACTTTTGTTACAAATTCCTGACGATAAATTAAAAGATATTCAGGAAATTTTACATTTTGGACAAACAAGAGATCAGCAAAATTACGCGATATTCAATCTTTGGTAGGAAATTAAATTTTATGGCGAGCTGTGTTAGACCTGGACGTGTATTTATGAGCAGGTTGCTTAATTGGCTAAGATCAGCATACGATCAAACTGGTTATATTGTAGTGCCTAGTTATGTTCAAAAGATATATTGTGGTGGGTCAATTTTCTACCTCATTACAACGAATTTCAATGATGATGTTGGAGGAATGGTCGAAACCGGATGAAGTTTTTTCTTCTGACGCTTGCTTGTCGGGTTGCGGCGGTTGGTTTAGTGGAAAATTCTTTCATCAAGTTTTCCGAATTTATTATAGATTCTAATTTACATATAAACTGTCTCAATTATTATCTCTCATAGTATGTTTAAAGTTGTGGGCGCAGTGCTTTAGGGAAAGAAAATTCGTATTATAATGCGATAACATTACTTCTGTTACTGTAATTAACACTGGTAAGTCCAGAGATACCTTTTACAGTGTTGTCTTAGGGAACTTTGCTATATTGCTGCTATATACTAATTTGAGATTCGGGCTGTTCATTTAGCAGGAACTGAGAATAGGTTACCAGATTATTTATCGAGATGGCATACATCGGATAAATTTGCTGCATTGTTCTATAATGCCGTATCAGGTTCATTGCAAGAGTTTAGTGCGGAAGAACATTTGTTTAAATTTTCGCATAACTGGTAAATACGTTGGTATAGTTTGAGCAAACATTGGACAGTCAATAAAAGAATTTTGAATGCTTTTCAGAATTAGAATTAATACAGTTAAAGAGGATGTTAGAGTTTCTACTAGAGCTGCATATGCGCTAGGATCAAAGAAAACTTATTAGTTCAATAGAGAGCCTTTTACTATTTTGCACTTACTTTAATATGAGTTTTATTCCTGCAAATTTGGATACTATTTGCTGTTATGCACAATTTCTCAGTCGGTCTTTTAAATCTGTAGAATCTATTAAGAATTATATTAATGGTGTAAAAGTTATGCATTTAATGTTGGATTGTACCTTTCCACACTTAGACAGTTTTGTTTATAAGTTACTGATTAAAGGATTGTCACGAACCAAGTTACATATGCCACGTGAGCTTTACCCATTTCGCCAGATATTTTATTGGAGATGGTGAAACATCTTAATTTAGAAAGTTCTTCTGATTGTGTATATTGGTGTCTTTTTGTTTGCCTTTTCTTAATGTCTAGGAAATCTAATTTAGTTCCAGATTCTAGTTCTCAATTTGATAAGAATAAGCAATTGACCAGAGGTAAAGTCTTTGTTGTTAACGACATTGCTATAGTTGTTTTGAATGGACTAAGACTATTCAACATGGAGAAAGAAGATTAAAGATTCCGTTGGTTAAAATTCCTGGCTCTGTCCTTTGTCCGGTTTCTGCCTATAATCGTATGTGTAGTAAAATTCGCATCTAATGATTCCCCTGCCTTTCTTATGAGTAAGAAATCGAAGTTGGTACCAGTCACTTATGCACAGTTCCAGAATAAACTGAAATCTGTTATTCAGAAGACAGGAGAGATCCTAATTCATATTCATCACATAGTTTTAGGAGGGTGGTGCCACTTTTGCATTTAGTTCTCACGTGCCTAGTGATCTGATTCAGTTACACGGAGACTGGGCAAGCGATGCCTATAAGATATATTTAGAATTTTCTATGAAGGATAAAATTTCAGTTGTTAGAAACATGGCAAATTTTGTTTAATTGTCTTTCAGAGTTGTGACCAATAAGAAGGTTTTGGTATTTACAGACTCTATAGGAAATATTTGGATGACATATTTTGCATGGATTTGGTCGCGATCAGAGGAGCCAGGATAAATTCTTTAAGAAACATGATTAAGGGTAGAGAAATATGTTTAGCTAACTATTCTCATATTATTATTCACTTAGGTACTAATGATATAGTTAATAACTCTGTTGACAAGATTATTGCTGATTATAAGGAACTAATTGTTACTATCAAATCTTATTCATACAGTATGAAGATTTTATTTCTTCTATTCTGCCAAGGCCTGTTGATTTTTCGTATACAGGTAACAAGTGTAAAAGTGTTAATCTAGAATTGAGCAAGATGTGCTCTAAGAATAATTTTAAGTTATATTAGGTCTTTTAAAGATTTTTCATAAAGGCATTCCAGTCAGGTCATTATTTGCCTTTAAAGATGGTGGGCTTCACCTTAACGAAGCTGGGCAATACTAATTATGCAAGTGTTTTCAGCACCTATTAATCATATGTAAATAATTTAGTATTGTGTATTTTGTCTTTATGTATGTGGTAATTATTATTTAGTTTTTATAGGCTAGCCTTAAGGAAGTGTTTCATTCCTTAGGTTTTGAATTTTCAAGGGAGTGTTTCATCCTTTGGATTCATGAATGTATGTCACTTTAAGGTAGACCTACTTTTAGGAGAGATTTCCGTTCGCATCTCCTAAGTAGTACTAGCAGCTGAAGAAGTGGTTTATTCTTCCTGCTTGAGTTGAACTTTCAAGAGAGTGTTCCATCTCTTGGGTTTAACCGCTCCTTTAGCTTATTTGGTTTTGTTTGGCGGGCTTGTTTGGCGGATATTTAATTTTGTGGCCCGCCATTAAATGTATTTTCCTAGCTATAACTTAATAAGTATTAGTATTTGTATATGTATTGGTATTTGTTCTTTATATTATTGTAATGACATGTATGTGAAGATTTTGTTTTCGCCAAATAAATTTATATTATTATTACAGTCTTTAATGAAGCCAAAAGTAATTGGTTTGTTTTTCTAAAAACTAGTAATTACAATGCGAAATATGTTCTAGTTACTCCCTTTGGCCGATCGTTTGATATTCTCGCTTAACTGATTTGATTTGTGTTCACTCCACCTTTTAGTTTTAAAGTGAATTGTTTTTCCAAGTCATTACGTTAGAATTCTTTAGAGTAATAAGATCGAAAAATTTTCCCACCCTCCTCCCTTTTATAGTGTTTGAAAATATTTAATTTTATTTATTTTATTTTATTTTTGCATATTTTGCATCAGTGACTTATCGGCGGATATTTAATTTTGTGGCCCGCCATTAAATGTATTTTCCTAGCTATAACTTAATAAGTATTAGTATTTGTATATGTATTGGTATTTGTTCTTTATATTATTGTAATGACATGTATGTGAAGATTTTTGTTTTCGCCAAATAAATTTATATTATTATTACAGTCTTTAATGAAGCCAAAAGTAATTCACAACTAAAGAAATGTGCTGACATCTTTTTTCTAGTATTTTTTGTACAAAGTCTTACTAGGTGATTTCCCTAGTTCAAAACGTCTTGAAAGATCAATATAAAAGTCGACCAAGTGTCAAACTTCTAGCATTCTCATAACAACACAATATTCTGCAATCGAGCGATTGGTTGTCCGTGAAGCTGAAAAATGGCGGGTACAAGTACTACAACCAGCGATCTTTTGAGGCATTTCTTTGAGATTTAGGCCTAGCAAGAACATGCATTGAGAGAAAATATATTTCATAAAGCTGTCTTTCTTTTAAAATGTCTTATTTGATTTATACTGATACATTCAAGGCGATTTTATGGTGACATTTTACCACATTTTTCTTTGTCCAGAATCTGAGACAGTTGAAGAATGAAACGTGCCTTCAGATTAGAGAGTTTTTCAACCTAAAACCTGTACAACAATCCCGAACTCACACTGAGTCTAATGTGAGCAAATCCATTTACTAATTAAAAGTACTTGTTTATTTGTTTGTTTGTTTAGTAAAATTATTTAAATGAGTCAAAAAATAGATAAAATTTAATCTACATAGTGATATGAACTATTTTACACTACACTTATCATGAAAAAGACTTCAGTGATAAATATTTAAACTGAGATTTCATGTTTTCAAATTTCAATTTGTGTCCAGTATCCTGGCATAACTACATCAACAGTTATACATCTTAAAAAGAAAGGACACAAGAAAGAGCGTTGCGCTTTCAATCGGTAATGACTACAATATCTTAGTCATATAAAAATTTATTCAATTCGAAAATTCCAACACTGGAAGGTAGATGCACAATTGCTTTACTTTATATGTAAACAGAAAATCTTCGATAACCATACTAATTAAGAGATTATTTGAAATACATATAATATTATTTAATTTTTCTAGTAAAACTTTGTGAATTGATGTTTGATACAAGTGCATATCATCTTTCAATATTATAAAAGAATATCAAACTAATATTCTGTGTTAATCTTTATTGCATGAACAATGGAAAAATAACAAAATACCCTACTCAGTTCTCCATAAATTATATATCATAGACCTCCACACTTGATTACGACTAACAGATAGATATTTCTTAAATATTTGTGGACCTCCATAATTTGATTCAGGATCTCCACAATCGAATTTCATAATATCCTGAAATATTTCAGTACTTGCATAATTCGAATTCTGGATGTCCTGAAAAAAATTAGGAGCTCCAGAAATATTTCAGGTATCACGAAATCGAATTATGAATGTACTGAAATATTTCAGGATATCCTGATCCTGATAAAAGGAACTTGATTATTGAGGTCGGACAGAAGTATACCATGAAGTCCATAATTATTCATTGATGTCCTGAACTCGCATTACGGAGCTCCTTGAAAATAATAATTTTGACTAAATCTGAGCCTCATTAGTTGATGTTGTACGTCATTTTGATCTCGGCGTATTATTATCTGTTCAACAACCCTATTGCTCGAGAAAAAAAAAAAAAAAACACTTTTAGGTGCTGACATTTTCTGTTGCTAACCTTTATTGTTTTGAGGTTTATGTGTGAGTTTTACGTGTTAAACTTGGTGGTTCATGGCTGAACCTTTAATCAATTCTGTATTTTTCCTCCAAAGAAAGCTTTTAGCATGACATACTAGTCATTTGAAATAACATTCAATTTTTTTTCCGGCCATAAACTAAGAGAATATGTTATTAAAAAAAAAAATTAAGTTTTGAGAACTATCTCAAAATTTCAAGAACTTTTAGTGGAGGATAACGTTTTCACAAGGTAGCTTACACAAGGCTTCAGATAAGTAGCAATTGGACCTAAGAAGTTCCCCAACACAGCATAATACAATCGTTATAGCATGTTTAATTTCGTTACATTCTTTATGGAATTGAAAGAAAGGATATAGCGTGTCAATCCTTGATACAAAATCACTTCACGCACATGAAAAAAACCCTAAAGAAACACAAATTTTACAGCTGTTCTTCATCTCAAAATCACTTTGCGGTCCTTAAAGAGGCTTGTTCCTCCAAGTCTGGAACCTGCAGTTCAGTGGTTGTCGCCGGTTGTTGTCTAAGTGTGAAACCTAAGTCAGGCTATTAGTTGTACTCTATATTGTAACACTTTTGCAATACAGGTGCATTTCAAAGCTTACTGTACGGATATATAGTATGATATTTCCTCATTGTTAAAGGCCTTGCGGTAACCTGTAGTTGTTTTCATACTTTCCTTTTTACGAGTTAGAAAGATGTCTCATTGGCAATCTTACCTCATCTAATTCATATACATATATATCATGTAAATGGTAATCCTGTTGGTAGATGGACTCACGGGATGACATATATATTATGTAAATTGTAATCCTGTTGGTAGCTGGACTGGATGACATATATATCATGTAAACGGTAATCCTGTTGGTAGCTGGACTCACGGGATGACATATATATCATGTAAATGGTAAGCCTGTTGGTAGCTGGACTGGACGACATACATATTATGTAAATGGTAATCCTGTTGGTAGATGGACTCACGGGATGACATATATATTATGTAAATGGTAATCCTGTTGGTAGATGGACTCACGGGATGACATATATATCATGTAAATGGTAATCCTGTTGGTAGATGGACTCACGGGATGACATATATATCATGTAAATGGTAATCCTGTCGGTAGCTGGACTCACGGGATGACATATATATCATGTAAATGGTAATCCTGTTGGTAGCTGGATTGGACGACATGTATATCATGTAAATGGTAATCCTGTTGGTAGCTGGATTGGACGACATGTATATCATGTAAATGGTAAGTCTGTTGGTAGCTGGATTGGACGACATATATATCATGTAAATGGTAATCCTGTTGGTAGCTGGATTGGACGACATATATATCATGTAAATGGTAATCCTGTTGGTAGCTGGATTGGACGACATGTATATCATGTAAATGGTAATCCTGTTGGTAGCTGGATTGGACGACATGTATATCATGTAAATGGTAAGTCTGTTGGTAGCTGAACTGGACGACATATAGTCTAGTTCAGCAGAGGGGAGCAACGTTTGTACACACACACACTGGTTTTATGCCTGTACCAAGTCAGGCTATCTGTGTTGTTCGTGGTTGTCTATCTTATTCGTAGTCATGGTTATATATGGTTTGTGTGGTTTGTTGTACTGTAGTTTGACAATTCCTGTTACTATTTTTAGTTTGTTGTACTGTAGTTTGACAATTCCTGTTACTATTTTTAGTTTGTTGTACTGTAGTTTGACAATTCCTGTTACTATTTTTAGTTTGTTGTACTGTAGTTTGACAATTCCTGTTACTATTTTTAGTTTGTTGTACTGTAGTTTGACAATTCCTGTTACAACTTTTAGTTTGTTGTACTGTAGTTTGACAATTCCTGTTACTATTTTTAGTTTGTTGTACTGTAGTTTGACAATTCCTGTTACTATTTTTAATTTGTTGTACTGTAGTTTGACAATTTTTTATGTATTATTGACTTCTTAATAAACATGTATTCCAGACTCACTATCAACCATTTAGTATCACTTAATTTTTAGATCTGTGTTTGCTTTACCATAATATTTAAATCGATTTTTAGTATTTTTCTTCTTTATATTGATCACTTTAGTCTTTATTGTTTAAAGAAGTTGTACAAAAATTCCAATCAAATGTAAAAAATTGGTAAAATATAATATTTCGTGTTAAATGTTGTTATTTAACATGCAATTATACTTAATCATTAGACGTTGAATAATTTAAAGATTTGCATGAGGAGATCGAACAGAACAATAAATAAATGCATATACGATATCATACAACGCGTCTTTTAAAAATGACTTAATGTTTACGGATCGGTTGACTCTTTAATCAATTATTGTCTCACTTGGCTCAGAGAATGCATGCATTAAAATGTAGTTCCTACACTGTAATTTTTAAAATTGAAAAATAAAAAAGAAGAAAAAAAAAGATCATTATCGGACAAGACACTTTAAAATACATGTTAGCCAATGGAATCAAAAGAATGAATACGGACGAGCTATAGTTTAGAGCCGTAAGTTTGTGGTTCATTGCTCGATATTTCTGATATACCATTGACACAATGTTTAACTGTTCTACATACAGAAGCGTTCTACAATTATCGATAGTTTTACTGATTGTCAAGGAATTTGGATCGTCCACTGTGCGTGCACAATCAGGAGATAATTATACTACAAAACCTTGTGTGACAAAACCCTTTGTTGAAACATGGGACAAGGAAGATTTTCCTAATCCTCAGACGGATATTAACAGTGACTTTTGTGGGAGAGGATGTAAATCTTCTTGGATATGTGACCCTGGACATATTATAAGTACTGAGCAAGGTAAAAAATACTATTAATTGAAATAAAATGAAACTAAACCTGGACTTGAGCAATGGTACGTTGAAAGACTGATTTGCTACCATTCGATTTCATTAATAGCAGTGGCGTATCCATAGAAATTTCTACAGTCTTTTCGTTATGTCCTGATGTAGCCTATATATGTGTTTTCCAAACTTTTATTCATATCAAAAGAATGAGCAAAAGGTAGCAAATGAAATAAAATTGTTTCTTATTGTGTGTACCAACTTAAGAAAAATGAGAGAGAAGTTAAATAAAAATGAAAAAAAATATAGCGTTCCTATCAGTCATTCAGTTCTTTTCCTGTTATATTTTTATATATTTAAACTCTTTAATGCTCCTCGTGGACCCTATGTATAAGTTGCAAAAAGATAAATTTAATATTTAATTTCCAACCCTTCACATTCCTTCAGAAATGAAGAAAAATAACCCTAAAAAATGTCAACTAAATTGAGGAAAACGGAAAGTATACATACAAGTCCATGAACAAGCATAAACAATAACAAGCTCTGGGCGGGTGTTAAATTGTAAACTGATGAAATTTCGATGCCAGGACATCACTTGCTTGTTTAACGTCCAGTGACAAATATTTGATGCAGTCTCAGGACGATAACACATTAACAATAATACAATAGGTATGTTTTGGAAGGATGAATGACGGGAGATTTGGGCTGATACTGGAAAATAAGGATACGTTGTTGTATTGGAACAGAAACGTTGCCTTACTGACTCCCTGGAGAGTTGTTGCCAGTGTTCTCTAACGTGCAGAGCCTTAGTATATAAATGTGATTTTGCTTTAATAATGCAAACTTGCATTGCACATTTCTAATAACTCAGATAAACTCAGGTATAAAGATACTAAAACGATCACTCGACATCAACGTAAATGTATTATGTAATTCCTATCTTGTAGCTGACGGCTTGGACAAAGAGATTGAAGCTATACGTACAACAACACCTTGTACGTGTTTGTCTTGTGAAGATGAAGGAGGGTATATCATTTCGATAGCGTTGGTACCCTCGATTACTTACATATCAGGGTGAGTTATCTACCGTAAGTATTTGATTGGTTGAAAACACACTACTACTGCTTATGAACTAGGTACATATGGGGGTCTGGATGGGGTTTGTAGAATAGAGAATAATGGTCAAAACATACAGAATAAATGGCAAAAAATATATGGATGGGGAATAATGGGTAAAAGATAAAGAAAGAAAATAGAAAAATGGACAAGAAAAGTTAAGAATACAGAAACGAAGGACCCACATCCAGACCCTTAAATGTGAAAATAGATGTTTGATGAGCATCAATGAGACAAAATCGTACAGAAAACATATGTATATATATATCGTAACATTTACCATAGCTGAATAGGTCTATTTTGTAAAAATGAAAATGTCAAAGGTTTTCCATAAAGTGTGTTTGGATACTAACTTGATCTAACCACTACTAGATTACCCATTCACTATATTGATTCGAAGAACAAGTTAAACAATACTAAAGTACATTGCAAATGCAATACAATGTGCTATTAGATACATCAATGACTATTCTCTGAAGGATTAAATCAATTATTTCATGGGTTATAGCCATCATCTTATTGTTTTATCTATGGATGAGTTGTTTTTTTAAAATAATTTACAGGGATAAAGACATATCTGGCATTTGCACCGCATATTATTAAGTAATACTAAAATATTTTATTGCATTTTCTTTTCATTCAATGAGAAACAGTTGCACAATCTTTTGGGAAAAATATATATATATATATATTAAATGACTGAATAATAGTCAACGATAAATCTTACGGGGCGATGGATCATATAAATATGATACAGTACACTACAAAATATAATATATAACCAGTCTAAAGGTACAACATCACCAAAAATGACAATAAACGAACAAATGTAACTATAAATATTTCGGATAACAGATATCCTTCATCAATATGAGCACGATATAAAATGAATCAGATCAAACTATTCTGGGTATTAAACTAAAGCAATCTTGATTTCTATACAATAAAAAGTGAAACAGTTTACCCGACATCATATGTAGAGACGCTAATAAATTTTAAAATTTCAAAAACGACTCAAAGACATGCCTAAAATGAAAATAGTAATTAGAGATATGAACTGGCACAACTCTAAAATTCCAAAGTGACGTCAGTTAAGATGTTACAACAACTGTGTGTAAATTCATTCCCAAAAAAAAAAAAAAAAAAAAAAAAAATATGCAGCACTGATCGATATAAGCTGGTAAAATATGTCAAACAGAGGTTGCGTATTTATCATCCCAAATAAATAACAATATGTAATTCCTATCTTGTAGCTGACGGCTTGGACAAAGAGATTGAAGCTATACGTACAACAACACCTTGTACGTGTTTGTCTTGTGAAGATGAAGGAGGGTATATCATTTCGATAGCGTTGGTACCCTCGATTACTTACATATCAGGGTGAGTTATCTACCGTAAGTATTTGATTGGTTGAAAACACACTACTACTGCTTATGAACTAGGTACATATGGGGGTCTGGATGGGGTTTGTAGAATAGAGAATAATGGTCAAAACATACAGAATAAATGGCAAAAAAAATATATGGAATGGGGAATAATGGGTAAAAGATAAAGAAAGAAAATAGAAAAATGGACAAGAAAAGTTAAGAATACAGAAACGAAGGACCCACATCCAGACCCTTAAATGTGAAAAATAGATGTTTGATGAGCATCAATGAGACAAAATCGTACAGAAAACATATGCATATATATATCGTAACATTTTACCATAGCTGAATAGGTCTATTTTGTAAAAAATGAAAATGTCAAAGGTTTTCCATAAAGTGTGTTTGGATACTAACTTGATCTAACCACTACTAGATTACCCATTCACTATATTGATTCGAAGAACAAGTTAAACAATACTAAAGTACATTGCAAATGCAATACAATGTGCTATTAGATACATCAATGACTATTCTCTGAAGGATTAAATCAATTATTTCATGGGTTATAGCCATCATCTTATTGTTTTATCTATGGAATTTTTTTTTTTAAATAATTTACAGACATATCTGGCATTTGCACCGCATATTATTAAGTAATACTAAAATATTTTATTGCATTTTCTTTTTCATTCAATGAGAAACAGTTGCACAATCTTTTGGGAAATTATAAGTAAATATATATATATATATATCAGGATATACATATGTGTGTGTGTGAGTATGTGTGTGTGTGTGTGTAGGAAAATTTTAAAATGTGCAGTTAGCGCTAATCATGCCAATTAGCCCAGAAAACAAAGGACAGTTTTTTTCTGTCATAAAATATAATAATAATAATTATTTAAATAAAAAATAAAAGCAACTTTAAAACAATATAATTGACATGTTTCCTCATAGCACTCGAAGCTGGTTATATAACCTTGTCTATCACCAATGTTGTAAATCGTTTTAATCTCCCTAAAATGATGTGCATGACAACTATCCTTAAACATACAAACTCTAATTTCTTATAAGTGCATTCAACACCAAAAACTCCCCTTCTACAGGAACTCACCCCTTCCCCTTGACTATGTATCTTTAATCAAACACAAAGCCTGATATCCTTACCCAAATTTTAAATATCCGTAGATATCATGTTAATATTCATTTGGAATAACAATATAACACATTCCTTTCATCGCAAACCGTTTGTTTTTATCACAAAAACAATAAGAGCAATACGAATTTACAATGAGGCTATATAGATGTGGGAGTTGGTTTGGTCAGTTTTCTAATATAACGTCGAAATACATATAATTAGTTCCACTGATGTATTTAAAACTTTTTCTAGAGTAGCCGGACAGATAAGCACTAGGGAATACGGAAAGATGTCACATAGTAACATGCACATTTTATGCAGTTAAATCTATTATAAATAAAATTCTAAATGATGAACATATATATATTTTCTGCTTGACCCGAAATAAAACAAATACATTAACAATGCAACATAGCTTAAGCAAAATTTTTATGAGAAGTATAATATTTGTAATGTATTATATGACATGAAATCAAACTGGAAGACTGCCTATGAAGAAATAGGGAAAAACTGATACGAATAATTCTATAGACTTTTTGAATGGGTGAGTTATCTGGCACAAGCATGCCGCAGAGGAAATAATCTGGTATAGCCACGCTCAAGATATTTTGTAGAAGGGAAGTCGTCTGGTATGCATGCAAGCATGCCCAAGAGCTATTCTACGAAATCTAGAATAGGACATACTGAAAAGGCTTTCATTGTGATAATGATGAATTATTAAAAAAAAAAAATATGTAGAAGAATAGCGAAAAACTAAAATTTTAAGAGCAATATTCAAAATCAGATTAAGAATTAAAAACGTTCCAAGGCGCCTCAATAATGAACCAGTTGCTTCTTAGAAGATCTCAAATAAATGACGATAAAAGGCAAAATCGGTGAACTTAACGCGACGACAACTTGTGTAACATTTCGTGGAATGCCTTGTTACATACATAATATAATTCAGGGGAGATAACTGATATCAAACCGTTCTAATCCAGAAAGAACAATACTGGCATCTGCTCCTATAGATAAACATTTAATCAATTCCAAGGATGAAGAAAATATGTTTGTAATTGTCTTTATTACATCTTCATGTTGTATTTGTATATGTATCTCAACAATACATCAAGTTATCACGTAGTTTCAATTATAGATGATTAATTTGGTTTGATTAATAATATATGCACAAGTCACACAGATTCAGATGCATTACTGTATTTTGTCATACTAGCACTCTTTTTTAATTGCAGTATAAGATAATGAAATATAAAAAAAAATACAAGTAGATATCGACTCTGGCAGTCTGCTGAGCAATGTTTTCAATGCCACATAGAATAAGGAGATGTGGCATGGTGGCATATAAAACAACTATCCAACAAAGGCAAAATGGCATGGATTTAAGCAACTGTATGTTAAGTTCTTATACATACATTGTTTTAAATTCTAATTTATAGTTGATGCATACATGATATATTTCCCACTATAGACAATGTTTCAACTGTCTCTGTATATTATGCCTTGTATTGTTATTCTTATGATCTATAATGTTTTGTGTTGTCAACATTGAAATTGTTGTTAACATTCTTGTCATTTGGTGTCTGGTGTATAGTTGTCTCATTTGTGATCATACCACATATCCTTATTTGCTGCTGTTTTCATACAGTCATTGTTTTAACATAGATTCATTGTGAAAAATGGTCATTCAAACTTGAAATAAAATATTAGCTAAAAATAAGAGCTATATTAAGGGCCCTATCTATCATTTATTTTTGAAGAAGTATCGGATTGGGCATTGTGTACTTATTCTTTTTATTTCGATCTTTTTCGATTTAATATATAGCTGTATAAAATTTTGCCCAGAAACATCACCTTAAGACCAAAAGACAAAGATGTGAACAACATACGACCTTCAACAATGAACAAAAACTCATGACGTATAATAGTATATAAGTTAAAAGAATGAAAAGAAGCTAGCATTATCCATTAACTTCACGTTCCGCTATATAGAAAATTGTCCTCCAACTAAATAGTTCAAAGTTTGGCGTACGCTTCTATCCAATCGAACTTGAAATAAAGGATACAACAGATACAGTTGTAACATGAATGGTAATTTTTCCTTTGATCTTCGAGTGAGTTAACTTCGGTTATTTTAGAGAGTGCGTTAACTGAATGATTTTTAGTTATTGCACTCTCCAGTCCCGCTGTGTGTTGCTTGTTATAGGAAAAGCAAGAATGAGAGGAGCTTAGACCAGTGCTCTAACTTCCATCCCAAAAGTTGTTATTTCACTGTCTTGCTCCTCCTCCTTGGCCTAGTAAACTATGAAATCAATGACCATAAAATGTCCTAATAAATGTAAACAAAATGCATTAACAACAATATATCAAAACAAATCGAGAAAAGGGGTGGGGAAGTGAATGAATGCTCGAGGAGAGCTACAAGAAGGAATAACGTGGTCTATAAACGAAGAGGCGATATTGATAAATTGGTGGATACTTGTTTTGTCGTGACAATATAAATGTTCCAAAAAATTGTCACTGGAAGTTTAGTCGTTTAATTTCTTCCACTTAATGAAAGAATAAAACAAAAATAAAAGACATGACTATAAATTTTCCTACTGTTATTTTGGTTGGATACCTGTTTTTATCGTGTCGAAATTAATGAAAAATATATGTCACTGGATATTTAGTAGTTTTCTTCATTATAAAAGGCCTATCTCCGTGAATTGATGATGCTTCAAATATTTGTCCCTGGATCTTACACGAATTCAACATGCAACCATTGCAATCAATTAACCGATCTTTTCCCAGTTCTTGAGAATAGAAGACTAGTATTAGTTACCTTCATAATTGGTATTATTAAATGTTTCCTTCTTATCACAACGAAAAAAACTACACGTCATTTTTTCGATTTGGAGGGCAGATAAACATCGTATAAAATTTTGCATCACCCCCTTTTCCACCCCTTTTCAAGAGTTTTGGGAGCCAAAATCCCACGGCAACATTTCATATAAATGTACCTGTATCTGACACACAAATCCAACTGACATCTGCTGCATGTGTTAATTTTCTGGAAATCAGATATAGTATCTCGCCACTATTTGATTGACATACAGAAAAGTACAGTAACGTTTTATTGGTCAGCATTTAACCTTTGACGTGTGTCATAGCCCATTAATGTTACAAATCATATATAGCCAAGCCTTACTCATTAACATATTTAATCCACTCAAAGCTACGCTTTTCGTGAATTAAATACGTTAATTCGCATAAGGCGTGCTATATATATAACTTATGTAAGTCTGCTTCATATCTTGACTTTCAATGAGAAATTGGCAATGATGATCGGTTGAGAACAAACCTTTACGACAAAAAAGATGATTTCAGCTTCCCTATTGTGAACTTCCCATTTCTATGTAGCAAAGTTCCAGCACCGCATGTATATGGAATATATATTCCAGTTTTGATACGATATTCTTTCTGAGCTTGCATTTCTTACCATGATTTCCTTGATGGAGGATTACTGTTTACAAGGCAGCTATTAAATCAATAGTTCTAAGTTGTGAAGTTGAAATTTGTAAGATATGATATAGGACTATAAGTGTTAATTACACTTTATGTAAGATATGACATAGGACTATAAGTGTTAATTACACTTTATGTAAGATATGATATAGGACTATAAGTGTTAATTATACTTTATGTAAGATATGATATAGGACTATAAGTGTTAATTACACTTTATGTAAGATATGATGTAGGACTATAAGTGTTAATTATACTTTATGTAAGATGTGACATAGGACTATAAGTGTTAATTATACTTTATGTAAGATATGATATAGGACTATAAGTGTTAATTACACTTTAGGCAAGATATGATATAGGACTATACGTGTTAATTACACTTTATGTAAGATATGATATAGGACTATAAGTGTTAATTACACTTTATGTAAGATATGACATAGGACTATAAGTGTTAATTATACTTTATGTAAGATATGATATAGGACTATTAGTGTTAATTACACTTTATGTAAGATATGATATAGGACTATAAGTGTTAATTACACTTTATTTTATTATGTCACACTTTCACCTTTTTACACCATTGATCTCTTTGAGTTAAGCATCAAATTCAGGCTCTGTAATAATATTTTTATTTTAGTAGGGAAAATGAAGCAGCAAAGAATTTTTCAGATTATCTCCACAATGTTTCTTGGTCGTATGGTAATTGTGGCAATGATGTGGTAATATTTGTGTCAAGAGAACTTAAGATGGTATGTGTTGTCTTAACGTATAGCCCCCATTTAAATCATTTACTGCTTGGTTCTTTTCAATAGCAAATGTTTTTCTTCTTGGATGAAACGAAAGCGTTGTTAATAATATATCTCATAGCGCATGGTTAAAATTGTTCCGTTGATAATGCGTTGAATCACATTTAATCCTGTCGCATATGAAAAATGCCAATCTAATTAAAATATAGTTCTCTGATGGTCAAAACTAACACATGTACAAACGAAGAACAACTTATTTATTTCAGGTCCAAATATCAGCAGGTAAAATGGTAAATGAAATGTTTGGTAAGGAATGCTTGCTTAAAATTCAAACGGAAGCCGAAGTTTTACTAAAGGAAGACAAAATTTCACCAGGGTTAAATCATTTGGTTTCAAAATTCAGGTAAGCGTTAATATCTCCTTCAGACATTACATTATGTCTTCATTTTTTAGGAATCACTGTTTTAAAAGAGAGGTGAGAGATACCAAAGGGATATTCAAAAATACACGTCGTAAATAAACTGACAAGGTCATGGCAAAAAACGAAAAACGATGAAAAGACAAACAACAGTACATAAACACAATATAGAAAACTAAAGACTCAGTAACACAAACAAACAACAACGGGAGGGGGGGGGTCTCAGGTGTTCCGGAAGGATAAGATCCCGCTCCACATGTGGCACCCGTCGTGTTGCTCATGTATGTACAAATCCGGTGATTAGTCTAATTTGGTAGATCACATTCGAGGAAAAGGCCACCGGATTGTGGTTACAAAACTGAATTGGAACATATACGTCGTCATCTGTGAAACAGATATTCCATAACGGTCAACCAACTCGTGATGGCGTCCGTAAAAGTTTCGAAGGGAGGACTTCAACTTCAACATTTATAGAACAATTTAAAATTTTAGATGATTCTTTCCCGTTTTTCAAAAATTATATTGCTATCTCTTCTATAGGAGGACAAACTCATAAATAATTTTAAGACAAAATTATAAGGGTAACAAAAAATACGCTGGTTTCTAAAAGAAACGTTTGAGAATTATGAAATATTTCTGCGTTTCTGATAAAGAATCTATCAACACTGATATGTACTAAAATGAATTAAAGATGTAAAGAAAAATAGAGAAAATGTTTATATATGAAATAAGCATTGTGATTAAATAATTAAATAAAGATTAACTATGAAAAATAGGCAATCAAAAAATATGTTTATTAAAAAAAAATATAACACAATGGAGAGGAAGGAAAACGAGGGAAATAAAAACAACAGTCTACAAAACACCACACAGACAGATTGATGAGCACGATTCCCACTAATCACCGTGGGGTGAACTAAAGTATACTTCAGAAGGGTAAGCGGTTCCTCTTCCATTAATGACATCGTGTCTCTCTTTTAAAAAACTCGTCTGACAATGTTTTGTATGGCTACTTTTAGTTAAATTCCTTTACACAATTGTTATATTCAGAGGGAATTCAACATATTCTACACTTACACTTACACTAATACCTGTCTTTATGTTTCAGACAAATGTTCAAATTAAAATCAAGCGACATCCCAAACCATGGTAGCCAAATGAATACTGCGTTAGTAGTCATTCTAATTACTGTAGGAATACTGTTTCTCGTTTGTATTTTCTCAGTGGTTCTTCATCGACAAGGGCATTGTCAAAGGTTGAACACATACCGTATTAATCTTCCACCAATCACAATTCGCATACGCAAACCTCATAAACACCACCACCACCACCACCACAACCACCACGAAAGAAGGCGAAGCAGTACGTCACTGCGGTATGGGGAAGAGTTGCAACAGATGTACACTGTAGATGATATTGAGGACGAACTATCTCGATAAAGTTCAGTTAAAATTGAGGAAGGCAAAACGTTCGAAATGTACGATTGTAAACAAACTAATTCAAAAATGATCTGTTAGGAAATACAGATTAGAAAAGTAGCATCATTGAAAAACATTGGTCAGTTAACAACGAAAATTCTGGCACAAATGATGAGTTCAATAAAAAGTAAACACAAATGAAAATTAAATTTTGTCACTCGAGGAGTGAGTTTGAAAAAAAAAAGTATATCTAAAATACTGATAACATCATTGTATGGTTCTGAAAACCTCAGTTATTTCAAGGAAAAGGGATTTTACATTGTTATATACTTGTTCCCCATTATTTTAGGTAAAATTGGAAAACTGTTTTTGGGTTTGTTTTTTCTTTAATATATTTCCTATTTTTGTACTATCAAGTATGGTAGTTTAGAATATGATTTATTTTATTCATTACATTTTTATATGATATGTTTTTTTCTTATTATATACTGACTGACTTTAAAAACGCAACACTCATTTTGTTGATTTTTTTTTACCAAATCATGTTTGATTCTCATACATCTACTATTCATGCTTACCATACTTCTTTCTCTTTAGAAAAAATCAACATCTGACTTACCTGTGGTTATTGAACATACCGGATTTTTGAAGTCGCACAAATTTCTTAAAACGAAATTTGGAACCCATAAAAGATTTTTTCAGTTTTTTTTGCTTCGTGAAACAGTTCTTTTAATCCTTGGCCACTCTTAAATCAGTTTAAAAATGTTGCATCTCCATATTGTCAAGACTGAGGAATAAAAAACTGAATCAGCCCATAAGAATACTGCGAACAGGAAAACGTGAACGTGCTGCAACCATACAGTTTGACTTCGGAAACTCGTCTTACTTTCCTTCCGACAACGATACAGGTAGACGAGATTTGTTGCTGACCATCTATTGACCAGATCAACATGTAGTGACAATGCAACGTCAATAAAATTTGATTACGCAACGTCATTTGCGAAACATGTTTACGACCCCAACGTCAACTGCTAATCAAATTGCCGAATGCCATTGCCACCGATTCATGCCATAAATGTTTCCCATAAACTGAACTGCCAAAGAATCGACTGAAGAAAAACATTTAAAGCCCTGAAGTTTCAACCGCATAATTGACAAAACCCATTGTAATGGATGGAACTAAGGCAAATCAGGAGGTGTTAAACTGAACCCAAAACATGTCGAACAGAATTGGTTGACCTTTCTGACAATCATTTTGGCGTTTGTTACAGGCAGTCATTGCTTTTGACGGTGACACATTCATTCAAAAATTTAAAAAGAATAATCTAGTGTTGCGTTTCTAAAGTCGGTCAGTATATATCGTTTAATGCAACGAGCTTAAATTTTAACCGTAAACAGATGTACTGGCCTTTAAATAAAAAAATAGTGGGATCGGGTAAGTCTCTTACTCCATTCTTTTAAACTAGTTATTTACACAAGAGTTATCATGCTAAAATGTATCGTCAGCTTTACTGGTTATCATTGTATTTATATTGAAATCCTTACTACATGTATCAGATAAATTTTATTTAATCAATGTTTACGTATAAAACTGATAAAATAAACAATGTGTCAAGTATTAATAATAACCAAACCAGCTTATGATATATCTTTAAAATAAATAAAAATAAGAAGACGTGGTATAATTGCAATAACTGTCCTCAAACAATGAGCACAAGCATATTGCATAGCCTGTTAAAAAGGCCCGATGTCAGTATATAAAAAAGAAGATGTTTCAAATGCTATCAGTATCTCTGGATCAAAATATACATGAAGAGCTCCTTTATAAATTCAAATGGGGAGTATTCTTTCCATTTTTATCTATCCTTATTAGAGCACGGAGATCTATAATTCGGAGTAAAACGTCCCATTTAACTAATTTTAGCAATTGGGTGTAAGTCGTTGCAGATCAATAATGAAGATAAAGAAAACTATCTAGACCAAAGTGTTCACTATTCTGTTGATAGCGATGTCCATTAGAGTAAACATAAATGTTGAAACTAATATTACAAAGCCGCTTGCCTACACAATGTCGTCCCCTTAAAACAACACACAAAACAATCACACTGATGAGCTAAATTATACAATCGACCACTATTGAATAGAAAATAAACCCCCCTTCTAGCAGATGTATACTTTAATGTAAAGAATAAATTCCCATTAGGGAAAACAATGTGTAATTACATTAACATACATTTAAGTATGAAACATTTTACTGCATCAGCATGTCATTAGCGACAAGTTCTGCTTATAAGTTGAACGAAAAAAAAAAAAAGAAAAAGAAAGCTGACTGGAAAACATGGTGACCAATACAAGTGTTAAGGTGTAATGACAAAGTTCGGAGGGGAAATATTAATATCCAGGAACATTACAAACATTTTCGCACTTTTCAAAGGTGATTTCAGGTTAAATGAATAACAAAAACATTCAATAAATAATCATAAAAAATGAAATTATATAGCACAATCAAATACATGTCAAAGTTATTAAAATCCGTCCTCCCACAATGGAAGAAAATTTGTCTTATTTGACACAAAGAAAAATGCCTGATTTCCTACAATACAGTATGAAATTAGACAAAAAATAATCTCTGTGTGAATAAAAAAATCATAGCTACAATCTACATCGACTAGTCACCTCAGTGTGGCATTGCATCTTTCTCAAACACCTGCATATTCTCTAATGTTACACCTGTCAATAATTTATTATCATTCCCTACACGGATGCAATATATATTTGTGTTGTATAATTGAAGATGGTATATAATTTGAAACAGAAACGTTCACCTTCAATCTAAATCGATACAAATTTATATATATATACAAGTATAAATTGAAAACAACGTTCAAACCTATGATTGCGTTGGATAAAAATCGCAATTTTATACGTGTGCATGCAAAACAAATTTCTTGTTAGAAGGGTCTAAATACAGCACAAAAACATTTTCCAAAAGACCAAAAAGTGAAAAAGTATATTTTAACAAAACGCATTTGACTAACAGGTCGAACAAGAAATGTTCTTAAACCCTGCTGACTGCCATTGGCGGTTGCCAAATAAACGGATCACCGATGTAATAAATGGATCTTAATTAAAATTTAATACTAAACAGAAAACAATAAACTTGCGGAAAAGATGATATACCGCAAACAAAAGGTGCAAAGTTTTTGTACACCATATCCGGATTTCGACAATTAATGTCTCTTCAGTGATGTTAGGAATCGAAACGGTATTTGGAAAGCCATACAATTTACCTCAATTTAGGATAGACTCTTGAATTTTGAGGAGTCAAAATAGGATGAACGGATCATATAAACCCGAAGGCAAATATAATACAAGCCCAAACGAAAAATATAAACAAGTCTAAATTGAAAACAACGTTCAAACCTATGATTGCGTTGGATAAAACCGCAATTTTATACGTGTGCATGCAAAACAAATTTCTTGTTAGAGGGTCTAAATACAGCACAAACAACATTTTCCAAAAGACCAAAAAGTGAAAAGTATATTTTAACAAAACGCATTTGACTAACAGGTCGAACAACAAATGTTCTTAAACCCTGCTGACTGCCATTGGCGATTGCCAAATAAACGGATCACCGATGTAATAAATGGATCTTAATTAAAATTTAATACTAAACAGAAAACAATAAACTTGCCGTAAAGATGATATACCGCAAACAAACGGTGCAAAGTTTTTATACACCATATCCGGATTTCGACATTTCATGTCTCTTCAGTGATGTTAGGAATCGAAACGGTATTTGGAAAGCCATACAATTTACCTCAATTTAGGATAGACTCTTGAATTTTGAGGAGTCAAAATAGGATGAACGGATCATATAAAACCGAAGGCAAATATAATACAAGCCCAAACGAAAAAATATAAACAAGTCTAAATTGAAAACAACGTTCAAACCTATGATTGCGTTGGATAAAACCGCAATTTTATACGTGTGCATGCAAAACAAATTTCTTGTTAGAAGGGTCTAAATACAGCACAAACAACATTTTCCAAAAGACCAAAAAAGTGAAAAAGTATATTTTAACAAAACGCATTTGACTAACAGGTCGAACAACAAATGTTCTTAACCCCTGCTGACTGCCATTGGCGATTGCCAAATAAACGGATCACCGATGTAATAAATGGATCTTAATTCAAAAATTTAACACTAAACAGAAAACAATAAACTTGCGGAAAAGATGATATACCGCAAACAAAAGGTGCAAAGATTTTTGTACACCATATCCGGATTTCGACAATTAATGTCTCTTCAGTGATGTTAGGAATCGAAACGGTATTTGGAAAGCCATATAATTTACGTCAATTTAGGATAGACTCTTGAATTTTGAGGAGTCAAAATAGGATGAACGGATCATATAAACCCGAAGGCAAATATAATACAAGCCCAAACGAAAAATATAAACAAGTCTAAATTGAAAACAACGTTCAAACCTATGATTGCGTTGGATAAAACCGCAATTTTATACGTGTGCATGCAAAACAAATTTCTTGTTAGAGGGTCTAAATACAGCACAAACAACATTTTCCAAAAGACCAAAAAGTGAAAAGTATATTTTAACAAAACGCATTTGACTAACAGGTCGAACAACAAATGTTCTTAAACCCTGCTGACTGCCATTGGCGATTGCCAAATAAACGGATCACCGATGTAATAAATGGATCTTAATTAAAAATTTAATACTAAACAGAAAACAATAAACTTGCCGTAAAGATGATATACCGCAAACAAAAGGTGCAAAGTGTTTTATACACCATAAATTTCGACATTTAATGTCTCTTCAGTGATGTTAGGAATCGAAACGGTATTTGGAAAGCCATACAATTTACCTCAATTTAGGATAGACTCTTGAATTATGAGGAGTCAAAATAGGATGAACGGATCATATAAAACCGAAGGCAAATATAATACAAGCCCAAACGAAAAATATAAACAAGTCAAGCGCCATTGTTAAGTCTTATGTAGACGAAATGTGTGTCTGGCCTGGGAACAGTATATATGTTCCTGGTCTGGCGTACCATATTATAAGCCTGATATCTTTGATGAGTTTGTTTCTTAACACAGAATTTAGTTGACAATTTACTTGTATTATCTAAGAATCGATAGTCATCACGAAAACTGAACGTTCACCTAATGAACCATGAAAAATGAGGTCATTACCAGATTTTGATTGCCATGATTTTTTTTATCCTTCGTTCAAGTACGGAAGCTAATTCAAAAGTTGTATGTTTTAGTATGTGGTTCAGTGTTGACTTTTGTGCAGTTTCGAATAGCACAACAGTTCCATATATTTACAGTTAAAACCTCTCTAGCACAAGTTAAAACTATTTATCAGCTGTGCTGGCTTATTTCGTTCAGACTATGCATTCAAAGCAGCTTTTAATCCCTCTATTATGTCAACCGATGTAACTTTAGATTGTTGTGATTCCAATATCTATGGTCCTTGCGAAGAATGATTGTTCATAGACATCGATGGTTTTGTTTTCTTTCTTGGTAACGTCTTTTAAAAATAAATCTTGTTAATGGAAATTAATCATGAGATTTGAACATCGGTAAAATAATGTTTCCTGTAGTCCGGCTGTCGTTTTTGTCTGTTATATCTTTCAGTTCATGCAGTAAATGTTTAAATAAATACTAAGTCTGTTGTATTTCATTAGTTCTTTGAGCCCTTCTCATAACTTATATGATAAAACAATGGTTTATTTAAGTAAACTATAAGAAGTAGAAACGGGTGTTTTTAAGCACCACAGAGGAGATTTAACATTGTGCAATATTGTATTGATATAATTCATTTTTTACTTCCTTGTAAAATATGCATGTATATTATGTACATACAGTGTGTTTGGTTAACTACATACTTATTTTAAAAACAGTAACTTGGACATATCTCATCGATTTAAGGACTCCGTTACACATAAGGTATGTTTAATCTTAGACAGATTGATGTTTTATATACTAGTATATTTTTGACAATGATAATTGATTTTTAATATAAAGCTTAACAATTATCGTGTTGCTACAGCTCTCACGAACAAGGTACCATGATATATATATATCTTTCAGGATAGGGTGTCTTAAAGTTACAAGCTGACTTTCTGATTGTTAGTTAATTAAATACAGATATAAATAAGAGACATCTTAATTACTAAATTCGTATTTCGGAATTGACCTTTTCTTTTTAAAATGTTGTTAATTCTTTAATTTTCTGCGTAATGTTTTGAATTACAGGCTCCTGACTTGGGAAAGACGACAACCGACTTCTGTTGATCTCAGTTATTTGGATTAAAATCAAAGGTAAAGTATTGTATTTGTAAGATTTAAGCTATAATATATCATAATTTTCTATTACCAAGTTTCACACGTATTGTGTTGTGAGATACAGTTGTAAAATGAAAATATTTTAATAGCTTTAAAACGGAGGTCTAAGTCTAAGTATTATATAGTGTTAGCCCGAATGGGTGTATCACACTGATGTCATTAAATGTAATTGTATATCCTGCATTTATCATTTACCTTGAAATAAAGTCAAATTGATGAAAAAGACCCTATTATAAAATATAAACTTAATACGAATTTATAATGATGAATTTGGAGTAGATCTGTGCCATGTTGGATAATACATTGGAAAACACTCACGTTCCAACTTGTTTCTATAGAAATAAATAAAAGCATAAAATATTTTAAAGGGGCATTAGCTGTCAAATTTATTTCTCCGATTCAATTCAAAACTGAATCTCATATTTTATTTATAACATACTAAAACGTCTATCCAAATAACAATAAGTCATACAGAAACAATTTACAATGAATGGACTCGTTACAATGTTTCAACATCTCGTGTGTACTTTAGAACATACGCCATCTTATTAACCATCGAGATCACCGAGATATTCGTAGGTCATATAACCTGAAGTAAACATAAATATAAATGTAAATACACAGACAAGCACGTGCAATCGTATATTGATGATTTATCTAAGTCTGTTTGATTTCATGTCATAGATAAAAAAAAATATGTAAATCATCGTTTTAGTTTTGTTGTTGGCAGAATCAGTCAACGAAAGGGATCTTCTTGTTGGCTGCCTTTTTAACTTTTCAATGTTGACATTCTTTTCTTTTAATAACTACACATGCTTAGACCATGCGTAGCCCATCCCAGTTAAGGGTAAAATTGAATTTCGCATGAATACGGATCAAATGAGTTGAATTATTGACTTGCAATCCAATAACACATCATCGATGTTTTGGCCATAATTGGGCCAAAATTGACGGCTTATAGCGAAATATTATTTCATAATTCCAATTTTATAAATGTTTGAAACAAAACAAATCGTATCTTAATTTTTGTCAAATTAGTAGCTTTAAGAATATGTATTGATTAGAAATAATAAAACAAGTAATATATTAGTACTTTAATTCGGGAAAAGAGAAAATTATCCTATTTAGTAGAAGTTATCTTCTGGATCAGCGCACAACTGTGAGGGTATTAACATCACCACAATGCAGAGGTCACCAATGGGTGGTCATTTAAATCCAGCCAAACTAATGCATAAAAAGTAGAATAACAAAATACCGAACTTCAAGGAAAATTCAAAACGGAAAGGCCCTTATTGTATACAAATAAGCAGATATGGTATGATTGCCAATAAGACAACTATCCACCAAAGTTCAAATGAAGTGGATGTAAGCAATTATAGGCAACCGTACGGCCTTCAACAATGAGAAAACCCATACCGTATAGTAGGCTATAAAAGGCCCCGACATGAAAAATATGAAACAATTCAATTGAGAAAACTAACGGCCTAATTTATAACAAAACAATTTACAAAAAACAATGATGGGCAAATATGCTAAATCTTCTAAAACTCTGTATTTCTTCAAATGTGTTAAAATATCAAGATATTTTCGCAACAAAAATGGATTTAAAAGTCATATATGCACAGAGTTTTCCTTCTAAATGGTTATTGAGATATTTTTCCCAATCTTTTAAAACGAAAGTTGTAAGTTTTCTGTTGCCTATTGGTTTATTCCGGTCTAGGGATCAAGGATATTATTGATCAGTGAAATATGTCCCTGAGAGGACATGAACCACGAGGGTTTCGTTGACTCTTGTAACTTCTTAAAGGCATCATGTAACAATAGAAATAAGTGTCCGATTTTTCTATTCTGTAATAGTATTTTATCATTGTCTTCATCATGTCGAAATATGTTGGTAGTTTTCCAAACTCAGTTAACACTTCAAAGATTGTGCTTTTGGAAAACCAAGAATAAATTGACAGAGTTTAATCTGAAAGGAAGGGTTTAATGGTATGATCAAATACATGAATGCTCGTTTTGTTTACAGGATGCAAAGATAGCAATTTTAGATTACTTGAAGTAGGCTTTTATTGCATTTTATTTGTACAACCATCCTGGTCCACTGTAAAGAAGCCAGAAGCACAAATATGTTTTCCCAAATGTTAATATGTATCAACTTACTCTAGTTTCACATAATTTAAATTACTGAAGTACTGAACATTAGATGACCGAAGTCCTGGTGGATCACAAGCACTTGCCTCAGAAAAAATCATATCTCTATACCTGAAAGTAGAGTTAAGGTACATAGATATATTTTTTTCTGAGACAATTTCCTGTCTGGATGATGAAGAAATGACAGGGAATCAACCTAACCGTAATAACTGTTATATTGTAGTGATATAATAATTTGTTATCAGTATACTCTGGTTTGTTGTTATATATTATATTAATATTTGTATAGCAGTTATATATATTATAGCAGATCATCTTAATAACTCTACAGGCAAATTTTCATCCATTTGTATATCATTCTATTGTACTATTTTAATGATAGTGCAGTGCAAGTGCATGGTGGACACTCTTCTGTAATAATTCGTTTTTCTAATAGATTTGATTTGAGTACTCATTCATATTTTCCCGCTTTTGTTGCAAAACGTTCTCGAGATATTCTTCCGCATGCGTTAACACAAATTTTCGGTATTCATGATTTGTTATTGATATATATATATTTCTCACGACAAAACATTTTCATGTCCTTTAAAAATATTTTCATGAATATTTATTGTTGAAATTAATATATAACAAGCAATAAGGAATGTTATTTTGCACTCGATAATATCCGCGTAATTATACGAAATACGTTCGGTTATCAGTCAAAACGCAAGTCACGTGGGTAAAATGTCTGTGGTAACATAACACCGAATGACCCAAGGTCATCCGCTGTAATAAAATCATATTTGATAATTAATCTTCCTGCCTTGTTGAATATTATAAGCTTTGCTTTGTTTGTATTAAAGGCTTAAGAACCAGTCATTGCAGTAACTGTGGAATGTATATAACTTCGTTTGCCAGCCGTTCCTTATTTGATTTGAGAAATAAAGTAGTGTCGTCTGCTTACTGAAATTTTTTAAAAATTTGCTTTGATTGGTCAAGTTTTATTTCAATCCCCTTTACGTAATTTTCATTTCTTGAATTACATGCCATAGTTTCTACTACGACCCTTAAGATCATGGCAGAACAGGGACACCCTTGACGTAATTTATGATGTATAATTGTTTTTACCTGAGATTAAAATCAATATATCGATTTTATTACATCGCGATGACCGTGAGGACATTCCGATGTATTGTTGCCACAGAGATTTGATTTTTGTTTTGACTGGTAACCGACCGTATAAATACGCGGACATTATCGAGTGCAAAATAACATTCCTTATCGCTTGTTATAATTTCATTTCTCTAATGAATACTCATAAAAATATTTTTTTAGAACATGAAATAAGAAATTGAAAATGTTTTTTCGTTAGAAATATATATAAAAGTAAAAATCATTAATATCTATGCACACGTACAGAAAAATTGTGTTAACGCATGCGGAAGAATATCTCAAGAACGTTTTGCGGGAAAATATGAATGCCTACTCAAATCCAATCTATTAGAAAAATCGAATTATTACAGAAGAGTGTCCACCATGCACTTGCACTGCACTATTATTAGAATAGTAGAATAGAATGATATACAAATGGATGAAAATTATATATACATGTAACTGTTATATACAAATATTAATATAATATATAACAACAAACCAGAGTATACTGATTTGTATCACTACAATATAATAGTTATTACGGTGAGGTTGAATTCCCTGTCATTTATTCATCATCCACGCACGAACTTGTCTCAGAAAAAAATATATCTCTGTACATTAACCTCACTTTCAGGTATAGAGATGTGATTTTTTTTTCTGAGACAAGTGCTTGTGACCATCCACAAGAACTTGCGGTCATCCGATGTTCAGTACTTCAGTACTTTGATATGTACTGTTTGGTCTGCGTTTATGACGAGATTCTATATGTTTTTATTGCAATTGATTTTGCCTTTAAACTATTGTGAGACTGTCATATGTGTGACCAAGATTCATGCCTAACTGGTCAAAGTAAAACTGAGATTTTCTTCTTCTATAGTAAGATAAATATCTTCTTTTAGCTACTTGATCGGTCCTTCACACGTTTTGCTGTGAAATTGCATAACTGCATCACGAAAACCTTACTTGTGCCAGTTGTGTGATATAAAATTGAAAACTTGGTCCATTGCATTTGAAGACTTGTCGTGTGTTATTTCAAAGGAACAACTTTCTATGCAATCAACTCGAACTATTTTCTTTCCCTTTCAAGGCATTCGTAGCTCAAGCGTTCACCAAAAGATTATAATTTTCGGCAAAATAAATGATTTATTTCATTAAAACGTGCTGATAATCCTTGAGTTAACGTTTGATCCAATAAAACATTAAACATTTAACGAAGGAAAATTTACAAAGTGTAAACAATCTTTGACGGGCAAGTTGGAAATGAACATGACGTGTTAATTTTTCTATATACTAAGGATTTCCTACCCTAGAATAGAATATCGTAGCTATATTTGGCAAAAGCTTTCGGAATTTTGGGTCCTCAATGCTCTCCGACCTCACACGTTATTTGGCTTTTTATTTTTTTAAATTTTGATTCGAGCGTCAATGGTGATTCTTTAGTAGACGAAAAACGCGCGTTTGTCGTACACAATTAATCCTTGTATCTATGATGAGCTTAGTTATTTAGGGATGTTAGATTAATGTTAAGTTTGTGCGAGTTCAAAGAAACGAAGATTTGAGGTTTATCCAAACCGTCAGCAACCCATCTTATGATTAAAAAAATGAAAAAAGGTCACTGCCGAAGATCCTTGCAGTTTTCTGTTCACAGTTTAAGAGTAAACAAATGCTAATTTACAGAGTATGATTGTATTCTAAATTAGACACACGTAAATCATGAAGTCTTTTCCACTATACAATATGAATATATGCAATAATAGTATGATGAGCATGCATGTTAAGCAAACAGTTTATAGAATATAATACGAGCTATAGGTAAAAAGAGGAGAAAATAAAAATAGAAGGAAGGATTGAAAAGTCATTATTCGTATAATATATATAAAACTACGAGACTCTGCATCAGTTAAATTTAACAATAATTTGAGCGTTTTATGTTCTTCATTAAAATCTTAAATCAAATTAATGTACTGTTTTTACAGTAGTATGGCAACACAAGAAATGGAATCGCAGTATGAGAGTATCAAAAGGACACTAGAAAATGAACATCCCTATGACATATGTAAGGTCGGTAACAAAGAAACAGGTGATGATGCAATCGAAATGAAAAAAACGGATTGTGCAACAAAAATCAAAAGAGTAGACCAACCATGGAAGCTGTTGATTAAAATAATTCTTGTTGTGGTGATAGTGTCGTTGGTGTTCTCTTGCATTTCTATAACAGTTACTGTACTGATGAAAACAAAGAATGGTAAGCTTTTCAAATAAGCTGTATGTATGACTGCTTGACATTTATACTAATATATCACGTATATAATATTAAAACACACAAAATTTACCAGGATTATAATCTCTAATGTAAGATGCGCGTTTTGTCTTCGTAAGACTCATCAGTGGCGCTCGAATCAAAACAGTGTTAGGGTCATATCAAATACGCGGTTGAAGATATTAGAATCGCTTTAAGTCAACATGATTGTATTTAAGGAGCTCCTGAAATATTTCAGAACCTTAATAATTCGAAATAAGAATATCTACAAAGCATTGAAGACCTCCTAAAATATTTAAGGACCTCCATTATTGGATTTATGAATATCCTGCAATCGAATTGTGGAGGTCCTGAAATTGTGGACATCCATGAAATTGATAATGGAAATAGGGAATGGTCAAAAGACAGCAACCCGACCAAAGAGAAGAAAACAGTCCAAGGCCACCAACGGGTCTTCAACACAGGAAGAAAATTCCGCACCCGGAGGCGGGCTTCAGCTGGCCTCTAAACAAAAATGTGTACTAGTTCAGTAAAATGGACGTCACACTAAACTCCAAAACATATAAATGAACTAAAATTAAAAATCATACAAGACTAACAAAAGCCAGAGGCTCCTGACTTGGGACAGGCGCAAAATGCGGATATTTAAAGATATCCTGACATTGAATTGTGGAGGTGCTGAGGTATATTATAATTATGAACCTTCTTCAATATTATGGATATCCTGAAATGTTAAAATACCTCCTTAAATGAGGCAATTCTGACCGATTATTTGAGGAGGTCCTGAAATATTTTGCTAAGTTAAAATAATCTGTGTATTACGCCTTTTGAATTATGAATATTTCCTAATTAAGGCGACAGTAGTTTACCGATGTTCAATCCTCTTAAATTAATTTAATCAGGAAGAGACAAATCAAGTAACAAGCATAAACAGGGGGAATCACACGAACTCCAAAGGGAGCGAGACATGGTGCGTCAACAGAGTGATAACATAAACGGTACCAATTTTTCTGCACCAGATGCGCATTTCGACAATCAATGTCTATTCAGTGATGCTCGAGGCCAAAATATTTGAAAATCCAAAGCTTATAAAAAGATGAAGAGCTATAAACCAAAAGGACAAAAAGTATAGCCAAAGCCGGGATCATCTGCTATGTATGCATCATACGCAATGCGAATTAACACTCAGTCAAACTATCGCAATCGGGAATAGAACACGATCGGAAAATTAACAGTCCAAAACGACTATACTGCATCTTAAAGATCTCAGACAGCTAAACATGTGAGTAGTGAGTTGAGACACCGACACATCGTATCGGTCAACCATTTCATGATGGTGACCGTAAAAAGTATGTAACCTTAATTTAATTCTTTCAAATATACAAAAAATGGTTCGGAAGTTTGACTACAAATGTTCATGGACAGAATGGTGCATCATAATCGATTAAGAACAAACAGTTAAATTCAATTGAAAAGGGTTTTACTTATTCATCGAATCGGCACTAAACACAAAAACGAATATTCAAAATGCTAACTACACAAGGTACCAACCTAAGAGTACCCACAGGTACTAAAACCTGTAAAAGATCATTCAAGGCCTAATTTCAGACCTGAAGAATTATAGTCATGTAGTAAATTTTGTCATTCGTGCTTAGACCGTTGGTTTTCCCGTTTGAATGGTTTTACACTAGTAATTTTGGGGCTCTTTATAGCTTGTTGTTCGGTGTGAGCCAATGCTCCGTGTTGAAGGCCGTACCTTGACCTATAATGGTTTACTTTTATAAATTGTTACTTGGATGGAGAGTTGTCTCATTGGCACTCATACCACATCTTCCTATATCTACCTACCTTTGACTAAATAAGGAAATGAGAAAAGGTGACAATTGTAATTTATAAAGTCATATTTGAACCTACGTTTCAGGTACTAAGTAACGATACTGGCTCCTTGTAGCTCCTTGTTTCTTTAAGATGGTAACAGGTTTTGAAGAAACCTTTCATAACTTTTAAAAAATGTCAACTTGATTTGAATTATTTTTTCAGTTGTGTTGACGTCATGTGTACTACACAATAAAACTTACTCAAGCTATGAAACAATAGTATTTCCATTGACGATAACATCAGACGGAATTAGCAACATAGAAACCTTCCAAACTACAGGAAAGTTTACATGTGAGACTCCCGGATTTTACATGCTATCGGTGTTCATCACGTCAAGCACAACAGATGTTAGGTACAAACTGATGAGGAATTATGAGGTTATATCGAGAGTTTATATGATTGTAAACACAAAAGAAATGCATGACTTCCGCACAGGTTCAGCTACCGTGACGGTTAAATTGGCAGTGGATGACACTTTGTATGTAAAATCATCCAATTTAAATGTGCGTCCAAGCTCTGAATCTTGTCTGACAATCGTCAAAGTTGGATGATATCGTACGTCAATACCATACAAACAAAAGTTTTAACTTTTCAAAAGTAATGACTTCGGAGAATGCCTGTACCCTGTCAGGAATATGACAGTTGTTTTCCATTCATTCCGTTCCTTGATATAGTCGAGCGTTTGATTTTGTCCGTTTTATGGACTCCCCTTTTGAATTTACCTTAGAGCTCGGTATTTTCGTAAAAAAATTGTTTCGCGATATAATAAATTAAAATCAGCTTGTGTTTTTTTGGGTGATTTTCAGAAGAACAAAAGTTTTTTTTTTATTCAGAAGTATTTTTTATTTTTATTTTTAGATATTTTTATTGGGGTTTCAGTTTCATTATCAGTAATTTGATACAAAGAACGACCTTCCCGTTATTACTGACTGAATATGTTTACTCAAAGTAATGAGTTGATTATTGTCTGGCAGGTACCTGTCTGGTTGAAACTCACGACTTTAACGTCACTTTAAGTACACAGCGAGAGTATCCAATAAATTGATGCTTAATTTTTTTAATCATGTTCCGAGGTTTAAATGTACAATGTTGACTTTATAAACTTGTGTCTTAGTTAATTTCTTGTAAGTGCCGTACGCGTTTTAGGCTCATACTTTCTAAATTGTAATACCCTGCTATCTTAACAAATAAAAATATAACTATTACAACCGATCGAATTAACACACAAGGGAACAGAGCTATCAATATCCTATTATATGTAATGACTGATGATATGATATTAAAACCATACACAGTTATGCATAGGAAATAATGTGAATAAAACAAATCGTTTTATACAGATGAAAGTAAAGGAAATGCATTATAATAAATGCATCAATATTTGACTATCAGCGCTTATCCAACATTATGTGATCAAAAAGCAACACATTCATCGTTCGGATCTCGAATACCCATACTATGAGACCATCCGTATATAATTAATTCTCCCCTTCTTGATGTTTTCTAAATTTCATAACTCATTCAAGCCTATAGAATATTCGCTACACCAATAAACAACCAATCAGAACGAATTTTTGAATAGTTATGAGTCAAAGATGGCGTGTATATCGACTAAAACTAAGCAAAGCAAATAGAAGGGGACGACAATTTGATGATCAAGGGGGTGGAAGCAAGATGATTTGAAAATGAACGAACTGAAATTATAACTGTCAAATGCTAACAATCTTAATTAATGCAGCTTGAAAACCATATCTTCATCCAAAAATCGTTGGAAAATGAAAATTGAAAATAAATAAATATGCATAAATTTCAAAAAAAAAAAAATAAAAATCGTTCTTCGGGACAAATGAAAATAAACATCCATGTGGAAAAATCCTTCTTGCCCCTCAAAGATAGTGAACTGAGCGAATAATGAACACTGGTATATGTCGTTTATGAACCAAAAGGAATCTTGAAACACCTATCTGTTAGAAATAGATGATCGTGGACTGTTGTATATACGGTAAGATTCTAACAATTCATATGATTCCTGCAGCGGTTTTTATTATTCTGTCATAAAACATGCACATAGCTATACATATAGCTCTAGTAAGACATATTGTATAGAACATTCTCTTAGCAGTACAACCATGACCTAACGACACTTACAAAGGAGCATATTATCATCTTAATTTCCAGATCGTAAATTATTAACTAGTACTATAGCTAAGCTAACAACCATCTCAGGCAATGTGGATCTTTGACGATTTTGGCTATTCTTTTAATACCCTTAAGTTTTCTATGTTTTCGAATGTTTTATATTTTGACCTTTCACGTTTTTATCTATAATGTATCTAATAGAGGTTAATCCAGCAATATATACGTGTCATGTGCACGGAAATAGGTAACATACATTCTTTTATATGAAAGCTCTTTCGAAATTATATCCATCTATTATATCAGCGGTAAACATCGGGCACTAGAGTAACCCTTAATATATGAATTTTATTTAATTTGGTGAGAAGAGGGGTTTGTTTTTTAATCGGTTTCCGCATATCCTTTTGATCTATAAGTATTCCACTTCTCATGTAGCCAAATATACCTTTTCGGTGCATAGAAACTTTAGACCCTGTTTATCCGACTGAGGGATACCCTTCTGAAATTGTCTGTTTATATAGCTGTTCGGGATGTATAGATAAGCAGCAAAGTCCAGTCATTATACTTTAAATCCGATGACATACGTAGGGTAAGAGGGACGCTCTGTGCACGTTAAAGGGACTGTCCTACAACTCTTTGAGAGATCTGTAGATGGTCTGTTTCTGGGCAAAATTTTCCAAGTTTACCGTTCAATCCACTTAGAGAAGCTACCGATAATTTCCTATTGTTAATTTGTTCCTTTTGTCAAAAATTGTCCAATTGAATGTAATTCAGTTAAAATGTTTATACCATCAAATTGAAAATGTAAGCGTCATAGTTATTAAAAGATCGTTCAGAAAAAAAATGTGTTACAATGCAGATCGCTATTCTTTTCACTGCTCTGAAAATTTGTAAATGTAATTAAATCATATCTCTCTCTCTCTCTCTCTCTCTCTCTCTCTCTCTCTCTCTCCACACATATTCACCCTAACCTTGTCGAAACAGCCTTTTCTATACTTAATTACTTGAGTTATCTCCCTTAGAATGGTATACTGGTATCGCAATGATTATTGTTTCTTTAATTACCGTAATGCATAGTTTTTCATCAATGACCCATGTTTTATATCAAAGATTTCAAATACGAATTTAAAACTCTATGATTGAACTTGTTATTATTTTAGTACAAAAGAAGGAATTTGAATTGTTATTTCTGTATACTATTCCGTATTGTTTATGCTTAGCTGTGTAGAAAGAAACGTTCAACGGGTTTAATGTTGTCTAAAGGTATTTGAAATTTAAGAAGTTCAACAATCTTTTCGATTTAAATATTCCACACAGATTTAATTTTAATTGTTTAGTTATTCCATTTTTTTCGGAATATAAAAGAGAACAGTTACCAACTCAACACTTTATTGAAATATGTTCTGTTTATAATGATCAAATGGCATAGATAAAACCTGGCTCGTTTGATTATGTACAATACATTACCGAAAGTGTTTATATGCTGGAGCACTGCAATTCTTTTGACTCAACTCAACAATGAATATGTTTGTTCGGAACACATTTCAACATCATTAAAAGTGAATCACTCAAGCTGCGAAAGTAGACCTAATATCTCACAATGGAATAAGGACAATTTTCCGAATCCACAATCTGATACAAAATTGGACTACTGTGGACGGAACTGTAAATCCTCATGGATTTGTGATCCTGATCATATACTAAGTCAAGAGGAAGGTATGTATGGTGACATTGTATATGATTTTGGCTATACTTTTCAGGTTCCTTTCGACCACATGGCTGCTCAATGTATTTATACATCCCTAGCTTTCAAATGTTAATTAGGTTTCTAGCGTTCCTAAGGAAGGTTTATTCAGAAAAGTTTTACCGGATGTACCAAATTTATAAACTGTTATTTCGATTTAATGTGTCTTCGCCACTGAAAATTGAACAAAAAACCTTGATTTGAAACGACAAAAAGTTTGTAGGCCATAGTATTTATCGTAGGTTTAATTACAGTAACACATGATATTGGCTTACAAAATAAATGAGATCGAGACGATTACCGCAGTGACATGTCAAAACAGAGTCAAAGATATTCAAAAGCTAAAATCAACAAAAGTCTGAGACAACAGTCAACAGTCCAGACATATGATGTCACAAGATTACATTCAAACGACGGGCAAAGGATATCATTAGATTCAATTCAAACGACGGGCACAGGATATCATTTGATTTCACATAAACGACGGACATAGGATGTCATTTTCTTTTTCTTTCATATAAACGACGGACATAGGATGTCATTTTCTTTCATATAAACGACGGACATAGGATGTCATTTGATTTCATTCAAACGACGGACGTAAGATATCATTTGATTTCATAAAAACGACGGACATAGGATGTCATTTGATTTCATTCAAACGACGGACGTAAGATGGACGTAAGATATCATTTGATTTCATTCAAATGACGGACATAGGATATCATTTCATTCAAACGTGGGACCTCGGATAACATTTGATTTCATGTAAATATATAAATTTACGTTGATTTACACATGTCACTATATATATATATATATAATAAACAATTTACTTACTTACTGTAGTAGCAAGTACATTTTGACTCTGCTTTAAAATTCATAATATACTATTTTTTTATTTGTTTGTTAAGTTAGTAGTCATCTTTTTGGTTGCTGCACAGTGCAGTTTTTTTTTTTAAATTTTTGGTCCTATCTGTCGTACTTGCACGTGCTTAATATATCCCATAAGAAAATATGTGTGATAATACTTTAATTTTGTCATTTGTTATAATAAAAAAAAAATTGCCATCTTTTGACTGTTAATTTCCATAAATATTCAGTATACTTTCAAGATTTTACAGTTTAAACTTTGCACATACTTCATAACTATTTTTAATCTAAAATCGCCTGATTTTGTTGTACATTTGTGTACCCAGATCACTTCTTCTAATATAAAATAAATTATCATGTTCTGTTGCAGCTGATAACATAGACAACCACATAAACAAAACTGTACAGGACTTATTCTGTAATTGTTCCAGTTGTCCAAATGGTCAAGGTTTTTACAGTATATCCGTAGGAGTAGTTAGACAGATAGGAAATGACGAAATGCAAGTATTTTAACTTAATTATTTTCTTAAATGCAAAATCGGCAAAAATATGTAAATGAAATTAAGACAAACCGAGAGGTAAAACGTGTGTACGTATACGTGTTATTTAATGCTTTTAACAAATGACTGGTTCTAGTCAGGAAATACGACAAAGGACTGTGATGTGTATTTTGATTGTCAAAATAATTTGTTTTTACTAAAGATGTAACCAGTGGCTTACAATTGAATTATTTTATCATGTTACTATGGGAAAATTTACACTTTCCTGTTTTTATTTATTTTCATACAGTGACAACTATTTTCTTCATATATCATTTGATAATTTAGTTTGAATTGAGAAATGTTAAGGATATGGTAAAGAGAGAGTAACTAAACGCGCGAAATTTAGGAGTAACTTCAACATTCTGTCTTCAACTTAAGAACATGTCACGCTCTAAAATTACTCAATACTAGGCCTTACTGAATGTAACAATAATCACGACCAGTTTGAATGTCATCGACCTATATGATGAATGTTGATGTACATAAAGCATAAAATGAGTGACATACTTTAATTGATGTACATTCACCTTATATATTCTTTCACAATAAACCACTTACGTCATATAATACTGAATAATTTTATTTTGGATGCAACGCGTCTTCTGATTGGCTGACGTTGTTTTGTTTATCAGCTCATACACATAATTTGGTCATGTGACCGTGACGTCATCAACGTTTTTTCATGGTTTACTCCGGTTTAGAATGGAATTTAGAATTAAATTATAAGAAATGACTGTAATATTTTTTCTGTCTATGAAGAAATAACATCAAAAATGTGGTGCACACTGAATAACCCGCGTAATTCCTTAAATAAAGAAAATTCGACTAAAACGAAGCGATAATAAAGAACACAAATAACATAATCATTTCTTAACAGAAATCTTCAGATATGAATCAGTTAGGTCACATTTTATTTGATATTATTTATCAGGAACCATTCTGATATAGATGAATTAGGCTCAGAGTTTTCGGATCATCTGAGATTACAGAAATGGAAATTCAGCCCATGTGATAGTGATGTGGTTATTGTGTTATCACAGAAGGATAGGCTGGTGAGAAGTATAATGTATTTACTTCCAGAATTTTGAGTTTATTAATTGCTTGATATGATTTCCAATAAATACAAATAAGCAATGCAGCTAAATTAATTTCGAGTCTAACCCGAGACATTTAACGCTACAATGTATCGAAAGGTTTGTAACCTGGATTTGTTTTCCCTCAATCGATTTATGACTTTTGAACAGAAGTATACTACTGTTGCCTTCTTTTTTAGCTTTATTAATTGACGTTCTTATGGCTATTTCATATGTATTTCGCCGCCTTCTTAAAAATTCGTGGAGAAGAACACAAATACTAAGTAGATAAAAAAAAAAAAAAAAATGATTTCAAATAAACGTAAGAAATTTGAAGGCACCGGAGCATTGAATTCTCGACATTGTATGTGTTTTTGACAAATTAGTTTTAGGCTTTCGCCGCTAAGTGGCACATAGTACTACCAGTGTCCTTCCTTGTCATTCTTTTTTTACGCTTTTCCGTACTACTGAAATCAAACAGTTGTGTACACAAATTTCGTAATGCTGCAAATTGCTTTGAGTTTTTGTACATTAGAGTGCAATGATGACTTATAGATCGAGTTTGCTTTTTGTTATGGTTGAATGCCATTTCATGGAGTAACGGTCTTTAGACTATGAACATTTCTTGAAAAACTATTTTTCTGTATTTTTTTATTATTATATGCACGTATAGAGTTGATTTTTTGGTAAAAATGTGTATCATAATTTAAGACATAAGTTTGCCTTTCGTTCCGGTTTACACACTTCTGAATAATGTCCCATGGACTTCTGAAAAATTTTTGAAAAATATAATGGTCTGAGCTTTTTTTGTAGTACCAAGAAAAGACCAAGACAAACAAAACTCTATTTTAAATAACATTACACTGACAATATCGAATTAACTAATTACCAAATTTGTACTTCATTTGAGCCACACTGGAGATGACAAGTGTGGAGCTGAATCTACTTACCCGTCAGAAGCATCTGAAATCAGCCCCGTATTTGGTGGTGTTAATTTTGTCAAGTCATTAATAATCTATATGTTGCTTTTCTTTATTTGGGACATATATTTTCGATTTTTCTACGACTTATAATGTTTCAATGTCACTTTAGTATATTCTGCTTTTTTTACAAACAGTACATCCGTAATTATGTGTTAATTTGTCTAAGGTAGCCTTTTATTCATTTATATAAAAATTAAAATCAAGTTTTTATGTTTGCCCCGGAAGATGTACCTTATGTGCCATAAAGACATAAATAAATCTAAAATCCAGCCTTTCATCTTGAATAATACCTATGTTTATGAGTCAGTAGTAATTATATAATCTTAAATAATGAATTGATGATATATACGTAATATTAAACGTTTCTTAGAAACTAAGAGATGTGAAAATCGATTTTTTTCATTTCTTATAAAAATAAGGAGATGTGGTATGATTGCCAATGAGACAACTCTCCACCAAAGTTCAAATGAAGTGGGTATAAGCAATTATAGGCAAGCGTACGGCCTTCAACAATGAGAAAAACCCATACCGTATAGTCGGCTATAAAAGGCCTCGACATGTAAAATACGAAACAATTCAATTGCGAAAACTAACTAACAAAATAATTTACGAAAAACAAATATGATATGACAGATATGAACCAACGACAACCACTGAACTACAGGCTTGTTTATTCTAACTTTTATTTAATCTAGATATGGTTTTCAATTGGAAATATGGTAACACAAAACTTTTCAAGCTCTTTCGTGGACAGAATACGAAATGAAACCTCTAGTATATTGAACTCTGGATTGTATGGTGAAGCCTTATTTCATGTTGTGGAGGAATTAGGGTATATACTTAATATTTACTATTTTTTTCACGAGGCGTTGTAGAAAAAAAAAAAAACGTAAAATGTTGTTTTTTTTAATTTATGTTTTAATGCAAGACAACTCTATAGTAAAAAAGCAACACAACCAATAACAAATATATCGTAGCTTTCGAATACGATTCTTGTACTCGTGTTTCGAGCACAGATTTTGTAATCCGAGTACTGCGTAATATTTTATGACTGAAAGGCTTGATGAGAATCTGAATATCTGTTTTCTAAAACTTTACATGGTGATGGAAAAGATTTGCTCATTAATAAGCTCGAAACAGCAAAACGGTAAGTGGTGTCGTAAAATTACACCAATTACTACACCACGGCACTGCACAACAGTACATTCAAATGTAGAGTTACGTGACATCATTTACGTCATGGATGCACGTCATAACAATTTATCGTCAAATTACATCAATTATTACATATGTTGTACTACATGGGGTTCCTTGTATGGCGTTTGAAAATAAATTGACCTAAAACTCTTGTTTTCGTTTCACTATAGGAAACTGTTTTCCAACGGTGGTCGAACTTTATCATACAAGTGGCATACACAAGAAGCACAAGGACTGCCATCTGAAGCTTTAATAGCAGGAATCGTTGTATTCATTGTCTTGTTTGTTTATGCAGCTTTCATGATACGTAAAGATTTAAAGAAAACCCAAGAAAAAGAAAATCCATCTCGTCAAAAAAAGAAACGCAAAGTCTATCTCAAAAGTCGGAAAGAGAGAAAATTATCTCGTTTGGCAGCCGAAAGGGAAAGATTGACTGAAAAAGACACAGAAGAGTCAACGGAGGTCAGCTCAGAGCAACGCCCTGCTGATAACCATAGTATTAATATGTCAGAGAGAGCGGAGTTCAGCATAGAGCAGCACCCTAATAACCCTTGTATAACCATTACAGTTACAAATGTAGATGGAACTTGCAAGGATTTTGAGGATCATGCTTTATAGGTGCAACGAGAGAGAGAGAGAGAGAGAGAGAGAGAGAGAGAGAGAGAGAGAGAGAGAGAGAGAGTTTAAATTATCAATTTGAACATAAAAGTAGTAAAAAGGCATCGTTGTCATAAATATATAAAAAAAAAGTAACAATATAATGATAAATCCCAAGCTTAGAGGTTATGAAACCAAAAACAAGACTAGAAAAAAAAAAAGAAAAAAAAACACACAAAATGTCGGCCTAAATTTCGATATGAAAGTCTTTGCCAAGAGATATAGAGAACAAAGATTGAAATAAATGATTCCTGGTAATAGAGTACGGAAAAAATATTACCTTAAAGATATTTACTTGTAAATTCTAAATTCAAGATCAATAAATAATCTCTGTGTCCTCGTTTCGTTGTCAACTCTATATTCTATATTTATAAGAAGACAGTGGCGGATTCGAAAACAAATCATTTTCTGGCTTAAAATCGCCAAAAAAAAATCGCATCGCTACGCTTGGCAGTATTTTTGACAACAACTCCATCCCACTTTCCTCGGTCCCTGGATCCGCCCATGCATGATTAAATGTTCTTGTTTTATTGATATATCCTGGCTGTCTTATTATTTGGTTGCTTACCAGTCTTTTTTGCTGCTTGCTTTAGCAGTTGTTAGAATCGGAGTGTTGCTAACTGGCAGAGCGCGAACAATAACGCTTTGAATTTAAATAACACATAAAAATAAAAAAGGAAACAGAAAAAAAGATCCGTTGATGCAATTATTCATATTAAATTCTTTTATCATCGTAATTATAAATAATGTGCATGTTTAGTTAAGTACGAGGAATAAAACAAATATTTTTATTTCAGTTTTTGCCAAGTGTCATCTAGATAAAATAGGCTTTTACACTGAAGGCAAATGTTGCCGCTATTTCATTCAAATGGAATCCGAATTAACAGAAAATTATTTTACAGATGATTTTTCAGTCATTAGATGCATAAATTAAGTACGAACGTTCATTGGAAAAGAATGGACATAGTTTATTCATCCATCATACAACTTTTCTATATGCAAAGCAACGAAAAAGGGTATTGCTGCTGTTCTTCGTCTAAAAATGTCTTCTTTCCCCACACAGGTTGACGTATTAACCATACAAAATAGATAAGAACCTGTTCTGGAATGTCTTCATTTTCAGAATGAAATCTCCCATTTCCCACCAATCAGAGGTCTTCGTTATATACGTCAAGACATTGCTAAAAAATAATTGGAATGTATATTATATACGGTAATGATAATTGTAGTGATGGTATAATTTTAGTTAATGAAAGAATATTTAAATAACAGTATATTTTTATATACATGTACATATGTCTGAAGTATTGTACAAAACAAGGTACAGTTATCGTTAAAGGATTTATGCAAATCAATTCAAGTATCAAACAATAGTATAAAATAACTAGTAAGTATTATTTCAATATCAAAGCAGCTGCTCGTTCCGCTATCATAATCGTAGCTGCATTTGGGTGATCTGTTATTTCAGGAAAAACTGAAGCATCCACTACTCTCAGGTTGAAGACTTCTTTCACCCTGTAACAAGAAAAAATGCACTGTATTGACAGATTGCCAGGAAAAAAATACAATTGAATTCATAAGAAAGTTTAAGGTTTCTTATCATTAGTCCTTTATCGTGATGTGTACTTATTAAATCATACATTATTTAAATCAAGAGAATAAACTAACTCATCATAGATACCATGCTTATTATTTTGTACGCAAGAAGCGCGTTTCGTCTACAAAAGATTCATCAGTGACACTCGAATCAAAGAAGTTATAAAGTCAAGATAAAGTACGAAGTTGAACAAACGTTGTCCTAAAAATTAAGGCAAAAGTAGTTAAAAGATGGACGAAAGATACCAGAGGGACAGTCAAACTCATAGATTGAAAATAAACTGACAACGCCATGGCTAAAAATAAAAAGACAAACAGACAAATAATAGTACAGAAGACACAACATAGAAAACTAAAGACTAAGCAACACGAACCCCACCAAAAACTGGGGGTGATCTGAGGTGCTCCAGAAGGGTAAGCAGATCCTGCTCATCATGTGGCACCCGTCGTGTTGCCTATGTTATTACAAATCCGGTAAAATAGTCTAATTCGGTAGGTCACATTCGTGAAAAGGGAAGGGTATTGTAGTTACGACATTTGGAACATATTCGCTATCATCTGTGAAACGGTTAATCCATAACGGTCAACCAACTCGTGATGGCGTCCGTAAAATTTACGAAGGGATGAGTTAACCGACGTTCAAATGTAATGAATCGATTAAGAAGACACATAAAAGTAACAAACACAAACTGAGGGAATCACATGAAAGATAAAAGGAGCGAAACCGGGTGCGTCGACTGAGTCATCGTGTCCTGCTATGCATGCACCACCCGCCAAGCAAATCACCACTCAAATGAAATTGTTAATTAAAAAAAATGTAGATGAAATTCAAATCTTAAAATCTTGGGTTATCAGAATCACTGTTTTATGTTAGACGTTTTTATTTTACAAAGTACACAAAGAACGAATGTGTCAACAGGGAAGCTTATTTTACTTTGCATTCTTTATTCGGCATCCAAATACAGTTCTTATATTAGAAGAGAGGTGAAAGATAGCAAAGGGACATTCAAACTCATAAGTCGAATTAAACTGAAAACGCTATGGCAAAAAAAAAAAAAAAAAAAAAAAAAAAAAAAACCAAAACAATACACAAAACACAAAATAGAAAAAATAAAATCTGAGCCCCGCTAAAAACCGGTGGTTATCTCAGGTGCTCCGGAAGGGTTAGCATACCCTACTCCCCATGTGGAACCCGTTAAGAGAACACCCCTGGTAATGAAGTTTCGTATAATGTAAACAATATCATTAGAGATATGTAACGTTTGTATTAAATCCTAAATTAAAGTCGTCCTAATACGAATTGCTATCAAGAAAAAGATCCGGATATTTAGCAGGGGTTTTGCAAATTTACCTGAGTGTATTGTCAACAACAGATCGAACGTCGTTGAGAGCACCCATTTTACAGGTAGAGACTGGATGATGTCCAGGGTCAGAGAATGTTTGTATATAACATCTCCAGTACAGGTCAGAATCGTACTTAAATTGTTCACATCCCTTAAAAGGTGGTTCCATCGTAGCTCCTATGGACTGCATTATTGGTGTTTCAATGATTGATTTTACTATTTTGATACCTGCAAATGTTAAAATAAGATGGTTTAAGGATTAAAGCATCTATTATGTTTGAATTTGAAAAAAAGAGGAGACGTGCGGTAAAAAGTATTGATTAATAAATATGAAAAAAGAAACTCATAAGAATGTATTGTTTAATGTATGCTTCATTTTAAGTGCGTGTATTCAGCACCCAGAGGCAAAATAGAGGATTGTTCTATTTTTATGCTCTGCTTAAATACTGCATGCCCTGAAATTCAGAATAGATATACATTAAAGTTTATATCATATGTACTAGGTTACCTACTTTTGCTTGGCAAATATACTCTTTGCAAATATACACATATTTACGAGATCATATCTTGGGGTCTTTGCCAAATTTGCTACCAACTGCAACACCTTTTGTTGGCGTCTTTGTTAGATGTATTTGTATGAATTTTTTAGTCAGTTGTGTTTTATGTCGGTGATGCATGTTTACTCAGATATAGCTGCTGGATCCCACTTATTGTCACATTAACCTATTATATATGTCTGTTTAGTTTTCTCACCCAATTTTGACAATATAACAGAACTATTAACAACTGTCATACAAGTGGGAGGTTTAGCTAGCTATAAAACCAGGTTTAACCCACCATTGTCTTCGGAAAATTCCTGTTATAAGTCAGGAATATGACAATTGTTTTTCACTCGTTCTGTTGGTTGATAACGTTTGATTTTGTCAGTTTTTATGGACTTCCCCCTTTTTGAATTTACCTCAGAGCTTGGTATTTTTGTTATAATTTTTTTCATGTACTTGTCATGACGTTGTTGAATAAAATATGCTTCGAAAAACAGCCGACAATATCATAGTGCAAGATGGGTTTATTCATTTGTATTAACATATGGAAACCCTTAAGGAATAATCATCATAATAATAAGTTTCACTTAAATAAATAAGTAATAAGTAACAATCACAACCAACTGATTCGGTAGGACAACGCACAACTAACACAGATTATATAGACGCAAAAATGATTTCAGTGGTCTCGCTTTATACCGGCAAAACTGATGCGTATAACTAGTTTTTTTCGTCGTTTTAAAACCTGCCACTTATCTTTCTCTGTCGTATGATACGAGGAATAAAAAGTCATAAGTAAGAAACATTTTACCTTCATTTAGTGTTTCAATATCTTCCAAATTTGACAGGTATTTAGGATCAATGACCGGCATTTCATTAGGATCCGTCGAATTCAACCTAAGACGGCCTCGACTTTTTGGATGAAGGAGTTTGACGGTTATTGTTATGCCATCTTTCTTTCTACCAAAGGAATACCAGGATTTGATAAGCTGTAATAAATCAAGGCATTAAAACGGTTTGATTATATTTATATTGTCATCATGTTATATGTATCAGTAGGTAAAGTTGTGTATGTGAGCTTTGTAAAGTGAAAGAGCAAAACGTCCATTAAAGATTTTGTTAAAAATCTTAATTTTAATTGTGAGTAAATTCTACAGATATAAAGTAATGTGTATGTTTCATTCATTAAAAAAAATCTTCCGATGAAGAAATTCAATGCTAAAAGCTGAGTGTTTTGCTTTGATAAAAACGTTGTACTTGAAATTACTAAGCATAATAATTAGCAGTGATTTTCGTCAAATCAAAACAAAATACTGTACAACATACAGTAATATTCCTATCATTCGACAGTGGGGTTCCGTTTCGAAAAGCAATTAAAGTATGACAGACGAGTACGCAAACTGATTACATTTTGTTGGGAATCATATTGCGCGTCTTTTGCCTGAACCATATCGGTGCTCTCATTGTAACAATTTCGCATAAATTACAGGTGTTTGTGAGTTTCATACCCGCTTATTTCAAGCAGAATATTTTTTTTAATGATTAATTATTTTGCACGCAGCTTTAAGAAGTAGGAGAAACACTGATCGGGTAGGAGTAAGAATATAATGTGTCATCAGACGACTTCATTATTAACTTTTGCTGAACTAGATACATGTTATAATTGCCACTGGAAAGTATAAAATCCATCCATCCATGATTTCCGCTTGCCTCTTTAACCCTTTTGCTCTATTTTTGGACCATCATATGGACATTTATTCTACAAGCAGTTACCTTCTCATCTTTATTCATGATTCGTAGTAACTTGTGGTCATGGTCAGCTAAAGTAGATTTAAAAGTTAACTGTATGTCTGGGTAGGGCAATTGTTTAGTTTTATTTGTATTTACGAAAAGAAAAGCCTCGCTTCCACCAATAGATGCCATTAGACCTACAGAAAAGATAAAATAACAAGTTAGAATAACAGAGGCAGCAGTAGTTTACCGACGTTAAAAGAAGGTCCGGATGGGGGTCCTTCATTTCCGTATTCTTTAGTTGTTTTTTCTCTATTCTTTATAATTTTTGCCCATTATTCTTTAATCTTTATATGTAAGCACCTCATTTTTCTCTATTCTTTATATTTTTTGCCCGTTATTCTCTTCTGTAAACCCACATCCACACCCTCTTAAAAGTAGTACAGGGTAAGCGTCTTCAGAAAACCTGCTTCATCGCAATGCGAATCTTCATTCCATCATAATGTAACCATAGAGAAATAGGACTTAATTTGTAAATTTTCAAATCAGACGACTCTTCTGGTAACTAAAAATATTAGCTCGCAAAAATATGTCGCTGGTGAATTGAGACACGGACTCATCGTACAGGTCAACAAATTCTCATTTAGTTATTCGTAATTTAGTAAAGCAATCAAACAAATACATGAAGTACATGTGTGGAAAAATATATGTGGTACTATGTTATATCCTAGGTGTATGCAAATAATCTGCGATGAATTTCACAAAATATCTTACGAAAAAAAGAACATTTCAGTATAACTAACGACCAAAAATTGTGTGAATAGGGCTACTGTTTCTGTACAAAAAGCGTCATGTGGCGTTGTGTAAAGATTTTATTACTCTGCAACTTGTATTTTAAACCTTGACTGTTTATAGATATAAGAAGATGTGGTATGAGTGCCAATGAGACAACTCTCCATCCAAGTCAAAAGTAGTCCATTTTTGGTAATATTCTTTTGACGTGGCTCGGTATTTATACATTCCGCTATTGTGTAATTGTGCTATGGTTATTTTTTGTATTTTTGTCTTTCATTTTTGATTGATTGATTGATTGATTGATTAATTGGTGTTTAACGCCACTTTCAGCAACATTTTGCTATTTCGTGGTGGTCGGTTTTTATTGGTGGTGGAAGCTGCAGTGCTCGGAGAGAACCACCGACCTTCGGTAGGAAAACTGACAATCTCAGTCAATTAAGATTGGAGTCGAGCGTGCGGGATTCGAACTCACAACCTCAGTGTTAACAGGCCAGTGACGTAGTAGTTCGACTACTTAGACCACCTGGATACCGTGCCACCCTTTTATTTTTGCTAATGTGCTTTGTCTATAGAGTGTCTATATGCTTTTTTGTTTTTCTTTGTTGACATAGATGTTCGATTTTATAGTGATTATGATTTAACACGATGTTGACTGCTGTATCCAATTTTGACATTTTTACCTATCATTTCTGTTTGTTTTGCTCACACATCGTTTTCAATTTAATGGAATTATGTGCGACTGTCATACAAATGAGAGGTTAAGCTAGCTATAAAACCAAGTTTAATCCACCATTTTCTACATAAGAAAACGCCTGTACGAAGTCAGGAATATGACAGTTGTTTTCTATCGTTTGATTTGTTTGATTTGTTTGAGCTTTTGATTTTAAGATTTGATTAGGGACTTTTCGTATTGAATTTTCATTGGAGTTCGGTATGGTGTTGTTTTACTTTTAATTGTGTTATCAATACATTGTGAGTGTGATCCAATATCAATGATTATCTATTTTGATGTAATTTTTTCAATAAAACTAAGTTTGTTTCATTTTTCTGATTTCGGACATTCCCTATAGTACAGTATCAAAGGTATTTTATGTTATATAAATCTACAACTTCTCTAAGATGATGGCAATGGAGCACTTTTATTGACCCATTTTTGTCTGTTGAATGCCTGCACTAATGAGATATTCACCACAATGTCAACTCTTACCTTTCCTTTGATAGAAATACTGATCGATCATTAGTCTGTCAAGTTTCAAATTAGGTTTTATGGTAGAAACATTAACGAATATTCGAATGTCAACAGAGACGTGATCTTGTAAATTTTCTCCAACAGGTAAATCAGCTATCACAGGAATCTGTAATATTTATTTTCTATTAACATAGTATTATCCTCAAAACATAAAGAATTTTTGTGAGAATTTTGAACTGTACATTTTTTAATCAGTTTAATTGATCTGGAGCTGGCATGTCAGTAACTGCTAGCTAGTAGTCCTTTGTTAATTTATGTATCATTGTCGTTTTGCTTAGTTTCGTCTGTTACATATTCTCACATCGGACTCGGACTTCTTTTAAACTGAGTTTTACTGTGTGATTGTTGTGTGTTTGTTTATTCTAAATTGGCTAGAGGTATAAGGGGAGGGTTGAGATCTCACAAAACATTTTTGCTCCTGTCCAAAGTCAGGAGCCTCTGGCCTTTGTTAGTCTTGTATGTATTTTTAATTTTAGTTCATTTATATGTTTCGGAGTTTAGTGTGACGTCCATTTTCATTGAACTAGTACACATTTTTGTTTAGGGGCCAGCTGAAGCCCGCCTCCGTGTGCGGGGTTTTCTCGCTGTGTTGAAGACCCATTGGTGGCCTTGGGCTGTTTTCTGCTCTTTGACACATTCCCAATTTCCATTCTCAATTTTAGTCACATTGAAGTACATATGACATAAGATCTAAGAGATATAATCTTGTAATATAGTAAGCTTAAGATTAATCTTTTGCAAAAACTTTTTAATAAAACCAAGCTGTAATTTATTACGCTAGATACGATCGTCTACATAAGACTCATTAATGTCACTCGAATCAAAACAGTCGAAAGGCCAAATCAAATACGTTGAAGAGCGTTAAAACCCGTAGGTTTAACAAATACGACAAAGCCAATCTACGAGCTGTTCATCTTGTAGAGCAGGTTGACATCAAACTTTTTGTTTCTTTTCTTGCATTAAATGCAATTAGCTAGCCTTTTCTGCATAAAAATGTGTGAATGTCAGAAACATGTGTCAAGCACCTGCAAACAGGTATTTACTGTTCAGTTCATGTTACTATCCACGAGCCACATCCACTGATGATGGACTATCAGCCCTCAAGGGTAACATCTGCCAATTAATCGGTGCTGTTTTTGTTGTTGGTACTAACCAGATGAAAGCACATTGCTTTCGTATAACTCCAGTCCCCAAATTGTATCCTTTAAAAAAATCTTAGGGGTTATACGGCAAAGTTGATCTAAGAAGCGTTTGGTTTTCTCTTTTAAACCTTTTGATTTAAATGCTTTCAAAAGTTTTGTTTTCGATCATTTCATTTTTTGGCCTTTTCAAATTATTGGTTTTTAGCGTGATTGGTGAACATTAATTCGTGAACTATTGTGTCGTATGCACGAAAAATCGATATTAAATGTTTATTTTACTGCCATTTGGTTGGTACCACTGCACGTGAACTAGATATTTAATGTTTATTTTACTGCCATTTGGTTGGTACCACTGCACGTGGACTAGATATTAAATGTTTATTTTACTGCCATTTGGTTGGTACCACTGCACATGAACTAGATATTTAATGTTTATTTTACTGCCATTCGGTTGATACCACTGCACGTGGACTAGATATTAAATGTTTATTTTACTGCCATTTGGTTGGTACCACTGCACGTGAACTAGATATTTAATGTTTATTTTACTGCCATTCGGTTGGTACCACTGCACGTGGACTAGATATTAAATGTTTATTTTACTGCCATTTGGTTGGTACCACTGCACGTGGACTAGATATTTAATGCTTATTTTACTGCCATTTGGTTGGTACCACTGCACGTGAACTATCAATTTATGTAAGAATCACTAGCCAGTGATTCTGAACTGCTTGGATTTATAGGATATTAAAAAATAATTCCAGTTTTTCAATACAGCTGCACCTATATAATAATGCGGTCAGGAAATTTGACGACCTCTTTTTAATATCTTGAAACAGGTCATATCTATATTTTTGTTTAAAATGTTGGTCTATCCTAAATCGGAATCCTATTTGCATTGTAAACAGTTTCATGGCATACACTAAACCGTTTATGACACATTCTAATGTATCTACATCGACTGTTTTGATTTCAATATTTATCCAAATATGTACTAATTTTGTCTTCATTCACAGATTAACATGAACATACACATTTGATTTATCGTGTGTAGTGCATTTTTTAAATATAGTTACTTGCAAGTGGTAAAGTTGTTCTCTGGGTCCTATGCCAGACAAGAATAATATTTTTGGAGTACCATATGATCCAGCAGATAGAATAACTTCATTTGATGCTAGAACTTGGAATGAAGCGTTGGAAAAAATAAATTCTATACCGACTGCCTTTCTACGGGCAATCAAAACCTGCAAATGATAAATACTCGTAAAATCAAGTATGCATATAGTATACGTGTGTTATGTTGTGCTGTTACACCACTGTCCCAGGTCAAGATGAGGGTTTGGCGCCAGCAAATATGTCTAACCCCGTCACACTCTGTATGTGCCTGTCCCAAGTCAGGAGCCGATAAATCAGTGGTTATTTTTTGCTGTATGTCATCTTTTGTCTTCGATTATCGTTTTGTAAATAATTCAGGCCGTTTGGGTTGTTTTACATTTGTCATGCTAGGGCGTTTAGTAGCTTGCTATGTGGTATGGGGTTTTCTCATTGTTGAAGGCCGTACGGTGGCCTTAATTTGCTGCTAACTTCTACGTCGTTTGGTCTTTGGTGTAAAGTTGTCTCTTTGGCAATCATACCACATCTTCTTATATTCTTTTATATATTAATGAAATACCCTGGACCAATGCTATCAAAACGACACCAATACACTTCTACCCGACAAACCATAGGTGTAATAATAATTTGCGTTATCCACTTGTAGCAACTATTGACTGACATGCAGCTTCCATCAAGGTCCTTATTAAAGACAACGGAATTAGAAATTTACTAACATTTGATTTATGCCATAAAAAATCAAATTGCTGTTTAGTCTTTTGGGGAAAAACTCTCTCAGCACGATACTACAAACGTCAGTAATCACAGTATAAAAAACAAAAATTGTGAAAAAATTAATTACAAACGAACAACTATATATATAGTGACATAATTTTTCACGTTTTATGGTGCTTTACCTTTTGTATATAAACAAACGAATAGTCCTTAAACTGACTTACCCTTGACACCAATGCATTTGTGACAATATTTAAGTTCTGTCGTCCCCGTGCTTCCTTCAGATAAGCTTTAGCAGTGGTCAATCGTTCACCTCCTCGTATGTTCGTTTGAATCCGACATATCCCTATCAAGTCAAAATCATTTTACTCTCAGTTGGATATTTACAAGTTTTAAACAAGAACATTCAAAAGTAACATTCTACTTTTTGTGCATTGATCATAAAGTTATATTGAAACTTTTGTAGTCAATTATTTTTATTTTTATATATATATCACATGAATTTTTATATAAAAAAAGGAGATTTGGGATATACGTAAATGAGAAAACAGCTGTTTTGATGCATGCACCACTACTAAGTCTTGTTTAAATAAAATAGCATCTTGTGCTTTAAATAATATGCTTGGTATCTTTGGTGACCTTTCATTTTAACACAAACGACTTATAAATATACCAAGAAAGCAAGTTCACTTTTTGTTTTGTTTTGAGGAGTTTCTTTTGGTGCCAAATTTTCCACTTATACAATGTATTGAAGAAGATTTAATATGGTCTTGAATATGATGTCAACACATGCATTATGAAAATGTGTAACGAAGTTACTTAATTATGGATTCGAAAGGTTTGTACTTCAGTACTTAGTAAGTGGTTGTTTTCTCCTTTATTCAGATGAAGTAGTTTATATTTTCTTTCGATCAGTTGTTTAGTTATCATGGTTACATTTTACACTAGTCAGCGAACGGAGTCCTAATGTAATTTTAGAATGAGCACAAATTTTGTAGTTTGCCTTAAAATATATAATAATATCTGTGTTGATTTTGGATGAATACTTTTATTACAAATATTGTATTTACTTGAAGTCATGTAACGACAATGTTTAATTAGAAGGGTTTTTCTCATTGTTAAAGGCCTACGGTTGCCTATAATTGCTTATATCCACTTCATTTGAACATTGGATAGTTGTTTCATTGGCAATCATACCACATCTTCTTATTTTTATATATAATGTTTTATCAGTCAGATTACTTAGTATGATGTTGATCTACACTGTTGTTTCTTTTCATCGTTTGTCTTAACGTTTACAGTTAAAAACTTTTCACCGTTTGTCTTAACGTGGACAGTTAAAAACATATTACGTCGTTTTGATGCATGTCATAAAATTATAGGAAATGACCAGCAGGATATCTATGCATTTTTTCTTGAAAATATTCAAGTTTGGGTTTATGGTAATCAATTCATATTAAAACATACTTGAAGCACTTTTTGCCTCCGAAACATTTCACTTAAAATTTATACCTTGTTAGGACCTACTGACATTTTAAAGTTCAAGTTTGAGTTTTGTGTTAATTAATTCGTATTATCCCCAGAGGATTGTGATAAAAAAGATATGAGCAGTTACCCTGATCTTCCTTCTCGTTACAATTGATGGCATCATATCCTAGACTTCTTGTTGCATTGAAATACACGTTTAACAATGAAGTAGGCTGTAACGTGGAAACTGTCATTGGTCCACAAGATCGGTGTAAATCTGTAAAATATCATTCAAGAAAAAGGATGAAAGATACAAATATGACGCTATCAACGGATAACGCATACTGAATGATGGAGCTCTTGTGTATTTACATATCGAAGTAGTCCAGAAAGAGCGATGCGACACGAGTTGTTTGCTAAAGATAGTGCAGTTTTGATCATATTTACCTCCCATAGACTACTAATTGGATCTGAAGTAATATGTTTGAAGTGAAGAACCAGTCAATGGTCAACTAAAGAGATGCTAATTTTTTTATTAATCCTTGAATTATGACTAGTATAATGGTGAAGGATGCATCGATCGAACAAGTGCACCATAATCTTTAGTTTTATTTATTTCATTTTATTAGAGTTGTAATGCAGTTACATTCAATATATCAATGCTGTGGTTGGAAAGATCAGTCAGTGGAAAATAAGAGCGGTTTCATCGTATATCATTAATTCTGCTAAGCAAATAAGAGGGTTAACATATATAACGTTGCCAAAAGTAAAATTTGTTGATGTCTTATATCACAATGCTAAAAAACAAAACAATTTCATCAAGAAATTAAAGATTTTATAAAATAACCCTATCACAATGATCCTATTTTTTTTATCTTTGGATGTCGAATACGCTGTTATATATCATACTAAAATTAAAAAAACAAAACAAAACAAACCTCTAATTTTGAATTTTGTTACTAGTAACTTGCCAAAAATTCGAAGTTACTGCATGATAAAAAATCTTTCAATTTTGATATGCTTATAATTTGTTATCAAACCTGGCTGCTTACAAACTAAAGCAAAGTTTAAAGAAAAGTTCATAGATAAAAGGAAGAAGTTATCTTTTTATATTTAAGAGCTACAAAGAGCAAGATTTTGATACTTAAGGTTATATATATATAATTATCTTTGTATATTTCGATAGTAGTTTCCTATTAAAACTGATTTGTGTCAATTGCAAAATGTCGGAGGAAAACCAACAGCAAGGGATCTTAATGCTATCGTATCATTTATTATGAAGGTTTGAATTTGGACTGTCTTTCAAGTTTGGTTGAAAGACGTTTTGAGACGTTGTCCGTTCATTGGTTTTTGAAACATATATCTATACTTTGCATCAATTGAGATATTTTTTTTTATTATAAACATACCTGATTTAGACAATTCTATCACTTTTGTATCTACAGATTTGCGGAAGTAAGGAGCGACATGTTTGAATCCCCATCCTTGAGCTCCTTTCTCCTCCCATTCATTATATATATCTGGACTTCCTCTCTGATATATCATATCATTCATTGCAAACGTACCTCCTATTACTTTACCGCTAGGTAAGGCAGCTTGCTGGAATAAAAGTACTGTAAATCTGAGAGTCAATTCCTACAATATTCTATTGTATAAAGACAATACTTACAAAAATGATACGGATATTCAACAACCAAATCATGATGGCGTCCATGAAACTGTTATTGAGATGACTCTTTTGTCAGAAAGTTTAGTTATCAAGCAAACGTCATGGTCAATTACCAGTTGTAAAAGAGAGGCGGGAGATACCAAAGAGATCTTCAAATTCAAACAGCGATTACTATTGCCAAAAATATCAACGGAAAGACAAGATACAGACTATAAAACACTTCACAGACACCAGATTGAGCAACACGAACCCATCAAAAAGTAGCATTCGATGATGGTATTGTGGTTACAATTGGAACATTTCTGTGATCATCTGTGACACAGATATTGCATAATAGTTAACCAAATTATGATGGCGTCTGTTAAATTTGCGAATGAATGAGTTCAGATTTACCATTAGGAATTAGATTGAGTTAAGCTATTTCAGTTGATATTTTATAGTGTGTCTTTCTATGTTGTGATGTTACACTATTGTTTCAGAAAAAGGGTGAAGGTTTGGTACCATTAAAACGTTTAAACCCGCTGCATTTGTTTGCACCTGTCCTAAGTCAGGAATCTGATGTTCAGTAGTTGTCGTTTGTTGATGTGGTTCATAAGTGTTTCTCGTTTCTCGTTTTTATATAGATTAGACCGTTGGTTTTCCCGTTTGAATGGTTTTACACTAGTAATTTTGGGGCCCTTTATAGCTTACTGTTCGGTGTGAGCCTAGGCTCCGTGTTGAAGACCGTACTTTGACCTATAATGGTTTACATTTATAAATTTTGACTTGGATGGAGAGTTGTCTCATTGGCACTCATACCGCATCTTCTTATATCTACATAATATAATTATATGAAAGTAAAAGTAACAGCCTAAGGTCAGAATAGAACAAAACGCTGTATCTGGTCCATACTATTTGTAGAATTTCTGATCAGCCGTTGTAGTTTGTATTTGAACTCCGAGGAAATAATACCTTATTCTTATACCCAAACAATGCATTTTCTTGTGGATGTGTAAAATATTTCCAGTCTACAGAACTATTTCTGAGTTGTTTGGCTAGCCCCGGTGTAGTAATGAATGGTGTTTCTGGTCTGTCTGTGTCCTTGTCTCCAGCTTCTAATAATAACACTTGAACACGTGGGTCTTCTGATAACCTGGCCGCTAATACAGAACCGGCGGTACCAGCACCAACTACACAATAAATAAATAAAATATATAAACAAATAAATGCTTATGAAAATTAAAATGTATGTTTTTATAACGTAAGTATGAAAGATCGTTTACACCTTTTAAGGACAAGACGATAACATATATAAAATCGATTTCCGTGATTAAAACACCAAAGTTCTTCTACATGTCAGAACAATGTAAAAATATCTGGTGGATAGTTGTCTCATTAGCAATCATGCATCATTTCTTTGTTTTATATTCTAGGGTCAAATATTGGTTTCTTGCTTTCAATTTGCACTGAACTGAATAAGGAATTCAGAGATACGACCGTCGCTAAATATCACTGTTTTGGTATATATAATAGATACACCTTGAGGGCTTTAGTCCGAATGGGTGTATATATTAGATACACCTTGAGGGCTTTAGTTCAAATGGGTGTATATATTAGATAAACCTTCAGGGCTTTAGTCCAAATGGGTGTATATATTAGATACACCTTGAGGGCTTTAGTCCAAATGGGTTTATATATTAGATACACCTTGAGGGCTTTAATCCAAATGGGTGTATATAATTTACTCCAAGATAATAGTCGTCAATGCACAAGGATAATTTTTAATTAAGGAAGGGGGAGGGGGGGAGCTCTTTTCAGGAATTTGACCAAATGTTATTGAAAAGCATGGTATCCAATTTCATTTAACGACATCTTGGTGTAAGCCTTGGATATTTATGAATAGAAGTTTACTTCGGTCTCTGTAGTCATATAAAAGAGAAATATATAGTTATACATTGCTGGTATGCAAAAAATTTAACTAAAACTATATGATAAGTCAACATCAGGAAGTGATCATAAATATCTATAGTTAATATAAATGTACTAATAAATTATAATTAGATCTGTTTGAGTTATTACCTTTATATTAATGATGGGTTATGTTATATTGAAATAAATCAGGTGATTAATCACTGGGGTCAACAAGGGTTGCTAAATTTTGGTTTAATTGTTTTTTTTTTTTTGTAAATTCATACATTATAAAAGACGGAAATGAGGTATGATTGCCAGTGAGACAACTATCCACCAAAGTTAAAAAAAAAAGTGGATGTGAGCAATTATAGGCAACCGTACGGCCTTCGACAATGAGAAAAACCCATACCGTATAGTCGGCTATAAAATGCCCCGACATGAAAAATATGAAATAATTCAATTGAGAAAACTAACGGCCTTATTTATAATAAAACAATTTACGAAAATCAAATATGACAAACATGAACCAACAACAACCACTGAACTACAGGCTCCTGACTTGGGATAGGCACATTAAGAATTGTTCTCATTTGAACCAACTACCACATCTCCTTATTTTTATATTCTTTGTGATTTATTGACATATTGACCAGACACCTGTCTAATATTAAAGACGACTGCCTTTTCCTTCTAGATGTCTTTTAGTTTTTCGTGTAGTTTGGTTGTAGTTTCATTAGAATGTGTCCCACCTATTTTGTACTATACCTTAGGTTCAAACAAAATTTGTATTTACTTGCCTATAATGTAATCATTCTGGGTCCTTATATACTCTGGACAGTCTTGTGCTAATATTAAACTTGCCTATAGTGTAATCATACTGAATCCTTATATACTCTGAATAGTCTTGTGCTAATATTAAACTTGCCTATAATGTAATCATACTAAGTCCTTATATACTCTGGACAGTCTTGTGTTAAGGTTAAACTTTCCTATAATGTAATCGTACTGAGTCCTTATATACTCTGGACAGTCTTGTGTTAAGGTTAAACTTGCCTATAATGTAATCATACTGCGTCCTTATTTACTCTGGACAGTCTTGTGTTAATGTTAAACTTGCCTATAATGTAATCATACTGAGTCCTTATATACTCTGGACAGTCTTGTGTTAATGTTAAACTTGCCTTAATGTAATCATGCTGGGTCCCTATATACTCTTAACAGTCTTGTGATAATGTCAAACTTGCCTATAATGTAATCATACTGGATCCTTATATACTCTGGATAGTCTTGTGTTAATGTTAAACTTGCCTTTAATCTAATCATACAGTGTCCTTATATACACTGGGCAGTCTTGTATTAATATTAACTTGCCTATAATGTAATCATACTTGTCTTTATATAGTCTGGGCAGTCTTGTGTTAATGTTAAACTTGCCTATAATGTAATCATACTGGGTCCTTATATACTCTGGACAGTCTTGTGCTATCGTATTCAGTATGGTTATCAATAATAAACTCCACAGCCAAATGATAAACATCTCTGCTGATGAAGAACCTACAATTCAGCATAGTTTTTTTTAAATAGTTAAATCAAAATTCTAAAACATTTAGCTTTCATCTCCACTGCTTTAATTATAAACAAAATAACAACGGACCAAGTGCAATGTGGGGAAAAGAGGGTATTTTATTTATAGATACATATTCAAACTACATGCGAAATTCAGATGATAAAATCAGACCAAAGGAACTTTTTATTTTTAGGTAACAGCGGTATACAAAATGAAAGAAATAAAAAATATGAAGTTTTTAGGCAAGTGAAAAGCATGCACTGAAGCAACTAAACAAGTTCATATGCCATATGTTCATGATGTTTAATGTTACCGTAAATTATAATATGCTTGAAATGAAACTTTGAAAACTTCTATCTTTTTTAGATAAATAGTTCATCTTAAATTTATAATTAACAATTGACCATACATTAAAATGGATACACATCATTATAAATATCGTAAAAATAGTGAGTTAAAACTCTTACTTTGATAATACCAAACTTCCGTTCACATAATCCAACAAAATAATTATCATAAAAACATGTAAAAACAATTATCTTTATCTAACAAGACAAGTGCATTTGTTCATAAAATTAATTGTTTTACAAGGTAGACGGCTTCTTAAGGTAGAAAATGTAAAATTGTCTCACCTGTTGTGTTTTTGTAATCTTCCCTAAAATATTCAGTTAAAAAGAATAATGTTTAATTATTCTGTTATTATATCAAGGTTTATAAACAGACACGTAATTGATGTGTGACATTAAAATAATTCAAATCTGGCATTTATAGCATTTTTTTTTCTTTTTTAATTTAAAAATCAGAAAAAAAATAAATGTGTTTTGTTAGAAAAAGACAAATCATTGTATTGTATTATGTTTACTTTACGAATTAGAAATTATATAAATTCTACCACAAAGTAACAAATAAGTTATTTGTTATATTAAAAACTGTATCAGACTGTGAGAAAAAAACAAATTATAAATATTGACTAATGTGCAAAGTTTACTAGTAGATTGACGTTATATGAAAACAAGAAAAGCATTATGACAGTTAAGGTTATATGACGGTGATCGTGTTAAGTTTTAACCAGGGTTTTGGGCCTCAAGTGTATATTTAATCTATAAATGACCACACAAACCACTATCACCCAACTCCTCTGAAAAACTTAAGATAAAAAAATAATAACAACAACGAGCAACACAAGATCGAGATATATAGATTCCACTACTACAACAAGTGTGTTACGATATTTCTCCACTCGAGACAGTTAAATTTTATTATCTAAAGCGCGAGGCTTGCCGAGCTTTTAAATAATTAAAATTTAACTGTTGAGAGTGGAGAAATATCGCAATGCACTAGTTATAGTGGGGAATCTGTTTTTCTAATGATTTTATCCTTCCTTTTCAAAGATTTGCAGAAAAATGTGTTCTTTATATGTGACGTCATCAGGCATGGTCGCCTTTTTTCATGACGTCACAATAGGAAATTCAGAAGAAACCAAGAAGATTTGACGTCATAGTTAAATTTCGACCAATCATTTGCCGAGAATAGAGATTTCACTAGTGAGGAGAACAATTTTTTTCACAATCGGTTGGGAAACGTGAAAATATAGAGAAAAAATAGAGAAAGCCTGACTTCGTACAAGCAAAACAACGCGTTTTACTTACGCACAAATTTCTCCCTATATGTCGTAAAATTAAAACATCAATATATATACTTATGAAATTTATCTTCAAACTTATCCTACTAATCCATAATCTGTACATAGATATAGCCGTTCCCTTGGGACCTTGTCTTTTCTAGATCCATTTGTTTTATTGTATACGATTCTTAGTTTGTACGTTGTGCAAACAGTTTCAATTTCTCAGTTAAAGTATTATTGTGATTTCTAAAAGATCTCTTAAGGACATAGTTAGGTGTAACTAAACAAATCAAATTTAGGATTGATACTATAAGTCAGAAGAGCATTAGTTAAGGAACAAAATAAGCTTAAAATATTGATAGGTTATGGACCTCCTTTTTGAGATATTTGATTTTTTTTCAAAAATGACAGGAAAAGTCTGACTCGGACGTGTACCTTATATTAAGCATTGGCATTATTTGAGTCTCAAATCGTAAGAAAAAAAAATCTAGAATCTGCTTAAATTTTAGTAATGACCTGTGAATGAGCTATTGAAGTCTTCTATGATAAGAAAAGTGGGTGATGTGGGTCAAAATATTTTATCCTGTATAGTAGGAAAAAGCCCAAGGAGTCCGAACATCCGACAAAAATTCCTAAACCTGACCTAACTACATCCTTACCTACTTTCACAATAATATATGTATTTCAATACAGAGTACTAGTAATTGGGTAAAAATTTTGAAAAGTTCTTAACTCTGATGCTATTTGTAAAAAAATCGAGTTCAACTGCAGAATTTAAGAAAAAAGGTATTTCGAATTCAGCTTTTGAAATACATGTAAATATAAAAAGTAGGAAGATGTGGGATTATTGTCAATGTCACAACTCTTTTCAAAGATTTGATATCAGTATTCCCAAAGTTATTTCAAATATCATGAAACGAAAAGCAAACATACCCTTAATTAGATAATATATTATTTTCGCGTTTATGGCATGGTATTGGTTGCAAAAATTTGATATTTTTCATTTAAATGCAATATTTTTAATTTAATTGGTATATTTCTTCATTTAAATGCAATATTGTTTTATTTGAATGGTATATTTTTTCATTTAAATGCAATATTTTCATTCAAATGGTATAATTTGTCATTCAAATGCAATATTTTTATTTGAATGGTATATTTTTCATTTTAATGCAATATTTTTTCATTTAAATGCAATATTTTTTATTCTAATGGTATAATTTGTCATTCAAATGCAATATTTTTTATTCAATTGGTATAGTAGTTTTTTATTTATATGCAATAATTGCATTATGGGAAATTCTTTGACGTCATAAGGTCAAATTTGCAACAACGTTTGTGATTGGTCGGTAATTGTTTGGATTTCTCCTCTTTCTTTCTAAACATGAGTGACCAAGAATTAAAAAAACGCGTCAGAATATCGCCCCTCTAACTAAATCTGGCGTTCGTGCGAGTTCTGCACTGGCTGTTAACATCTTCTGGTCCTAACTATTATTTCTATTGCAAAATTTCGATGGTCAAAACGTTCTAACCACAACTTTTCAAAATCTTTCATTATTTATGGATCTATATGCAAGTAAAACGTATTTTGAATAGATTAGACACCGTTGGTTTTCCCGTTTGAATGGTTTTACACTAGTCATTTTTTGGGGCCCTTTATATCTTGTTGTTCGGTGTGAGCAAAGACTACGTGTTGAAAACCGTACTTTGCCGGACCTATATAATTGTTTACATTTACAAATTATGACTTGGATGGAGATTTGTCTCATTGGCACTCATACCACATCTTCTTATATCTGTATACAACGTAAACCAGACGTTTCTTAGGTTGTTTTCTTTTTTTAATAAATCCTTTGCCGCGCGTTGTGTACTGATTGATACTTCAGTGTGGGAGAACAAGATTTATTTCAGTACTAGTTGTAATTAGCTTTGAGCAAACTTCCAGTAATTGCACATACTCTTATGTCGGTGCTTTGTATCTTTTGTCTTAATGATAGTTTTTTTTGTGTGTCTCGTACCGATCTTTTGAGTTAATCCAATTGCAACTGATAAGTACAGGTTGTTCTTTTATTGGACTGTTACACCACTGTCCAAGCTTCGGGATGGGTTGAGTGCTCACAAACATGTTGTTGTACTGATACACTACTGTCCCAGGTTAGGAGGAGGATCGGGATCCCGCTATCATGTTTAACCCCGCCACATTCTGTATGTATGTGCTTGTCCCAAGTCAGGAGCCTGTAATTCAGTGGTTGCCGTTTGTTGCTGTGTTATACATATTTGTGTTTCGTTCATTTTATTGTTCATTAATTCGGCCGTTAGTTTTCTCGTTTGAATTGTTTTACATTTGTGATTTCGGGGCCTTTTATAGCTGACTATGCGGTGTAGGCTTTACTTATTGTCGAAGGCCATACGGTGACTTATAGCTGTTGATTTCTGTGTAATTTGGAGAGTTGTCTCATTTGCAATCATATCACATCTTCGTTTTTATATTAACCCTGCCATCTTCTTTATTTGCCTGTCCCAGGTCAGGAGCCTGTAGTTTAGTGGTTGTCGTTGGTTCATGTCTCGACTCATATTTGATATTTTGTAAATTGTTTTGTTATGTATAATTAGGCCGTTAGATTTTCGTTTGAATTGTTCACACTTTTCATGTCGGGCCTTTTATAGACGACTTTACAGTAATAGGTTTTTGTCATTGTTGAAGGCCTTACGATTGTCTATAATTGCTTACATCCACTTCATATTTGAAATCCGATGGATAGTTACCTTATTAGCAATCATATCCCATCTCTTCGTTTTTATATTATATACATGACTTCTAAACTTCTTCCTGAACAAGCATGAAATATTTGTCACTGGGCGTTAAAAAGCAACAAACAATCAATTTAAACTTGTGTTAAATAAGAGGGAAACCATTTGATATTTATTTATTTGTTGGGGTGGGGGACAGAAGGATTTAATATATGAATATGGTTGCCTGGTAAAAGAGCTGAAAATAGGCATGATTAGCGACAGATTAAAATGAATAATAATGCCCTCTCTTCCCTTCCCCATCCTTCATCTATAAATTAAACTGACCACCACGGAATAGCCCAATAGTGTTGAAAGTAGTGTTAAACACCAATCAATCAAAATCCCTTCCCTAGAATATCAAATAATCGTCCCTTAACTGTTATTGTTCGTGTAGTTCTTATATTTATCCAGCTTATCGTCCTATAGGGATATCCTACTAAGGCTGGCATACCATAAAAACGTTTATAACACAGCTCACATTCTAATATATCAGCATTCATAAATTTATTAACGTCATTTAGACTAAACGACGCCATGTTTGTTACGTGCCTCTGCCGTCTAAACAACCTATCAAAACAGAAGAGGTGGAAGAGAGCCAGAACATCTTCCCAATGCAAATCAAAGTACTGAAGTACTGCACATCGGATGACTGCAAGTTCTTGTGGATGGTCAAAAGCACTTGTCACAGAAAAAGATCACATCTCTATACCTGAAACTGAGGTAAATGTACAGAGATATATATTTTTTTCTGAGACAAGTTCGTGCGTGGATGATGAATAAATGATATGAAATTCAACCGCACAGTAATAACTATTATATTGTGGTGATACAAATCAGTATACACTGCTTTGTTGTTATATATTATATTAATATAACAGTTACATGTATATATAATTTTCATCCTTTTGTATATCATTCTATTCAACTATTCTAATAATAGTGCAGTGCAAGTGCATGGTGGAAACTCTTCTGTAAAAATTCGATTTTTCTAAAAGATTGGATATGAGTAGGCATTCATATTTTCCCGTAAAAACAATTACAGAGTTACCGGTCCTTGCCGGGATTGTCGCAAAAACGTTCTTGAGATATTCTTCCGAATGCTTTAACACAATTTTAAGGTACGTGTGCATATATATTATTAATGATTTTTTACTTATATATAATATATATATACATATATATATCTAACGACAAAACATTTTCATATTATTAATTTATGTTCTTAACAAAAATATTTTTATCAGTATTCATTGAAGAGATGTATTTATAACAAACGATAAGGAATGTTAGTTTGCACTAGTTAATTTCCGCGTATTTATCATGTTTATAGATCGGTTACAAACCCAAAACGAAAGTTATGTGTGCTAATCTAGGCGATGGCAATACATCGGAATACCCTCACGGTCATCTCGATGTAAAAAACAGAAATGGACTTCTTCTGGCTCACTACCAAAGAACAAACAAACGCGCCCTATTAATATGTTTTTTAAAAACGCCTTGCCCCTACCCTTTTTTCCAAAAAAATGGCATTGTTAAATATATATACATATATATAATCATCATTAAAATGCTATTGTATTTTTATAAGACCTACTTTATTACATGATCTGGGACTAATGACATCTATCTATAAGTCCAAGCATACAGTAAATTATTATAATATGAATATGTTTCTTGTTTTAATAACCGCATATGATGCTATGCACGAGTCACCATTTATCTATCAGGACAGGAATTTGGTTTACATAGAGAGATAGTGTGCAAAAATAGATAAGGGCAGGACCAAACCTATAGATAACATAATAAAAAATTATGAAATATAAAGAATACGTTGATTGTTTTGGTTACCTTGTGTCCAGTGGCAAATATTTCACGCATGTTAAAGACAAATATAATAGAGATCAAAGGATAAAGAAAAGAGTGAAATGGTAAAACTAAAAGATATAGAATTATAAAACGATCTTTGATCTGAACTCTCCCCCTTTTCCCTCACACACACCATAACCATTTCTGCCAATATTCGCATATATACATCTCTATAACACGTTCTCATCTAAAATTAGAAATTCTCATATGCCACTTAACTCATTTTGTGTGAAAAGCTACATCTTTTGGGATGATTGATATATTTCGCGTTAAAAGTCACTGTATAGCATTATTAATATTTGTCTGTCATGTTTTTGCAAGATTTGTGGTCTTTTTTGTAAATGCGAATCCAAAACTTCATCATTTCATCATAAACCTTTTCATAGGATGCTAGAATGAACTATTTCAACACCAGGAAATAGTTGAAGCAAATAAACCTTAAAAATTACTCATTCTGCATTTTGTTATACTTTTATGCCATTTTTGAAATATATACATAACATAGCATTTACCCATCTTTATTTCAGATGTTTCAATGAAAAGTATGCTAAATTCAGTCTTTTTTCCTTTACTTGTATTTGTCAGGTCTGTATGCCTGCATACCGACCTGGTGTATGCTAAACCCTCACTCTATGTGTATATTAGAATTTGTCAGGTCGGTATGCCAGCATACCGACATGGTGTATGCTAAACCCTCACTCTATGTGTATATTAGAATTTGTCAGGTCGGTATGCCAGCATACCGACATGGTGTATGCTAAACTCTCACTCTATGCATATACTAGTATTTGTCAGGTCTGTATGCCAGCATACCGACATGGTGTATGCTAAACTCTCACTCTATTCATATACTAGTATTTGTCAGGTCTGTATGCCTGCATACCGACCTGGTGTATAGTAAACTCTTACTCTATGTGTACAAATGTATACTAGAATTTGTCAGGTCTGTATGCCAGCATACTGACTTGGTGTGTGCTAAACTCTCACTGTATGCGTAATCTAGTATTTGTCAAGTCTGTATGCCTGCATACAAATCTGGTGTATTTAGAACCTTCAATATATTTATTTGGCATAGTTAAGGTCTGTATGCCTGCATACGAACCTGGGGTATGTAGACTCAAATTATTATTTATTTTGGCATTTTTCTGTCAGGTACTTGTATGTCTGTATGGATTCTAAAACTTTATTCTGGATTCATGTTTGTATTGGCAAGTCTGTATTCCTGAATGCTAAGCATTTATTGTGTAGTAACATTTCTTATTTACTTATGTTAATTTGCATAACCAACCTCCCATAGAAAATAAGGAGATGTGTATGATTGTGAAAGAGACATACAAATGTATCTCCATCAAAGGCCGAATTACATGGATGTAAGGAAATACTCATGTATAGCCTTCAACTTCGTTTGAATTTGAAAGAAAGCTCTCAATTCTTAACAGCAACACTCAGGGGTTTATTCCTGTATATCAACCCGCTTTTCAATAAACTCTTGTAAAAAATGGAATTCATAGGTTTGATTGTCGGCACACCGACCTATAGTCCTATACACATTGGAACATAAAAGTTTGCATATTTGTTTGACATTTTCAGTTCACGGTATTCTTGCATACAACACTGGTGTACGGTGAACACTTATTTTTTTTACTTGGATATATACAAGATTTGATTGCCTGTATACCCACCTATGACATGTTCTATTGAATTATAGTTTTACATACATTTTAGTATTGTCGAACCAAGCTGGTGTTCAATGAGCTAATGTATTTGTGTAGGGTTTGCCTCCAGTCTAAAATTTCTGCATATTTGGTGGCACTTATTGGATATTTAGCAAGCTGAACGGTTTGCATTCTAACCAGCCGTATGTTGTATTCATATTTCAAATTGTAAAACTATTATTTTCATCATGCTCTAAGTTAGTAACTTCAAGAGGGCGAAAGATACCAGAGGAACAGTCAAACTCATAAATCGAAAATAAACTGACAACACCATGGCATGAAAAAGACAAACACACAAATAATAGTACACAAGAAACAACATAGAAAACTAAAGTCTGAGCAACACGAACCCCACCAAAAACTGGGGGTGATCTCAGGTGCTCCGGGAGGGTAAGCAGATCCTGCTCCACATGTGGCACCCGTCGTGTTGCTCATGTTATTACAAACCCGGTAAATAGTCTAATTCGGTAAGTCACATTCATGAAAAGGGAAGGGGATTGTAGTTACGACGTAAGAAACATATCCGATATCATCTGTGAAACGGTTATTCCATAACGGTCAACCAACTCGTGATGGCGTCCGTAAAATTTACGAAGTGATGATTTCAACTTCACCATTTGGAACTCTTGGTTAGAAATTGATTGAGAGAAAATGAAACTGTCTTAAAATCTGATATAGTTGGCAATATGCATACTAAATAGACAGTGATACAGCAAAGTTTTGAAGTCATTGTGTTTGCATCTCTGCCTGTCAACATGGTGTATGCCAAAGTTCTTGTTTTTTTTTAAGGGGATGTCTGTATACAATTTGCTTTACAAAGATGTATGCCAAACATGCATACATGTATTTTAATTATCGGTAATTTAAACAATTTGCAATGATCTGTCTTCACTGCATATCATAAGTCGATATCTAACTGGACTAGCTTAGATATGAAAATTAGTGAATTTATAGCATTATACTATGGTAAAAATTGTGTATAATGGCATATACACTGGAGTTGTAAAAATAAATCCTTCAATCAGGAAAGCCAAAGAATTGGTGTCCTTTTCTAGTGAAGCCATTTTTACTTTATTAGCAGGAACAGCAAAAGGTCAGGTGTTGTTCATTGGTGTCGTAATTTTCTAGGAAGGCATTGGTTTAACCTATCCAGTCACTAAGAAGTGTTACAATTCAATTCATAAGCAACACATAAATAGTTACATGAAAGGTATAGCCACTGTTTGAAAAATGCTGAAACGAGAAATGGAAACTATATATTATATACATATATATGTGTGTGAATATTATACACTTCACAACTTTAACATTATCACAATTACTGATTTTAGAATTTATATGAACTAGGGGTTCTTAGTGGTTGAATTGATGTCGTTCCCTTGAAAGTTTTTTTGTCGCCATGCATCTGATTGAAGATCAATGAAATATGTCATTTACTTAATAACATTCATTTTTCCAATTTGAACACTCTTGAAATGTGCTGTTCTGATCCTTTCGCAATAAATGTATGTTTAATTTGTTTGAATTACTTCTTTTTTTAGTTTTTTATTGCTCAATAAATTTTAAAAGTTTTCTGTCTGTCTTTCGATTTTGTTGATAGCTTTTCATAAATTACCCTGTTACAGCTTCTTACATACACACATCACAGAATGCTGCAGTGATCATGTGACAAATGTACTGTACAGTTTTCCCAAACAAGGACACATGAACCAATGACAATTTCAACTACAGGCTCCTGACTTGGGATAGGCACATAGACTAGTGTGGCCGATTTTAACATGTGAGCGCTCAACCCCTCCCCCCTTTTTACCTGGGACGGTTGTTTCCCTAAAAGTTGTTAGAATAAGACCTGAATGGGTTAACTGAAGGGCATTGGCCATGCATTTTGAAAATCTGGATAGGGGCTGAATTTCAATTTTTAAATCCGGGAGACTTTAACTCAGTCGCAGATCCAGAAGTTTCATAAGGTGGATGGGATGGGGAAGGCACTGACTTCCTTAGAAATGGACCGCTCCAGTATTGTTTCCCTCAATAATTCAACTAAATTTTTCCCACAAAGCACCCCCTTAAAATCCGCCTCTGTAACTAATGAAAGGAGACATCACTATAGATGTACACATAATCGTATTTCCCATTCATAAATTTCTCTAAATACTTTCAAGGGGGTAGTTCAAATATGTATGACGTCTTGCAACTGCAAGGCTATTTTTTTTTTTGGGGTGGGCAGCTTGAGTTGATAGTAAAACAGCAGTAAATTTCGCCACACGATGTCTAGCATGAAATTGATTGAAGTGGACAAACCTCTTGAGAAAACAAACTTAGCGTAATCAATAATCTTATATTATAGTTTTCAAGCCGGATTGAGTCAGTCAGTCACTTCTAAAAAAAGAGGGTGTTCTATGAAATTCGTGGAAAATGTACAAAAAACAGCTAGGTTTACTTACCGTAAATGTATCTGACATTCTGTTGCTTCTGGTATATTAAAATTTAGATAATAGAACGTATTTTTCAATGAATTGTCCATTTTCTTCTCCGTGACGGGAACTCCTTCATTGATCATTCACATTGTTTATAGATATAAGAAGATGTGGTATGAGTGCCAATGAGACAACTCTCCATCCAAGTCAAAATTTATAAATGTAAACCATTATAGGTCAAAGTACGGTCTTCAACACGGAGCCTAGGCTCACACCGAACAGTAAGCTATAAAGGGCCTCCAAAATTACTAGTGTAAAACCATTCAAACGGGAAAACCAACGGTCTAATCTATATAAAAACGAGAAACGAGAAACACTTATGAACCACATCAACAAACGACAAGTACTGAACATCAGATTCCTGACTTAGGACAGGTGCAAACAAATGCAGCGGGTTTAAACGTTTTAATGGTACCAAACCTTCACCCTTTTTCTGAAACAATAGTGTAACATCACAACATAGAAAGACACACTATAAAATATCAACTGAAATAGCTTAACTCAATCAAAGGACATAGTACACAATATGTAACACCATTGAACATATACTGAACAAATAAATTTGACCTATGATACAATGCAAATTCAAAATAAAAAACTAAGGAAGAATAATAAAAGTGACATGTTATATCGGTATGAAATGTTAAACAATTTAAGAAAAACAATATGCTCGAACAAAATATCAGCCATTTGCAATAACTTTAAACAGGTAAATAAAATAATTTTGTTTGTTAGGTATACGTATACAGTTACAATAGAGAAAGGAAATATTTTAACAAAATAAATAATTTTGATGTTCATAGTACGAAGTGGAAATTTATATTAGTACCAAACACTTATCAAAGCTGGTATATAAACCAGATATAACCCTGAATAACATTAGATAACAAAAAAAGCATTACAATTAGTATCAACAGGTCAAATAAACAAGAAAGTACGATTTGAGAGTACTCGCAGTTACTGACAGCTAGTTAAAAGCCAAAACAATTAATAATAAAAAATCATGCATCAGAGACTAAAATCAACTAAAACACATCCCAGGGATTTAGTATTTTAACGTCATGGACAGTCAAAGAAGACATGACTAGTGCAATGCCAAAAATAAATATAAATGACGTCATATAGGAGTGCGTGACATAAGGTGTTATTAGTGGTCATTCAACGCAGATAAATAGTCCATTTGTTCTTTGACTTTTTATCAATTACCAATACAAAGTATAAAAAAAACATTTTGTTTTGTAATCAAAAGCTATTATTTTAATTAAGTGTACTGGTAAAAAGTAACTCGCGTAAGTCAAGGCCCTCATTGTGCTATCCGTCTGTAATTCCCTCCGCCTTACGTCACAAGGTCCCTGACGTCATTTAAAATTTTATCAACAACTTGGAACCTTGTACAAATTAAGATCGCCTCATTTTTCCGTAATTTTAATTTGCAAAAAACAAAACAGATAGATCTAACTTGCATGTCAATAAAGTGATCATAGTCGTGGAACTTGAGAATCGGTTTTCATTTTTAGATTTACAACAGTAAACGCTTTACCGGTTTGCCTTACAAATTAACGCTTTTCTGTTTACCTATCGGGAGAAAATATAGAGGTCAGTGGTAGGCTTTTAGTTAAAAAAAACACAAACTCGAAATCGGTGTTAAAACACTACTGAAGTAAAGGATTTTTTTGGAAACACCCAGGTTCGTATGCTAGCATACAGACCTGCGAAATACAACATTTGGTTCAATATTTGCCGTTCTGCATACACCAGGTTCGTATGCAGGCATAAAGACCTGAGAAATACAATGTATAAATTAAATGTTGACTTTAGCATACACCAGGTTCGTATGCAGGCATACAGACCTGAGAAATACAATGTATAAATCAAATGTAGACTTTAGCATACACCAGGTTCGTATGCTGGCATACAGGCCTGAGAAATGCAAGTTAATTTATTACAATTCAGTTCAGCATACACCAGGTGTTCAATATGCCAGATTCACGATTTTCAAATGCTTGATAAAAAGAAAAAACGTGTTTTTCTTTTATTTTTATCGTTTTTGCATAAGTTTGTCTTATGAGCAATAATTCGACCTATTTGAGTACGAATTATGGCAAATGACCGTTAATGAGAATTTCTAATTTTAGATGAGAACGTGTTCTATACAAATATATAAATCTGAACCCCTCCCCACCCCACCCCTAGACAGAGGTTCTGGATCCGCCCTGTTAAATGTATCTTATAATATACATTTTGTACGGGTCTAGATAATAGCTAAACGTACAATACTATAATTTGTTGGATACAAAATTACAAATCATTAGAGATTTGTATCTTATCATATTATATACTGTGTCACAAAATAAACTTGTATAACCCCCCCCCCACCCCCTTTTCCAAATGCAGCATTGAAAAGTAAATCATTTAAAAGACCTGAAGAAAATATATGTTTTGAAATATGCCCTGCTTACTTATTTATGCAAAGACATATAGTAATTATTGAACTACTGTGGGGCTTGAAAAAAAATCTATTTAAGGGATTCGGAGATGGGAACAGTAAAAAATGCTCAGCAACGAATCCTAAATGTAAAATGACTTGCGGCATATGACATGAGAGCACATATTTTAGATAGTCCAAAATATGAACTTCACGCCTTATACAGTGTACGTCCTATGTCATAGGACTATTGCTGTAACATGGGTTAGTTACTGGTTCCAATTTATCCCGAATTGTCCTTATTAAAGAATTAGTTCCGGAGTATCACAGCTCAGGTCTCTTCTTGTGGGTCTCTGGTCCTGCTGTCGTAATTATGTGATTTTTTTTCTACAAGTAGCAAAAAAGAGGGGGCTTAGTCCAAATAATTATAACGTTCTGGAAGGCTCTTTATTCTTTTTTATGTTTGCCTTCCTGCAACGTCTCTGAGGATCAAGAAAGTAAAAAATGATATAGTTTCAGAGAACGTCATGATTACATGTATCTGAACTTTGAGGGGGAAAGAGGTTGTGTGTCAAATTAATTATTATTACTTGTCAAATTAATTATTGTTACTTGTCTCTCGCATTTTTTGCTCGATCTGGCCATTATTGGCATTAACAGCACAAACGCCAAATTTAGTTAGAGGAGCGATATTCCGACGCGTTTTTTTTTTAATTCTTGGTCACTCATGTTTACAAAGAAAGGGGAGAAATCCAAACAATTACCGACCAATCACAAACGTTGTTGCAAATTTGACCTTGTGACGTCAAAAAATTACCCATAATGCAAATATTGCATATAAATAAAAAATCTACTATACCAATTGAATAAAAATATTTGCATTTGAATGACAAATTATACCATTTGAATAAAAAATATTGCATTTAAATGAAAAAATATACCATTCAAATAAAAAAATATTGCATTTGAATGACAAATTATATCATTTGAATAAAAATATTGCATTTAAATGAAAAATATACCATTCAAATGAAAAAATATTGCATTTAAATGAAGAAATATACCAACTAAATTAAAAATATTGCATATAAATGAAAAATTTCAAATTTTGCAACCAATACCATGCCATACGCGTTGGGGTATTTTGATTGACTTCGCTATCACAAAAAATGCGCGAAAATGTCCCCCGCCAAGAGTTTGTATAAATCCATTATATTAATGTGAAGGACGAACGAAAAGTTTATGCATTGGAAACGTGACAATATTCACATTTATAGTATCATTGTCTTATTGGCAGTACATTCTGGATTTTCAAAAATTTATATCTTATTTCCAACAATACGAAGATTTTTCGTTTACATTCACATTAGAGCATTCTCGAAAACTCCGATAGCCGTAATACCCCACCACTTATAAGTTTTTATACACTTGTACAGTTGTAGGTTTGTTTAGCAGATTAAATAAAATCGCTAATTTACGGACTTTTTATGACCGCTCCTCATTCGTGGTGACACCTGGTACTTCATTTCATTGAGTGTCCTATCAAAAACGATTTATTTTGATATATTTATGATAGATTTAAGTTAATTGTTCTGTTATAAAATTATGGATTACTGAAAAGAAAGGGATGTTGGCTTTTTGGCTCTTCTTTTCCTTTATATATGGTAAGTAAATGAATTAGTTATTTACATCATATAGATATAAGAAGATGTGGTATGAGTGCCAATGAGACAACTCTCCATCCAAGTCAAAATTTATAAATGTAAATGTATATTTACTTATTTTAATATAACAAAACTCCTCAACAAAAAATGCGAAACTGTGCGATGTTTATAAAATAGTTTTACATAAATGAATTCTTTATACAAGTCCTTGATATTAGTTGTGTATTAGAATTATCTCATTCTTATTCGATGTATACGTTCTCCGACCGATTAAATATACTTTGATCATCAACCATCTTGGTTCTACATTAGTCAAAATTCAACATTTAAACGTCAAATATTCTTCCTCTCCTTTGATTCTGCTTTTGTGACGGCAAAAAAAAAAAAAAAAAAAAAGCGACCATCCTTGATGAAATCTCGTAGGAATTACACAATCCGTTAACATACCGTTAACATGCTGTTAAAGTAGAGCGCTTGAATAATTATTACTAGAGGAATGGATTCCACTACCGTATCTGTTGCGATGTTCGCCACTATGTATCCGCTCTATTTCGTTCGCACATTCAGCACAATAAAACACTAAACACAGTATACCTGCGCGTTTACGAATTGATCACTTGCTAGGCTGCCTAATACAAAAACATTATTTTTTTATAAGTTCATATAAAATCACCAAATTTAACTCATTCAAATATTTTGACCACTCGGTGTTGCATGCGGCGTAGAATAACTTACCTTTCTGGCTTACATTACTTCTGGCTTTATTAAGACATAACTACATAACGAAATGCCTGTACCAAGTCAGGAATATGACAATTGTATTCCATTCGTTTGATGTGTTTGCGGTTTTGATTTTGCCATTTGATAAAGGACTTTTCGTTTTGAATTTTCCTTGGAGTTCGGTTTTGTTGTTTTACTTTTCATCGCTGATGTATATATATTTGGTTCTCTTTAAACCATGTTTGTACATTGTACGTCTTTCCATTTCCCCTCTGATTTTTTTTTTTTTTTGGAAGGAGTCCACTGATTTTATATATCTTTCATATACTGCATGCTATTCTGGAGCACATGCGCTCATCGATTTGTGTTGCTCAATCTTTAGTTTTCTGTCTGGTGTTTTTAATCGATATTATCTGTTTATCTTTTTTGTCTGGCCACGGTGTTGTATTCCGTACTTCTAATTGTTTTTTTTTTAATCCCCCTCTTGGTGCCATCTTACTTCTATGGCAATGGAAACTAAGTAATGTGATGTAATAATTCATCGGATTTTTTAACATGCACTTAAAACATTGTAAGTAAAGGGAGAGCGCTTTTATTATATTATATGTGTATGTAGGACTCTAAAGTGCGATGGGGACGCTAAAGTGCGATGGTCACGCTAAAGTGCGATGGTACACGCTAAAGTGCGATGCCTCCATACGCTAAAGTCCGATGGTCCGCGAAAGTATAGACGTAAGAAACGTATTTTGATTATGACGTTAACAGTCGTTTATAAAAATGAACACGCCGGAAGATAAATTACTAATATTTGATTAACAACTGTGAAACCAAATGTCAATGACTTATTAATAATTAATTTAAACATGACCGTGCTTTGACGTCTGAAGCAAATGTGTTTTTTTTTTTCGGTAGCTGGAAGAAGAACTTGTATCCTGCAGTCGACCATTTTACTATTTAGATACAAAATAGTATTCGCATAAATATCCTGTATGGTGATTTTATTGGAAGCGAACGGATATATTTAAATCATTATTTATGTTGCAGTTTACTTTGCGGTCCCCGTTAAAATATTGTCTATTTTATTGAAAAGTAACGTCGGTAAAATAAAGGTACATGTTTTCAGCGTAAACTATAAATGTCGGCTAAACGAATTTTGTATTTGTGAAAGACTGATTGAACGGCAAACTACACAAATTATCCAAATATTTAATACACCCGAATTGTTAAAAAATCATTTACAGGAAATATAGTATTTTGTGACACCTAATTACCTTTTTAGCAATTATTACGTGGTTGGTCTTCAAAATTTAGAAACAATCACTTAAGACTATCAGTAGATTATAAAGCTTATCACATATGTTATACCTTAGCATACTAGCTTTTGCAAAAATACTATTTTTTTTTAACATCAATATACTTTAACGTTTTAATCCCTCGAACCTTACCCTATTGGTACGCACTTTAGCGTGATATACATCGTAATTTAGCAAACAAACAACCATCGCACTTTAGCGTGAGACACTATCGTACTTTAGCGTAGACCATCGCACTTTAGCGTGACCATCGCACTTTAGAGTACCATCGCACTTTAGAGTCCTACATGTTCTGCCGTTTACAAGTGAAATGTGTTCTCTTGACCATGTGATAAATTTAAGCCAGACAAAAACGTTAATTAAAGAAAGTTAAAGAAGCATCTTTTTTTTATCTTGATAGTCTTTAAATAGACATAAAAGTTTATCAGAAGTCTTTTGTTTTGCTTTATTCTTAATCATTGAGCAATGTGTAGTAAATAAAAATCATATCGTAACATAATGCGACTTATATTGTCAAATTCACAGCTCAATATAAACTGACTGTAATGTATGACTTTAATAGAAAATACTTGAAATTTTATTTCTGACTACAGGAACATAAACTTTCAATATCAAGATCAATTTTGGTTGATTTTCTTTGTTTGTCCTACTGCTTTAAATAGTATTTACACATTTTACAATGAGTTCAGTAAAAAATCAGAGGTATTGAAGTATCAGAATATAGATATAGGAAGATGTGGTGTGAGTGCCAATGAGACAACTCTCCATCCAAATAACAATTTATAAAAGTAGACCATTAATTGATCAATAATGAAGTTATGGTCACGTAACAATTTCTTTTTACTTTAAGTCAATAAAATTTAAGGAAGAATACTTTTATTTGAAACAATTTATGGGATGGGGTGAGTTAATGCAGTTTTTACATTAGGCTATGCTATCTGCCAAATACATGGAAATGACGTAATGATATAACAAGTAAAATTAAATAATTTCATAAAATCTTCATGACAATTTTTTTTTGTAGTAAACAACCTATGTTTTAATGTTTAATACCACAGAAACAACTTACTGTGCATTCATAACAATTTCAGACATTTTTTATATGAATGCATATTGTAAGGGTGGAAAAAGCTAAACATAGCACAAATTCAGGTTTAAGGCTATCACTTTGCAATATGTGACTTTTTTGCCAAAAAAAGGTTGAAATATGACTACTTGCATTTCAAATGATCAGTTAAGACAAAAAAAAATTGTTTTTCTAATTTTTTGGTTTCACCGCTTTTCGCTTTAAAGTTGTCAGACCACCAATTCAAATCCCAATCTATTCAACCAAATTTTGCAATTTTCAGAGGTTTCTAAATATTTTACCTTAAGTTTAACTTCATAGAAACCAGGTATATCATGAATTGTACATGTATCACCTTTCTACATGCTAATTTTCAACCAATGTTTAAAAGTCTTATAGCGAAATACTAACGCTCGGAAGACAAGTACTGCTAAAAAATAACCCCTGGTTTTCTGGAAATCTTAAATAAGTATACTTCATGAACAAGTAAAATTTAGCTCAAAATGGTATACATAGGGTTCTCTTTCAACAAAAGTTTCATTTCTGCAAATTTGTTGGTTAGTTTAAGTAAACAATGACACCAAAAGCACTATTTTTCGTCAGGGAAGGGCTACTTTTACATAGTTCTAAATTGGAGTTGGTGAATTGGTGGTCTGACACCCAAATCACACATTAAGACCGTCTTCGATACTAAATTATTTATCAACAGTACTCATAAAAAAACCCCATACATTATTGATAATGCATGTCTGTAGAAGTTAACATTCGTTGTCGTACATAAAAAATACATTTAACAAAAATTACTATCACAACTGTAGGACATCTTTACACGATAATAAGACTTAAATTGGACACAATTATAACTGAGCAACACCAGGAAAACATTTTTGTTTCTGGATTATCTTTCAAACTCACAAACCATGCATACTCACAAACCATGAAGCTTTTTTCACTGAATTGGAAGAACACAACTCAATAGTGTGTAAATATATGGAATTTGATAACCAATTATAGCCGTGAACAATGTGCAGATTTTGTCTTTGGTCAACATGTTTTAATTGCAATCTGAGTACAGAGAATGTACTTTTATTAGCTAAGAATTAATGCAAATATACGTAATAAATCATACTGAAGTCCAAAGATTACCCGAATTACATTGCATCAGCAGTGGAACTGACCTAAGATTAATGAATTATTTAAAACGTTTAAATGTGTTTCCAAAAATTCTGCCTTACTCTGAATTATTCAACGCCCCTATCAGTCGTTATATCAGGGTGGTCAGTTTTTATTGGTGGACTGAGGAATTTAGCCGGAGTACCGGAGAAAACACTGACCTTCGACCGGAAAACTAACAATCCTAGTCAATGAAGATATGTCGAAGTCAAACGCACGTTACTACGAGCAGCATTAAAACTTCGTTATAAATTAGGCAGTTAGTTTTCTCAATTGAATTGTTTCATATTTTTCATGTCGGGGCCTTTTATAGCCGACTATACGGTATGGGTTTTTCTGGGTCGTACGGTTGCCTTTAATTGCTTACATCCACTTCATTTGAACTTGGATGGATAGTTGGCAATCATACTGAATCTCCTTATTTTTATATTTATACTCGGCCACTGAGACCCCTAAATAATGCTCAACGATGCACAATAACAATATAACTTTCTCTCAAGAAAAGCACTTCATAAGGAAAAATACCCATGAAGCATACCACTCAAACTGGTCGAAACGATGTAATGATTCCGCTCTGCATAAATTAATCTTCCGTTATGAAATGTCGGAGCAATGACATGGGACAGATAAACACAAGATCACATATGCCTACAAATAACATGAGAAATCTTAAGTTATAACGTTTTATTGTAGGTGTTCATGCATCAGTAGCCAACCATGGATGCCCGGATGATCCACCAAGCTGTTATACCTACTGTAATAAGCAGAAAGGATGTTTGACCGGATACTGTTCCGTAGATAGCCTCTTCCTGATGTGTCAATGTCAAGGTTGTACACAGAAAAAAGACATAAGAGTAAGTAATCTGTTAATCTTCTAATGTTCTCTCAATGTCTTTGTGTCATTTTTGTCGTTGTGTTTCTGTCTTACTGACGTATACTCTACATTTCCTTTTAATATCTGTCAGTCTGAATCAAAACACTATAACCGTGGACAACCATTGGTTATTCCTATTCTATATGTGATGATATCAAGGGTGTATAACAACAACGTTTAAAGTATTTCGTTTTATGTGCCTTTATATGTATATATGAAGATAAAGAGGAACTGACATTGGCTTTATGTTTGTGCCTAGGATTAAAAATAGAAGAGAACCAAGATAAGATTATTTGTAGCATGTTGGTTTCATTGACTACCGTTTTAATTTTAATAAGAACAGTACGAATTCAGATATGCGTGATACCAATTTAAAACAAATTTGTGCGATGGGTTATACGATTGTACATGAAATACCATTTTTAAGATGTAATGGGAAGACCATTTGTGTTGTTTGTTTGTACCTGCATCTCACCTTTTCACTTGTATCAATATCCCTGCTTTTAAGATTGCTTGTGTAGTCAAGTTTGTTATAAGTTAGGCCGTTAGTTTTCTCAATTGAATTGTTTCACATTTTTCATGTCGGGGCCTTTTATAGCCGACCATATGGTATGGTTTTTTTTCTCATTGTTGAAGGTCGTACGGTTGCCTATAATTGCTTACATCAACTTCGTTGAACTTTGGTGGATAGATGTCTCATTGGCAATCATACCACATCTCCTTATTTTCATATTATTATTTATTGATAACAGATCAGACGTATACGTCAATGAGACAGCTACCTAACTACCTAATTCCCAAAAGATATCGACAACATATGGCCTTTAAAATATGTAATTTACATAAACGTTCTTCAATAAAGTAAAACGCTAGTGTACTGTTTTTTGTTGGAACGACACGAAATAACATGACGGGCTCCAACACTTGTATTCAGACTGTTAAATTTTACGTTTTCAATCAAGAACCTTATATTCTATATCTTTCTTAACATATAGATATATTCTGCTTCCCCGGGTCTGCTTCATAGACAGAATGAAAGAAAGCGGATTAAACAAAATTAACGAAAAAAGCTATAAAATTGACAATACAAGAACCATGAAATTATGTTGTATTGTTAACAACCTATGATCATTATGATCAATGGTACATTTTAACCATGTTTTGATTTGCTATTTCACACAAAACTATGTCATTTACCGTTATATTTTGTTTCAGTACAGGAATTACGGTTGCAGCAATGTGAAAGTTATAAAACCACCTGGAGGTAACATTACACACCAACTATTGAGAGACATTGTATATGGAAAACGTCTAAAGGCCAATATATGGCCACACAAAAAGTAAAAAGAAATGGACTAATTCGTATTAATAAAATTGTTCCATATACTCGGAGTGATTTAGATCTTTCCATATGGGGTGGGAGGTTTCCGTAGTTCAAAATGACGTTCAACCTATCAATGTCTTAATTCATACACGACCAATACTTGAACAAATACAAACATATTACATGTTTTCAAGTGTTAAAACTTCAATTGATTTGCGTGATATTTACATACATACATATAGTTTCAAAAACTTTATTAAACATCTAAATACACAGTACAAACATAACACAACGTGATCATGCATTATTAGCAGCAATAACATTTTGCCTTTTCATGTAGACCGTTCTGGAGGGATATTAATAGGAAGGCAGTTTAAATTCCATTTTCATTCATTATATTATTTCCAAATATGTTAATCATAGACTATGCAAAACGCTGCAATTAACCTTTAAAGAAAATATCAATTGTACATTAACAGTTATGTGATAGTCATATAAGATGAAAGGAAAATAAAACAAAAAATAAAGTGAGGATATCTATACATTTTTAAAGCAACAAAAAGCACTTTCCCTGCTTAAATAACGTCTACTTTCATTACACTTTTTATGAATTCACGACAGATGGCGCATTTACGAATGGCTGGTGAACAGTCTGAACAAGCACAGATATGTCCACACGGTAAAAACACAATGTTCACCTTATTTTCTAGACAAATTTTGCAAAGTTTACTTTCTTCGAGCCGTCTGTTTTCCTCAAGAATACTGTCCGTGTCTGAAAGTATGTAATATACGATTTATATAATATTTATTGCAAATGATAAGAACAATATACCTGGAAGCGTTAATCCAAAATTAAGTGATGCCTAAATACCTTTTTTCTTTGAAAAATGTTTTTATCTGTTAGTGATTTAGTCTTTAAATAGATAGATAGTTTATCATACCAGTTCAATTTTATAGAGAATAATATCACGATAATGCCACACGAACGTACTTCCATGACAAATAATCTCATTGGAAATCATATCATATCATTTGTATGACACTTGTGATGCTTTAATTGGCTTATATTCATATCCGTCAATTTCCTTCATTTCGTATAAGTCATTATATCCAATTATTAAATGTTGAACTGTTCTTCAAATGTTCTCCAACCAGTTGAAGAAAGGAAAACTTTACAATAAAAACATCCAACAAAAAAAACCGACACAATTTGCAACTTTTTTTTCATTGAATTATAAGAACACTACAAAATAGTCACAATTTCTTTGTATCATAAAAAAAGAAAAACCAATGTAGACACAAATATCTTTGTTAAGGAAGGGGCTAACCATATCAAAAGTTTGTAGAAAACATTATTGTTCATACCTTCCTCTTTATTAATAGGTATTCGTGTTTCTGGACAGTCCGTTTCTATGTGCAACATCGATGAAGACGTTGAATACTGACTTTTTTGTCTCTCCATAACTAGTTTCAATAGATCTTCTGCACTGAAATTCGTGTGACCTGAATTATAAATTATATAATATTCGTCGGAAAAAGATGACAAATGCGTCCGAATGTATAACCAAAGAATGTCAATTTCACAGCTCCAGAGGTAAACATTGTAAATAAAAAGTTGATTAAGAAAGTGAGACTGATATAAATTCTAATTTGAATATCATTTAATGAAAACGAAGGTTAATTTCACTTCTAAAAGCTCGAAATATAGCCACTGTGCTTATAACTATCATACCATAGTGATATTTGTGTAGAAATTCCTATAAGTAAACAATCAACAAAATACAGTGTTGTGTGTCGCGGTCAAATAATTGTTTAAGAGTTTGCCAAAAATCAGGACATTATGAAATATATACAAACCTTAATCATATAATGATTGAAAAGTTGAAAGAATAGAAGTTTCTAAAAGAATGGTATTCAAAAGATAGATTATGAAAAATTAAAATTCTAGAATTTTCTGTTTTGTCCAGTATATAGAGAGAGATTTAAAGAACACAAAGTTATCTTAAACTGAAAGTCGTTTCCACAATAACATACCATGTAAGTCGATAAAACGTTTAACAGCTTCCATTATATCCGCTGTATGGTAATTATACTGCATCAGAGACTTGACGGCTGTGGTATGACACAAATCTTCAGAATAAAGAGCAGCTACAAATGGTTTATCTGATTAAAAATAAAATGAATAGATAAATGATAATAATGATAATAATAAAAAAAAATATGATGATAATAGTTTTGTTGATGTTAATAAAGATAGAAAAGTCACGACCTCGAATTACATAGTTTAATCAAAGTACTGAAGAACTGAACATCGGATGACCGCAAGTTCTGGTGGATGGTCTCAGAAAAAAAATCATATCTCTATACCTGAAAGTTAGGTTAAGGTACATAGATATATTTTTTTTCTGAGACAAGTTCCTGTGAGGATGATGAATAAATGACAGGGAATTCAACCTCACCGTAATAATTATTATATTGTAGTGATATAATCATTTGTTATCAGTATAATCTGGTTTGTTGTTATATATTATATTTATATTTGTATTTTGCCTCGGTCACACCTTAACGGACAGCTCGAACGGATGCCGAACGGATAACTTTTTTTTTCAATCCGTTCATGTCCGTTAGACGTCCGTCCATATCCGTTTCATGTCCGTTTAGTCTGTCGACGTCCGTTCTGTCCGGTGGAAAATTTTGATCATGTTCAAAACTTTGAACGGACGTCCAACGGATGAAGTGTCCGTTGAACGTCCGGTAGGCGTCCGTTTTGTACGGTACTCGTCCGTTTCGTTTCCGTTTTGTATCCGTTACTTGTCCGTTATACATCCGTTAGAGGTCCGGTAGACAAATTTACCAACGGACTTCTACCGGACGTATAACGGATAAAACGGATGATGAACGGATGGGAAACGGAAGGATAACGGATACCTACCGAATGTAAAACGGATAAATGCCAATTGAAAATTTCGCGTCACTCAGGAATGACAATTATTGATATGTCAGATTTCTTGAATGTCATGAACGTCTATTACTCATGATGGATCTTGGAGTAAGAGCATGTCTTCACTATCAAGCAGCTCTTATTCAGGTCCGACTGAACTTAAATGTTGCAAATATAAACCTACTAGTTGTCGAAAGAAGAAGGAGAAAACAAAGGAGATGGTGGACAAGATCATTGCTTAGTCCTGAAAGATATGTATTATTATTATCGCTTTTAATTTTCCGGTTATCTTGTTCATCCGTTTTATCCGGTAGCTTCCGTTAGGTGTCCGTTTTATGCGGTACTCGTCCGTTGGATGTACGTTCGACGTCCGTTCTGTCCGGTACGTTTCCGTTTCTCGTACGTTGCATATCCTGTGAGTGTCCGTTAGGCATTCGTTACCCGTTCGTTTTATTTGATCAGTATACCAACGGACACGCAACGGATACAAATTTTGTCAACGGAAATTTTTTTTTTCATCCGTTCGGCGTCCGTTCGAGCTATCCGGTAAGGTGTGACCACAGCTTAACAGTTATATATATAGCAGATCATCTCTCGAGATATTCTTCCGCATGCGTTAACACAAATTTTCGGTATTCATAAATTGTTACTGATATATATATTTCTCACGACAAAACATTTTCATATCATTTATCTATGTTATTTAAAAATATTTTCATGAGTATTCATTGAAGAAATGAATTTATAACAAGCGATAAGGAATGTTATTTTGCACTCGATAATATCCGCGTATTTATACAAAATACGTTCGGTTATCAGTCAAAAGCGCAAGGAAATTTCTGCGGCAACATAACACCGGTATGACCTCTCAAGGTCACATCCGATGTAAAAAGGGACATTTAAATCTAGAATGTAGTTATATATTGATCACAGATATCCCGCTTACAGAAGAAGAAAAATATTTAACGAAAATGGCAAAACCAAAAGTCAAAATCTAAATAAAACTATAAAATGATACTTCTATTGTTACCTAGAAAAAATGTAAGGTTACTTTGTAGAACTCTATAACAACAAATGCAAAAATCATCAAAATCAACTTCATTGGCGTAGCTTACGTTGAGGCAACCAAATGCCACGGTTAAAAAAAAAAAAAAAAATAAAAATAAAAAAGCTTTTTTTTATTATCTTTTAAACAATTTTCACAAAATGCAGCAGACTCGCTACTAAACGCTAATATACGGACTTATATCGTCTTGTTGCCGTTTTTGATTCATACCCTTTGCGAGTTCAAGACTAATGGAAACATTTCATTTCCCTCCTTAAATTGGAAATCCCTTTGCGGTAGTTTTCTCTTATCTAAATATGTCGTATTCGAAGAAATTGACACAATTGAAGCTGGCAAAGTTATATAATCCTACCCCAAGCAAAATCATTAGAATAGATGATGATCCAACTCACGAGTCTTCCCCGATCGAATCATTTGACCATTCGGGTAAATTATTAATTTTGTGTGAGAATAATTTCTAGTATATGAGGTTGGGTGAGGTTAACAGGATGCAGAAAAATGCCCTGACATTAATTTAATCTTACAAGAATAGAGATTTATTAAAAATGTTTCTAAAATATAAAATCAACTCATGGACAAAAAGAATTAAAAATAAATATTTGAAGACCCCCATTCAAACCCTCATTCATAAACGGTAACGTCTAAAATTGAAATATCGTTGTGTGTTAACATTCTCCCCAACAAGGAATTTTAAATATTCGAAGTAGTCATTAATTCCAGCGACATATATAGTATATGTCTGTTAGTTCATACATATGTCAGTTTCTATATAAAATTTTCAACCAAATAATGCTTTCATTTATTATGAAGACTTCAGAAAAACGTAAATGTTTCCGTTAGTACTTCACCGGTTGTCACTTTCACAATGGGTAAAAGTTCAAAACCATGTAAGGATCATGTAAAAATTTGAAGACCTTCCAAGAAATATCAGAGCAAAAAACAACCAATAAAAGTGTAGCATGTCTTTATTTCCTAGTTTATAAAGAGATGGTGCTAGCGTGATGGCTGGTATTTAAACCCGCATACAGAAAATCCAACCAAGAGCATATTATCAGCATTGCAGAGCACACGTTTTTAATCTTTTTGTTGCGTCTACTTGTAAAGCGAGATCCGGAATTTGTTTGATTCTGTAAGTCAGCTGACATGCTACGGTTTCTTGGTGGATTCACATCTTATTGTTGACTTGCTGTGTCATTAAAGTATACCCCGTACCCATTTCCTTTTATTCGTAAAGAATTTAAAATGTGGGAAGTTCACTGAAAAGATTCAATTTGAAAAAGTGGTAAATGTTTTTGAGAATATTTATGTATTCATCTGAACATTGAAAATGATGTAGGTACCAGTAATCGAATAATGAATCTGAAGTATAACTTAGTGTAAGGCATATTAACATTATTATGATGAAGTAGAATACAACAACTGCTATTATTTTTAATAGATTCTTCTTGTTCAAATTGCAAAACCTTAACAGCTTCTGGTGCGCCCCAGACCCCCATGCCTCGGTAATAACAGAACGCAAGCTACGCCACTGAACTTGACCTGTATTTTATGGTCCATGGCATTGTGTTCAAATTTCAAAAGAGGATCAAATTACTTAGGGCATACATATTGGAATCTTTTAAATATTAATCCAGGAGTGTTAGACTTTTTGATGTTTAAAATGACCCGTATTTCATTTCATAATAATGTATGAAAATTTGGTTTTGAAATTAGAGTACAAGGTATGAAAATGTATTTTAGCCACCTGAATTCTAATTACAAGCACATGATCTCAATATGGATGCCTTCAAGTCCTCTTGAATGTACGCATGCAACTTCCCTTTTAAGTGATGACCAGGATATTATCAACAACTCTTCGCTGGCAAATATGTTAAACAAAGGGCCTAAATATCGTTAGCTAGAAACTGAACTTTGAAAATTAACAAATTCAGCCGAGGATTACGTTAAAAGTAAAACGTAGTTACTCTTTTCAAATGTGTTACCGGCTTTCAACAATTGGCAAACACCATACCGTATAGTCCACCGACTTTGCCGACTTGTTCTTTTCTTCACATGAGGCTGACTTCATACAGGAGCTTCTCCGGAAGAATGAAAATAAGGTAATCATCCTGGAACTTCACTTTCCACTATGTAGAAACTTTACGACAAATGGGACGATTCAGCTTTTCAATTGTTAACATTCCATTTCTATGTAACAGCATTCCAGCAGCATCTGCATATGGGGTATATGTCTCCAAGTTGATACGATATCCAAGAGTATATGCTTTTCCAATCGTAATTATGATTCCTTGATGCGGGATTGCTGGGAAGGAAGCTACTGAATCAATCATTAATTTCTATCGGTAAAGTTGAATTCATTCCCTCGAAGGTTTTATGGACGCTTTCATGCGATAGTTGACCGTTAAGAAATCACTGTGTCACAGATGATAACCGATAAGTTACAATTGTCTTAGCAAAATCCTGTCCTAATTTCCTTGATAGTGACATCACCAACATGAGACTTATCGCAGAATTGCTACTTGCCATGAGCAACACGATGGTTGTCACATAGATCTGTTTACCCTTCCGGAGCACCTGCAGTTACCCCTGGTTTGTGTTAGAGTTCTAGTTGCTGTCTGTTTTGTGTAGTGATTTGTAGACTGTTGTTTGTCTTTTCGTCGTTACTTTCTTTTTAATTTGGTCATGGTGATGTCTGTTTTTTTTTATCCTGCATGTATTTTATTATGCTCAACCAGTGTAAGTGGCTGTCTAGATTTTGAAATTTCAGTGATGTACCTCGTCTCCTTATTTTTATATTTGTTGAATTTGTCACACTCAATATATGACATTGTCTCTCAATTGTGTAAGACGTTAAAGTTTTTCGGTAATAAATTAATACAATAATCTACTTTATTTTTCCGCTATGCTTTGTGTTGTATGTTGATCTATAAATGTTTTTTTGTTGCTGTCTTGTTGACGTGACACCCAAAATATTCTTTCACTTACATGTTTAAAGAGGTCATAGCTATTTTTGGTCGTCTCGGGGTTTTGTTCAGGTGAGGTCGAGGTCAAATTTTATCATAATTCTTAAGATGCATGGTAATGCTACCTGATTTGATTACAATAGCCATGACTACAGGGCAATATGATGACTTTCAAAAGCCGGACAGAATATGCTTGTGCTTCTTTAGCTACTAATGTTACAATTTCTTAACTTTCGTTTTCGTTAAGCTGCTTCCTAACATTTGTCTGATTTTTTTTGGCTTTTCTCTTTGACACGGAAGACGACGTTATGAGTACATGTCTAGTTTTGTGAATAGATGTTCAAATGTATTTAAATATTTATTCGTGATCATTTAAGTGAAAACGAGTTCGTGTTTTATCAATAAGAGTCGCTGACCAAAGCTATGTGCATCACTTTCGGGAAATTTCTAAGTTCAATTTTGCTCAAACATACCTTGAGTTTTCCAGGTTTTTCCGTATTCCATTGTCATGCAGCAGACATTCCCTATACGAATGAACAGTTCTGTATATTAAAATATACGTGGGGTTTTCCACAGATATTTATAATCAATACAAGCAGTTCACGCTCTATACCACAATTAACATTATTACATGTATCTATATGTATATGATCTATTTTCATTTGTATTTTGTTTGTAGAATTATTGTAAGGTGTACATGTCACGGTTCGTCTGATCGTGACCTCATTATCATGGTTCAGTGGTCAACAGTATGTTTCATGTACCATAAAAGCATAATATCAACTATATGTGGAATAAAGAAGGTGTAGCTGTTCGTCTCACATGGTTCACCTGAGCTTGACCTTATTTCCATGGTTCATTGGACAACGTAAAGTTTTCGTGATTAGGTCTTTTTCTCAGATACCAAAAGCGATAGGTCAACTATTTTGGATGAATATAATGTTTATAAGGCTATTTTGTCTGACTGTCAGCGTTGATATGACCTTGTAAATAAACTATATTGTATATATAGAAAAGGTGTATATGTCCGTTTGTTACGGTTCATCTGATCTTGAAGTCATTGTTATGATTCATATCTTTATATATTAGTGTAAGGTGTATATATCCGTGCGTCGGGTTCAGCTGGCGTGGTTTCATTTCAATGGTTCATTGGTCAGTTTTTTGTTTTTTTCTTAATTCATATGTCAACTATGAACTGAACATAAAATGATTGTTAGGGTACATGTCCGTCTGACAGGTATCGTTTGACCTTGAACTCATTATCATGGTTCATTGATCAACACTAATCTTCCGTGATTAAAATTGTTTACCAGATATTATGGGAAATTATCTCAATTATATTCGATGGATAGACTTGCAAGGTGTAACTGTTTGTCTCACAGGGGTCATCTGACATCTACCTGATTTAATGATTCATTGATTGATTGAAAGTTTTCATGATTTTCGCTGTTTCTCACGCACTATTCATTATCTCTTGAATTTGTCGCAGAGCACACAAATCTGGATTACACCATATCATTTTGTGCCTGTATCAAGTAAGAATATGTAGACCATCTTATATTCGTTATGGTTTGTGGGTTTAAATTTTTCAGAGGATTCTATTGTTCGTTGTTGTTGTATTTCTTTGTTTTATACTGTCAAATATTTTCGGTAAATCCTACTTTTTATGTTCCGTTGGCTCCTTCACTGTTGATTTCCACTCGTTCCGTTGGTTGATAACGTTTAATTTTGTCAGTTTTTATGGACTTCCCCTTTTTGGGTTTACCTTGGAATTTGGTATTTATGTTTTATTTTTTCTTACGTACGGCACACGCATCGGTAGGGAATAATTTCGTAACAATAATCAAAGCCCTGCAATTATTTATCGTGGTAGATAATTTAATTGTCCGATTTTGCTTAAACGTGTTACGACTGATCTGAATTTTAATCTGATTGTGTGGTAGTCTTTTGAAGATAGCCACAAACAAGTCCAAATTAACAAAGGTTTTACATTAAATAAAATTGAGAATGGAAATGGGGAATATGTCAAAGAGACAACATCCAAACCATAGAGCAGATAACAGCCGAAGGCCACCAATGGGTCTTCAACGCAGCGAGAAAATCCCGCACCCGGAGATGAATTTCACGACTAAATATAACATAAATTTATCGAAACTTTAAAAAATTTGATCAAATAGTGAATTGTTAGAAAAAACATATTCAACTTGTAGGTATTAAACTAGTAAATTTACTGTCAGATATTTGGCAATACCATTAATAAAAGAAACGTTCTTCTGATTGATAAAGATATACTCATTCAGTGATTGTGAAATCCCGTATATTAAAAAAGAAGCAAAACCAATAAAAAGCGTTTGTTCGGGGTTGAAGGTCTTCGCCTCAAATCCACCCTCTCTTATAAGATTGTGAGGGTGATAAATGGTAACTTCTTGTGTCTTATACCAATTCCAAAAGCAAATATGTTTAAATAATATCTTACTTTATATCGATTCCAAAAATATAACGTTTCTATGTATATTCGCTTAAAATAATGGAGATAATTGCTACTTCATAATTTCTGCTGGAGTCACATGAAACGCTATGTCAAACTGATTAAACAAAATATGGCTTTTAGGTACTTTTTCATTAAATTAGCCCAAAACATGGCAACCTCCAGTATACACAAGGTCACTTCCGGTTGACTCTTTACAAGGTCTGTAATATTTCTATTGTAAAAGACTTCATGGCTTTACCATGTACTAATATGATGCTATAACCAATAAATCATAAATCTAAACATTCCAGTAACAATAAGTCTAGTAAGTACATTGTAACCCGCCACATTCTGTATGCGCCTGTCCCAAATCAGGAGCCTGTAATTCAATGGTTGTCGTTTGTTGCTGTATACATTTGACCGTTATATAGCTGTTACTTACGTCGTTTGGTCTCTGGTGGAATGTTGTCTCATTGGCAATCATACCACATCGTGTTATCTTTAAAAACACTGTCAGATTATTTTGAAACAAATGTATCAAATCTTCCACATTATATCCGCCAAAAATCTAGCCAAATAAAATGAGGTTGCGTCATGTCGTAGCTCACATTTGACAAACAATGTTTTATCGATAACTCTTACAGTTTCTGAACAGTAGCGATAACAAGCAAAATTTAGAATTAACTATAATGATCTCATATATACCTTATGGTTCCTTATGGTTAACGAGTTACACCGAAAAATTACTTGTTTATTCAAATGCAAAGGAGGAATGACATATTTTGAGAAAAGTAAATCGATATCTTTTACGGTTTCAGAGGAGTAGCGAATGCAAGAAAAACAGCGTGCAGGGAGAAAACTTCTGTACGGAAAAGTTATCTGTTACACAGGGTCAATGCTGAAACTGTTATTGTTCGATATAACGTGCCAAAAATCCCGAAAAAAAAGTGCCTTTAAAGAATTTCAAGATAAGTCAAGAATGTCACGGATAGCTAAATATAAACCATTTTGTAAAAATACGAAAGAAGGCTATTTTTTGTTAAAGCATTACCGACAAACAATTATATAATATAATATATTATATACAATTCAAGGAGAGAAGGGTAAAACGAGACAATGTTAGCCGATTGTAGCATATCATATTAACATTTAATTTATATAACTATCAAATTAGGGAAGTTATATTATTATACGTACAAATATTGTACTACTTGAAACTGTATTAAATTTTTATAAGAACGAGATCATAGGATTCAAAGCTAAGATGACTAGTCTACCAAACACGAAGTCATTATTGTTACAAGAAGGATATGATTTAGTTAAATGCCTGTTACAATGGTATTTGTTAAATAATATTCATTGCAGGCACTTTATTACTGCAGCAGACGAAGACTGCAAATTTCGTTAATGTATGGAGACTGTATTTCGCTCTTTCTTCTCTGTCGTTTGCAGCCACATCATATCAAAAGAAAAGCTGGCCATCAGGACAAACATATCTCAATGTTTTTGTTGTCATCGCGATAAGATGACCGAACGACAATACCCTTTTACATGACAGATGAAGTTTTACCTCTACAAGCAAACTGAGGGCACCTATCAGTATACCAGACAAAACAGTACTGATCAGATATTGCTCATCTGCCGTCTTCCTGATCCGTGCAATCAGACGATCCGACGACATAAACAATTTTAATTTTTAAAGAGGCATTAGCTACGAGATATGCAAAAAATTAGAATATGATTTGTTTTTGTTCAATCAGTAATAAAAGTGAAATAATGAAATAATAATTCGCTTTTAGCAGCCAATTTGGTTCAATTTTGTCAAAATAAGCAAAGAAACATCGCTGATGAATTATTCACTTGCAAGTGAATAATTCGACCTCATTGAATCCGTATTCATGTGACCTTCAATTTAACCCATTAGCTAGAGATTGGTTAAGCATATATTAGTCGTGTTCAGCCATTAAAAGGAAAAGAATGTCAACATTGAAAGTGAAACAAAGGTGAACCATATCGTTGACTGATTCGATCCACAAAAAAAAAAATATTCTTATACAGGTAAAAACGATGATTAAATCAGTTTTTACCTGCAACATGAAATCAAAGAGACCTAGAAAAGTCCAATTGCATGAGGTCGCTGTCTATTTATATTTATGTTTATATCGGGTTATGTGACTGTCGGCAGTCTTCGGAGGTCATCTCGATGGTTAATTAGATGGCGTCTAGACTAAAATACACACGAAATGCTGATATATATTATCGAGTACATGCATTGTTAACTGTTTATTTTAGACTTGTTGTAATTTGGATATACGTTGTAGTATGCTATAAATCAATTTGAATTTGAGTCAAATCGGTGAACATGAATTTGACAGCTAATGCCCCTTTAATTAAGAAATGTTTGTATTGCCATTGTGATCATAGTTTAATAAACACAAACAGCGTATATATTAGTTCCTGTTATCGGTGTATATAAAATTGAATTGATTTTTAAAGGTTTACTTAGATTAAATTTCTGTAGGTTTCTTTATAAATGATTACAATTCATTCGAACTAATAGCCAGGATTGTTGTTATGTCAATGTGTATATGTTCCTTCTGATGGAAGTTCATCTGGTAAGTTTGTTGGTAGCAACTAATGCAAGAATATCTGATGGAACAAATATTATATAACATAATTCCGAACAAAGAGAGTAAAGTTTCTTCCAGCGGAAATAATATTCCAGAATATTTTTACCATTTAGAACTAATGTTCTAAAGGAAATTCTATTCCATGACAATAATGATGTCTTGCTGATCTGAACCAGATCGTTTTGTTACTAAATTAACCAACACTACAATAAAATGGAATTCAGATACATTTAAGTCTGCCTCATATCTAGAAATTGACAATGAGGGTCGGTTGAAAACAAAACTTTACGACAAAAGAGATGATTTTTTTCCATTTCTATGTAGCAACATTCCAGCAGCGCCTGCATACGGCGTATATATCTCCCAGTTGATATTCCAGGGCTTGTATTTCCTATCATAATTCCTTGATAGAGGATTGCTGCTCACGGGGAAGCAATTTAACCAAGAGTTCCAAGTAGTGAAGTTGAAATCATACCTTCGTAAATTTTACGGACGCCATCACAAGCTGGTTGACCGTTTTGGAATATCCGTTTCACAGATGATAGCGGATATGTTCCAAATGTCGTAACTACAATCCCGTACCCTTTACCACGAATGTGACCTACCGAATAAGATTTACTATCGGATTTGTACTAACATGAGCAACACGACGAGTGCCACATATGGAGCAGGATCTGCTTACCCTTCGCCTGAGATTACCCCTAGTTTTTGGTTGGGTTCGTGTTGCTCAGTCTTTAGTTTTCTATGTTGTGTTTTGTGTACTATTGTTTATCTGCTGATCTTTTTCTTTTTAGCCATGTTTATTTTCGACTTGTAAGTTTGAATGTTCCTTTGGTATCTTTTGCCTTTTATTTTGTTTTTTAACCGAATCATTTTTTGGGTTTTCCTTACAAAAGCATGAACTAATTACTTTATCTTATTTTTTACGGGGTAGGGGTATCAACAATTTTGTTTTCGCAACAGGTAACGGTACCCCACAGATATATTTAAGAATGCAACCAAGGGACTACCATTTGATTTTTCGGGGTTTGAAAATAAATATCCTGGCCTGGAAAGAGCTGAAAATATAAGTAACTTTGGATAGGACAGGACGAAAATGATTATTCTGCAACACAGAATTACAAATTAATTGTGTACAAAAGCGAAAATAAGTTATCCTGTGCGGCAAAGCTGCGGAAAAAAATAAGTATACGTAGCATCATATGAAAATGAATAGAAATTCAAAAAATATCCTCCTGGACCCCCATAATATCAATTAGTCTACTAAATTCAATCACTCAAAAATTATATTTTTACTTCAAATGTAAAAATAATATGCATAAGAGTGTCAAGAAGCATTTATTTCATTTCTCATTTTTGATTTATATTCATATTCCCATGTCAAGATTTATGACTTATACGTGGCAAAATTTTGAACCAAATTGTTAAATGTTTTATCTGAATTACTTAAGTAGTTGCTTTTAGAAAAAAATGTATCCCATTTAATCTGTGGTTGGTAGTTGTCTCACTAGCAATCATACTACTAGTACATCCCCTTATTTTCATATAAAAAATACTATCAAAAAAGATTTAAAGAAAAATTAATTTTCGGGGCAAAGAAATATAAAACAAAATGCTATCTTCATTTTTATGACTTCTATTACTATATATATATAGTGCTCTGTTCTCTTAAGTAATAAATACTTTGACATTGACTCCAAATGGTATCTACATATAAACTATTGAAATATGTTACATGGATGTAAATGTAAAGTTCATTATATGTTTCAATCATTCTTTGAGATTCTGACATGCATGAATATGTTTAATGGAAAACACACATAAACTCAGTCATTGAAGTAATTGAAATATTGGAGCTGTATCGGATCTTAAATTCATCTTCGTTTTTCATTTCCTTCATATAGAATACCATAGTCGTACGCACATTGCCTTGCTCAACCATGGTCTTTGGTAGTGATCTTTCTACTTTTTATATACTTTCAGCTGTTCTTTCGCTTTCGATGGATTATCATCATCATTACATACGCATCTAGCGTTCCTTCACATCTGAGACACGTTGCTCTCTACCACTTCTTCATGATACGGTGTGAAGGATGTATGATGGAATAGCATATAAGATGACAACCAATGTATATAATTTCTGTTTCTGCTTAAAGACCTGTGCAAGAATTATTTCTGCGCATTTAATAAGCAGACACAGTGGCGTGTTTCATCATCCATACCACGTGACTTCCATCGATGTATAAAATGGCCGTTGATCTATAGCATTATTATTGGTTACCACATCTACTTCCTCCCACTCTTTACTGCGAAAGTTTTATCTATTCTTAATGGTATAATGAGATTTGATACTACATACATAGCATTAATTGATTTTTCCTTGCCTCCAACAACCAGTTTTAACAGGAAATTTATTGATCTATTCCGCAAACGTCTTGTATTAAGACCAACAACAATGTTAAATCTCGCATAACCATCTTTCAGTATAGTTATGGTTCTGTTATAATTATCATATTTGATAAAGTTACCGAATTCAGAAGAATAATCATTTGAAGGATGGAACATGATTTTGTATGAATTAGAATGTTTCTTGTACGGAGAAAAAAGACTGGTAGGATTTACTGTGAATGTTTGTAATCCAGAAAAAGAATGGTGGCCTGGCGGCTGTAACTTGTCCGCTGCTTTTTGTGGAATTACTGCGGTCAATGCAGCAGGAACCATCAACAATCCAACCATCTTGTAAAGAAGAAACATCCTTCAAACAAATTACAAAATATCTTTTAGAGATGTTAATAAATATCGAAGTGAATACACATTTCTCATCAATAATAAATGTGTATTTAGAGATTTAAAATGGTATTTCGTATTACTGATTTAAATACCTTAAGAAGGATCTTGAAAGTCAGCAATTTTGAAGGAAATCGAAAAATTTCTAGTACTTAGGGAGCTACCATTTGATTTTTATGGGGGGCTAGGATGAAAAATTTTGTCCTGCATTTTTTTTAATTGTAATCTCTGTCCTGCCTTTTTATTTTTCACTCTATTCGGTCCTGCATTTTTTTTTATTAGTTTATCCTGACTTTTTTTACATAAATTGTCATCCTGCATTTTTTTTTTGCAAAGTTGCTCACCCTGCCTTTTTTTCTAATTTCATCCTATGTGTCATATTCAATTATATCTATCTTCAGCATCAATGTATATCATTTAAATTAATTTGATTTAATCGATATGGGAAATTTTAGTTAAATCCTTTATACGCACTACAAATAGAGACTTTAAAAACTAGACTCCATAGGTCTCATCAACCTTCGGAGTTTGATGCCGCGAGTGAATGAATGAGGGGAACATGTCCATCTTTTAATAACAATGCATATTCTTTACATTTGACATCAGTAATTAATCTCTCATAAAATGGTATATTTGAAATGGAATCGAAACAGACCCCAACATATTCTATTGTGATGTAGATGTCGTCACGTTGTTTTGGTATTTTTGTGCTATATTGGCTAACATCTTCTCTCTGAATGTGAAATTACATTGATATGTTTCATCTATTTTCTACATACTATTTTTTAGAATATTATCTCTCGTATATCTAAGTTACCATTAATATAAAGACAGGAATAGGTGGTATGTTTGTTAACTATCCACCAGAGATCAAATAAAATGGGGGTAAGCAACTATACGTCACGGCGCGGCCTTCAACAATAAGCGAAGCCGCCGAAACCCATTCCGTATAGTAAACTATAAATGGCCCAAAAATGATAAAATGTATAATGATTCAAACGAGAAAAAACAACGGTCTAATTTATGGTAAAACAAAAATCAAAAGCAACCGTGACATAATGCAACCAATAACACACACACAAAATTACAGGCTCCTGTATTGGTACAGGCATATAGGAAATGTGGCTGAGTTGAGCATGTTTGCGTGCACTCAAAGGGGCATTCATTAGCTACGATCTGGACAAAAATAAAAATAAGGGTCTCTTTTCACAAACAAAAAATAAACGTAAAGTTATACTGAAAAGTTCATGACTTGCGAGTATTTTTACTCTTAAGTTTTTTGTAAAATTGAACGCATGTTTTTTCCTTTCAAATATTTATAAAAGAAGAATTGTGAAATAATATTTCGCTATTTAACTATTTCGTCGACTGATTCTGAACACAAAATTAAATCATTCTTCTACATGTAAAACGATTATTTACATATTTTTTAACCAATGACATAAAATCAAAAATAGTCATAATACGATTGCACGTGCTTGGTTATGTATTTATATTTACATTTATGTTTATATCAGGTCATATGAACTTCGACATTCTTCGGAGGTCATCTAGATTATGAATTGGATGGCGCCGAGCCTAAAGTACACACGCAATGATGACACATTACATGAGTTCACGCATTGTAGATTGCTTCCTTTTGACTTCTTGTAATATGAATCTTCGTGTCATAAAGTTATAAATCGAATATGAGAATTTGAGTAAAATCTATGAACACGAATTTGACAGCTAATGCCCCTTTGATAAAGTCCCTTCTATTACCTGGGACAGTGGTGTTACAGCACAACATAGGAACAAGAGTGCACAAGCTAAAACGTCTCGCCTGCTTTACTGACCATTAATTGTATGTTGATATTCCTAAATATAAGGATGACCAAAAGTATCATATAAACTTCACATGATCCAAGAAAATGAGGTTAAGGTCAGATAAATCAAGCCATAAATACATGTACAACTTACAATCATTCCATTTATCGAATATAGTTGACCTATTGATTATAGAACAAAAAAACAGACAAAACCATGAAAACTTTATATTGACCAATGAACCATAAAAAATGAGGTCAAGGTCAGATGAACCCTACAAGACAAATATGTACACCTTATATTAATTCCATGCATCAAAAATAGTTGACACATTGCATATAGTATCTCAGAAACAAACTTAACTAGGAAAACTTAAATTGACTAATGAACCATGAAAATGAGGTCAAGGTCAGATGAAACATGCCAGACAGACATATAAACCTCATAATCATTCCATACACCAAATATAGTTGACCTATTGCTGATAGTTTAAGAAAAACAGATCAAAATACAAAAACTTAACATTGAGCAATGAACAGTGAAAATGAAGTGAAGGTCAAATGAAACCTGTCAGACTGACATGTTAATCATAAAATAGTTCCATACACTAAATATATTTGACTATTGCATACAGTATAAAAAAATAACAGATCAAAACACAAAAACCTAACTTTACACAACTGAGCCATGACAATAAGGTCAAGGTGAGATGATATCTGCCAGACAGACATACACAACTTGTAACCATTCCATACACCAAATATAGTCGACCTATTGCTTATAGTTTAAGAAAAACAGACCAAACCACAAAAACTTAACATTAAGCAATGAACCTTGAATCAGGTCAAGGTCTAATAAAACCTGCCAGACTGACATGTTCATCGTAAAATATTTCCATACACCAAATGTAGTTGACCTATTGCATGCAGTATTAGAAAAACAGACCAAAACACAAAAACTTAACTTCAACCACTGAATCATTAAAATGGGGTCAAGATCATGTGACACCTGTCAGTTGGACATGTACAGCTTACAATCATTCCATACACCAAATATAGTATACCTATTGCTTATAGCATCTGAGATATGGACTTGACCACGAAAACTTGACCTTGTTCACTGATCCATGAAATGAGGTCGAGGTCAACTGAAAACTGTCTGACAGGCATCAGGACCTCGCTAGGAACGCACATACTAAATATAGTTACCATATTACTCATAATAAGGGAGAAATTGACATTATAAAACATTTTAGCTTTTTTTCAAGCAGTCACTTAACCATGAAAATGAGGTCAAGGACAATGGACATATGACAGACGGAAACTTCATAACATGAGGCATCTATATACAAAGTATGAAGCATACAGGTCTTCTACCTTTCGTAATATGAAGCTTTAAAGTAGTTAGTTCACGCCGCCGCCGGATCAGTATCCCTATGTTGAGCTTTCTGCGACAGAAGTCGCAGGCTCGACAAAAACTGTAAAAATTATTGTTCACATTCACTAGAAGAAAAATATTTCGAACCGAAAAGTGTATTTAACCAAATGTTGTGTTGTTGTAAAGAGAGTTTATTGTTCATAACATTCATAAAATCAGAAATATTCATATATATTATATAGACACCTGTCTATTGATGAAGACTACATTTGATGCTCTCTAGTTGTGTTTTTGTTGTTAAGTTGCTGTCTCAATTGCGTATACTCTAAATCTCATTTTGTTCACATGTAAAGACACTGACTGGATAGTAAAACAGATAGAACTGTTTATAAAACTGTTTATTGTTAAAGTGAGACACTCGTCTCTGAAAAAAATTCCTAGACACGTGCCTGTGAACATTACACATTGTTACATATCTTGTAAATAAAGGAGGATTTCGGTAAACACCAGTTTTACAGCAGCAACCATACGCCAAGCCCTTAATCTTCCCGTGCCTAGAAATACATAGTTATTACATTTGAAATTGACTATTACAAATCTCTTCGTTCTTTAAAACAAGAAAAAAAGACAGAAAGATAAAAAGCATAAAAGGACGCTTACAGACCATGATTGCTGGCTTAAAATTAGTCATTTGATAAGGTTAAACTTGTTTTATCCTTTCTTCACCCCTTGCTACGTTGAGAAACAAAACGTAAAAGATAAGAAAGTACATTACTTTATAATACTGGTTATTGTTGTTGTCTAATATCACAGACACTTGGGGAATGGACCATCCCTTTTCTCTATAAAAATATATATTTAGTAAATGTTCTTTAATAACTTAAGTTATTTACACTTATTTACTGTATTCTTGTACTTATCCATACGATATAACAATGACAGTAGTTTATATATGATATTCCGCTATTATTATTTCCCAGTGGAAAAGGGCCATCACATATAAAATTGAGAATGGAAATGGGGAATGTGTCAAAGAGACAACAACCCGACCAAAGAGCATAAAACAGCCCAAGGCCACAATGGGTTTTCAACACAGCGAGAAAATTCCGCACCCGGAGGTGGGCTTCAGCTGTCCCCTTAACAAAAATATGTGCTAGTTCAGTGAAAATGGACGTCACACTAAACTTCGTCTCGTTTCTCGTTCTTTATATAGATTAGACCGTTGGTTTTCCCGTTTGAATGGTTTTACAGTAGTAATTTTGGGGCCCTTTATAGCTTACTGTTCGGTGTGAGCCAAGGCTCCGTGTTGAAGACCGTACTTTGACCTATAATGGTTTACTTTTATAAATTTTGACTTGGATGGAGAGTTGTCTCATTGGCACTCATACCACATCTTCTTATATCTATATAAGAGTGTCATAAAGCATTTATTTCATTTCTCATTTTGATTTATATTCATATTCCCATGTCAAGATTTATGACTTATACGTGGCAAAATTTTGTACCAAATTGTTAAATGTTTTATCTGAATTACTTAAGTAGCTGCTTTTAGAAAATAATGTATCCCATTTAATCTCTGGTCGGTAGTTGTCTCACTAGCAATCATACTACTAGTACATCCCCTTATTTTTCACATAAAAAAATACTATCAAAAAGATTTAAAGAAAAATTAATTGTCGGGGCAAAGAAATATAAAACAAAATGCTATCTTCATTTTTATGACGTCTATTACTATATATATATATATCTATTCTCTAAAGTAATAAATACTTTGACATTGACTCCAAATGGTATCTATATATAAACTATTGAACTATGTTACATGGATGTAAATGTAAAGTTCATGATATGTTTCAATCATTCTTTGAGATTATGACATGAATGAATATGTTCAATGAAAACACACATAAGCTCAGTCATTGGAGTATTTGGAATATTGGAGCTGTATCGGATCTTAAATTCATCTTCGTTTTCATTTCCTTCATATAGAATACCATATAGTCTTACGCACATTGCCTTGCTCAACCATGGTCTTTGGTAGTGATCTTTCCACTTTTATATACTTTCAGCTGTTCTTATCATCATCATTACATACGCAATCATGCTGGACATATCTAGCGTTCCTTCACATCTGAGACACGTTGCTCTCTACCACTTCTTCATGATACGGTGTGAAGGATGTAGGATGGAGTAGCATATAAGATGACAACCAATGTATATAATTTTTGTTTGATGCTTAAAGACCTGTGCAAGAATTCTTTCTGCGCATTCAATAAGCAGACACAGTGGCGTGTTTCATCATCCATACCACGTGACTTCCATCGATGTATAAAATGGCCGTTGATCTATAGCATTATTATTGGTTACCACATCTACTTCCTCGCCACTCTTTACTGCGAAAGTTTTATCTATTCTTAATGGTATAATGAGATTTGATACTACATACATAGCATTAATTGATTTTTCCTTGCCTCCAACAACCAGTTTTAACAGGAAATTTATTGATCTATTCCGCAAACGTCTTGTATTCAGACCAACAACAATGTTAAATCTCGCATAACCATCTTTCAGTATAGTTACGGTTCTGTTATGATTATCATATTTGATAAAGTTACCGAATTCAGAAGGATAATCATTTGAAGGATGGAACATGATTTTGTATGAATTAGAATGTTTCTTGTACGGAGAAAAAGACTGGTAGGATTTACTGTGAATGTTTGTAATCCAGAAAAGAATGGTGGCATGGCGGCTGTAACTTGTCCGCTGCATTTTGTGGAATTACTGCGGCCAATACAGCAGGAACCATCAACAATCCAACCATCTTGTACAGAAGAAACATCCTTCAAACAAATTACAAATTATCTTTAGAGATGTTAATATATATCGAAGTGAATACACATTTCTCATCAATAATTAATGTGTATTTAGAGATTGAAAATGGTATTTCGTATTACTGATTTAAATACCTTAAGAAGGGTCTTGAAATTCAGCAATTTTGAAGGAAATCTACAAATTTCGAGTACTTATAAGAAAATGAAAGAGATTGACATTCTTAACCAATACAAACATTTTATTGCTAAAACAACTTTGTATAACTATTTTCTTAAGATACAGAATGTATTCATTATGGTTAAGAATGACATTCGATGGAAAATTACAGAAACCTATAAATGTGCCATATTCAATCATATCTATCTTCAGCATCAATGTATATCATTTAAAACAATTTGATTTAATCGATATGGAAAATTCTAGTTAAATCTTTTATACGCACTATAAATAGACACTTTAAAACTAGACTCCATAGGTCTCATCAACTTTCGGAGTTTGATGTCGCGAGTGAAACAAATCAGGGAACATGTCCATCTTTTACTAACAATGCATGTTCTTTAAATTTGACATCAGTAATTAATCTCTCATAAAATGGTATATTTGAAATGGAATCGAAACAAACCCCAACATATTCTATTGTGATGTAGATGTCGTCACGTTGTTTTGGTATTTTGTGCTATTATGGCTAACATCTTCTCTCTGAATGTGAAATTACATTGATATGTTTCATCTATTTTCTACATACTATTTTTAGAATATTATCTCTCGTATATCTAACCATTAATATAAAGACAAGGATAGGTGGTATGTTTGCTAACTATCCACCAGAGATCAAATAAAATGGGGTAAGCAACTATACGTCACGGCGCGGCCTTCAACAATAAGCGAAGCCGCCGAAACCCATTCCGTATAGTAAACTAAACTATTAATGGCCCAAAATGATAAAATGTAAAATGATTCAAACGAGAAAAACAACGGTCTAATTTATGGTTAAACAATAAATCAAAGCAACCATGACATAATGCAACCAATAACACACACACTAAATTACAGGCTCCTGTATTAGGACAGGCATATAGGAAATGTGGCTGAGTTAAGCATGTTTGCGTGCACTTAAAGGGGCATTCATTAGCTACGATTTGGACAAAAATAAGAATAAGGGTCTCTTTTCACAAAAAAAAAAAAAAAAAATAAAAATAAAGATAAATATTAATCGTAAAGTTATACTGAAAAGTTCATGACTTGCGAGTATTTTTACTCTTAAGTTTTTGTGAAATTTAACGCATTTTTTTCATTTCAAATATTTATAAAAGCAGAATTGTTAAATAATATTTCGCTATTAACTATTTCGTCGACTGATTCTGAACACAAAATTAAATCATTCTTCTACAGGTAAAACGATTATTTACATATGTTTTAATCAATGACATAAAATCAAAAATAGTCATTATACGATTGCACGTTAATGGTTATGTATTTATATTTACATTTATGTTTATATCAGGTCATATGACCTTCGACATTCTTCGGAGGTTATCTCGATTATTAATTGATGGCGCCGAGCCTAACGTACACACGAAATGATGACACATTACATGAGTCCACGCCGCATTGTAAATTTGACTTCTTGTAATATGAATCTTCGAGTCATAATGTTATAAATCGAATATGAGAATTTGAGTAAAATCGATGAACATGAATTTGACAGCTAATGCCCTTTAATAAAGTCCCTTCTATTACCTGGGACAGTGGTGTTACAGCACAACATAGGAACAAGAGTGCACACGCTAAAATGTCTCGCTTGCTTTACTGACCATTAATTGTATGTTGATATTCCTAAATATAAGGATTACCAAAAGTATCATATAAACTTAACATGATCCAAGAAAATGAGGTTAAGGTCAGTTAAACCAAGCCATAAATACATGTACAACTTACAATCATTCCATTTATCGAATATAGTTGACCTATTGCTTATAGAATAAAAAACAGACAAAACCATGAAAACTTTATATTGACCAATGAACCATAAAAATGAGGTCAAGGTCAGATGAACCCTACCAGACAAGTTTGTACACCTTATAATAATTCCATGCATCAAAAATAGTTGACCCATTGCATATAGTATCTTAGAAACAAACTTAACTAGGAAAACTTAAATTGACTAATGAACCATGAAAATGAGGTCAAGGTCAGATGAAACATGCCAGACAGACATATAAACCTCATAATCATTCCATACACCAAATATAGTTGACCTATTGCTGATAGTTTAAGAAAAACAGACCAAACCACAAAACTTAACATTGAGCAATGAACCTTGAAAATCAGGTCAAGGTCTAATAAAACCTGCTAGACTGACATGTTCATCGTAAAATATTTCCATACACCAAATGTAGTTGACCTATTGCTTGCAGTATTAGAAAAACAGACCAAAACACAAAAACTTAACTTCAACCACTGAATCATTAAAATGGGGTCAAGGTCATATGACACCTGTCAGTTGGACATGTGGAGCTTACAATCATTCCATACATCAAATATAGTAGACCTATTGCTTATAGCATCTGAGATATGGACTTTACCACGAAAACTTGACCTTGTTCACTGATCCATGAATCGAGGTCGAGGTCAACTAAAACTGTCTGACAGGCATGAGGATCTTGCTAGGTACGCACATACCAAATATAGTTATCATATTACTCATAATAAGGGAGAAATTGACATTACAAAACATTTTAGCTTTTTTCAAGTAGTCACTTAACCATGAAAATGAGGTCAAGGACAATGGACATATGACAGACGGAAACTTCATAACATAAGGCATCTATATACAAAGTATGAAGCATACAGGTCTTCTACCTTTCGAAATATGAAGCTTTAAAGTAGTTAGTTCACGCCGCCGCCGGATCACTATCCCTATGTTGAGCTTTCTGCGACAGAAGTCGCAGGCTCAACAAAACTGTAAAAATTATTGTTCACATTCACTAGAAGAAATATTTCGAACCGAAAAGTGTATTTAACCAAATGTTGTGTTGTTGTAAAGAGAGTTTATTGTTATCTTCATAACATTCATAGAATCAGAAATATTTATTTATATTATATAGACACCTGTCTATTGATGAAGACTACATTTGATGCTCTCTAGTTATGTTTTTGTTGTTAAGTTGCTGTCTCAATTGCGTATACTCTAAATCTCATTTTGTTCACATGTAAAGACACTGACTGGATAGTAAAATTGATAGAACTGTTTATAAAACTGTTTATTGTTAAAGTGAGACACTTGTCTCTGAAAGAAATTCCTAGACAAGTGCCTGTGAACATTACACATTGTTACGTATCTTGTAAATAAAGGAGGATTTCGGTAAACGTCAGTTTTACAGCAGCAACCATACGCCAAGCCCTTAATCTTCCCGTGCCTAGAAGTTATAGATATTTCATATCTTACATAGTTATTACATTTGAAATTGACTATTACAAATCTCTTCGTTCTTTAAAACAAGAAAAAAGACAGAAAGATAAAAGCATAAAAGGACGCTTACAGACCATGATTGCTGGCTTAAAATACGTCGTTTGGTAAGGTTAAACTTGTTTTATCCTTTCTTCACCCTTACTACATTGAGAAACAAAACGTACAAGAGTTGTCTCATTGGCATTCACACCACATCTTTCTATATCAAGATAAGAAAGCACATTACTTTATAATACTGGTTATTGTTGTTGTCTAATATCACAGACGTTTGGGGAATGGACCATCCTTTTCTCTATAAAATATATATTAAGTAAATATTCTTTAATAACTTAAGTTATTTACACTTATTTACTGTGTTTTTCTTGTACTTATCCATACGATATAACAATGACAGTAGTTTATATATGATATTCCGCTATTATTATTTCCCAGTGGAAAAGGGGTACTTATTAGTATCACATATAAAATTGAGAATGGAAATGGGGAATGTGTTAAAGAGACAACAACCCGACCAAAGAGCATAAAACAGCGCAAGGCAACAATGGGTCTTCAACACAGCGAGAAAATCCTGCACCCGGAGGTGGGCTTCAGCTGTCCCCTTAACAAAAATATGTGCTAGTTCAGTGAAAATGGACGTCACACTAAACTTCGAAACATATAAATGAACTAAAATTAAAAAAACATACAAGACTAACAAAGGTAACTATTGTTGCAATTTGATATCTTCTTTTGTAACTTCAGAGTAGATTCATACATCAGCATGAAAGTAAATATGTACATGTATATTAGTTTTGTTTTAATACCGTATATATCAATAAGTGAATGAATATTAATTCCAAAAATATAAGTCTCAATGATTGAACATCTATAGTATTATAGTCATTCATCGTCATCAATAAGTGTATCTTTTTGGGGCAAAATATACTCCCTAAATCTATATGAATGAAAGGACCTATATGGGGTATACTTTATTGAGATATCAACTCATCGACACAAAATAGATACCGAAAAGTCATAAATGTATCGTAGGTATTTAATTATCCGAATTCAATTCTTGCATGTATAGATAATGTAAAATTTCCAGTCGAAGCCACAGGCGCTTGAGGATGGACTCCTTCACATTTTAACTTATTTAATTTGTTCTTGCTCTTATCTAAATGATTTCTCAAGAACAGTAGTTTATAAATGATGCACCTCTATTCTTATCTTCAACGTGCAGATTGAAATATCATTATCTGTTCGCCTCTGGCACATTTTATGCACTATGTTTCCATTCAATCATACAAAATAGGACATGTATTAACTCAAAGTCCGATAAGTTCGAAAGTTGTTCACAGCCGCCAAGATGAAAGGGAAACCTTCCTTATGAATCATTCCTTGCATTTGGAGAATTATGAACTTGACGGAATTAAAGATTCCAAGGATTGTTGTAATTTCTGGATAGCTGAGTGATTGTATAACGATAGGGTACATGACTTTATACATGTTCTAATTTGTATGATTTGATACAAACATTCAGTGAGTGTACGGGACACGAACAGATAACGATATTTAAATTATCGTACTTTGTGGAAAATAAGATTACAGGGGCATCATATAAAAACGATTGCTATTGTGAAATCTTATGGATAAGAGCAAAAACAAAAGAAATTGGTGAAAAATAAGTTAAAATATTAAGGAATATTTACTTAAACAATTAAAACACAAATGTATAGAAAAAACGGGGTCCTTTCCCTATGATTAATGTAAAATGATAGATTTATAATTTAGGAGGGTCTTTCAGCAATTTTACCTTAGTTAACAACATTCTGGTGTAAATAATTTTACTTGCAAAGCAAAGTTAAAGTTGTATACTTCAATTATATACAAAACAACAGCATAAACAGAACAGTCTTTTGCAAGAAAAACGACACTTGGATTCTGTATGTTTCATTTGAAAAAGACATGAATTTGCTATTTGGTAAAAAATCTATGTATCTATGGAGATCAATATATTATTCATTTAAGTTATGTTTAAAACAAGAATCAAAACTTTGTCTGTTTGACATAAATTATATAGTTTTATTCGATGATTATCAATTAATGATTTTTTTTATACATTTCAAATATTTAAGAATCTTGACATTCACATGAAATGTAGCACATCAGATTCACGGGATAATCTTTTAAACTTTTAGGTCACATCCGAAAATTATTGTCCTTATCTATTTATAATTGGAAGAAACAAAATATTTTAAATAGTACAGTAAATGTAACATGATAAAATCAAAGTGAAAATGTTGATTGATAATTAATTTTTATTATATCTTGGTCCCTTGTTAAAAAAAATGTTAATAATTTTAATATCTTTATTGACAAGTTGATTTTTTAGTCACTAGTTATCAAATATTATTAACTTCTGTTTGACTCTGACAGACTTTGCAGGGAATAAGACATACATTTTTTCAACTAGGGGCTAAACCTGCCACAATGTGAAAATTAACATAAGCACAATGGGCATTTTTGATAAAAGTTTTGTGAGCTCGTCCAAAATTTTAGTCGCATAGGCTACTGGACCCTTGCTAATCCTTTTCCCTGCTTAGTATATCGTATTAAATACATTTTGTCAATGTTCAAGGTTATTATTTCTATAAAATTATAAGAATTGGAAGAACAATAATAAACACAATATTGGAGTTTCAGATGTCATACATAATTATATCATATCCAGAAATCAACGCCACTTTGCTTATATTATACTAAAGAAATCGAATACGGGTCACGGAAATTATATTGAAATGATAGGGAATTTTGAAAAAAATGTCTGTTTTAACTTTAATTTAAGTGATAGACAGGTTGCCGGGACAGAAAATAAATATACACAACAATATACACCATTTAAACGAGACATAATGACTGTCGTTGCAAAAATCAAGGTTCCTGAGCTATTTTAAAAATCGAAGCGAGAGGCTTTTAGGAAGTACACCACTAATTCATGGCCCCATTGCTTTCTATGTTAAATTTCTCAATTTCAAGCAGGCGCAGCTCTTTTGTTTTAAGTTCAAATAAAGTGACAATCATTGCATGTCAAAGCAACACTTTATGGTGTCTTGTACTGAAAAAATTCAACATACCTTTAATTGCATATAAGAAAGAACTGGTTCCCGGAACTTCGGATGTACCAAAACAGGTACTTCAAATCTGACAAACAGGCAAAATGTACCCTCGTTTTAAAATTTGGTGCAGTTTTTTTAATTTTCAAAATTATAAGTCAAAAAGTGTTCTACAGTGATCACCAGCCATTCAGCTTTCATTTGATACCAAAAAATATCTAAATATTTTACATATTTGGAAAGTTACACTCATGCGTAGGAACTATTTTGTGTTAGATATGTACTACTTTCTGGTATGTGCTTTCTGGCCGGGCCGAATTAGTGGTGTTACACCTTTAACATTGCAGTATAAAATTCAGGCTAAAATGGCTGAAACGTCAAATTTGCAAACTTCGTGTTGAAAATTGGCTAACAAGGTCATTACAAAAACAGGTTGCCGGGATGAAACTTGAAACTTAAATGTACAGAGAATAAGCAAGTCCAAACCTTTTATGTGTAGTCGTTGAACTTCAGGTTCCCACGTAAAGTTAAAATGCCCCTATTTCAAGAAGAATAAACTCACGAAAACACGAAAAATTCACTAAATTCGCGTTCATTGTTTTGATTTTAACCGCCTGACAACTTTACGGAAATATCAGAGTGATTATAAACAAGGACTCTGTGACGGGCAACTTATAATATCCGTGTTTTAAAGATTTTAATGATATCAAGCTAGTCCAGTTCAAACTATTATCACATGGTACAATTCTCATTTACATATTATGAATATTAATTAGCAAAAGTACTACTAATTTCTGGCTATGTGTAGATTATTACAAGAAATATATTTTATGAATTAATTTGTATAACTTATGGGTGTTGCTATTGCATCAATTGAAAGTGTATAGAGCCAATTGAATGCAGACGTTTTAATTCACTGATATTAGAAACAATGATGGGTTTTTCATTTCTTCAGATAATTATTTACCCTTCAAGGTGAATTGGTTGATGCATTTTAATTGTTTGTGATGAGACATTATATAATGATTAAGATAAACAAAGTCCAGAAAAAACTGCCATTAGAAATACACTACAATTCAGAACAGTAAAAATTATTACTAGATAAACAATATCATCACACCTCTCTCTAACTGAGCTGTCATAAAATGCTACCCAAAACATTGTCCAACTTTGATGAATAATCAAATATGACAAATGAAATGATATAAAATCATCGTGTTCTGCAATTTCAATAAAAAAGAAAAAAAAAACAATTATTAATGATTTTCATTTGAATTCGTTAACAATTTCATTTGATATGAAGTGTGATTGATTTATGGATTCGTTCAATATTTAACCAAAATCCTTTACTCCTATCCACTCCATTTCCTAACTCCATGTTGTCACTCTATGACTCCACTCCAACACTCCACCACTCCACTCCACTTCAACACTCCACTCCACTCCAACACTCCACTCCACTCAACCTTTTAGTACATGCCCTTCCCCAAACACCTGTTGTAAAGGCAGTTAATTTTTAAAACAATATTATTGGCTACGTTTGATGTGTGGAATATTTTCATTTTAGTCCTGAGTATGTGCTAGTTTTATTTATGATTAACGATTATTTTATGAATTATCAGGTCGTCACGGTGATTAATGTATTAGATTAATTGTTAAAAGGAATATATTTCAGACACCTACCTTTTGAACCAACCTCTTAAAGTGTCGCCTAATTTCACTTAGACTGGAAATTTTTGATTTATTTATAGTTCGGATATTAATAGTACACACGGTATATACTCAACAAACAAAGAACCACTATAAAATACTTTATAAATTCATTGCATCAGAATCGCTTTTCTAGTTTTACCTTCACCAGGAACGCCCAAACATTAACATCGTAAAGCCAAGTATGTATAAATACCTAAATGTGTGAGGACTATAAAGGTCAAAAGGGACACAAAAAAGAACAGCCAAATTCATCAAAGGTTAACTTTGCCAGAAAGAAATAGAACCTTACTTTTTAATATTTTTTAAATTTATAAACAAAGAATTTAAAAACGTATGTTATAAATCATGTAAATACCGAATTACTTATATACTGAGTTGAATAAATGATACCCCACGAGGCTAACAAACCATCATCAGTGGTGTCGACCTAGTGATATACAACGACAACAAAAACTTTATATTTCATGCGTCAGAAAAGATTTTCTGAATTCACCTCCTCCATGAATGCCAAAACCTCATTATTTTAAAGTCAATGATTCATATAGATACACGAATACACGAGCAGATATATACTCGAGTTATTTAATTTCGAGCCTTTTGGCAAGTTTTGCGAGTAAATTATTATTATTGAAATTGAATAATGAGAGTTGATATCAATAATCAAGCGATATCCATTTCTTTAAACTGTTTTTTTAATGAAAATGCAAAACGCTTAGTTGCCAGTACAAATTGGACATTATTTTATATGACTTTTTATTTAAAAAAAGCGACTTGAATTTCTGCTAAAGAAGATAGATACGTAAACAAAACGATCATTTGATTTTGTCATTATCAATTGAATATGCTTGAAAATTGGCGATGTTTCGTAAAAATAGTTTTGACAATTGCCTTAAACGCAAAAATATGAACAATGAAAGTGGTCTTTATTTTTTTTTTACGAGTATATTTAAAGGTAAACTATTTCATCAAATGCAGCAGTAAAAGTTTTATGTAGACTTGACTAATTTTTGTTCGGTTCCCTCTAATAAATAAACATTACAACTTCTTTTAAGGCGCGGATATATATATTCTTATTAATGTACTTAATGCATGCAACTTCACAAGTCTTTAAATAAAAATTTAAAAATAACTATTTTGCAATTCTCCGTAACTGCCAGCTTGTGTGACCATACATAGCAGCAGCCCAAGTCAATGATATTCAATAACAAACTGTTGCCTAAAAAAATACTTAGAAAAAACAAAAATAATATTACCTTTCCAATTAATCCGAGAAATTGCTTTTCCTTGAACATAGGTACATCTGCAATTTAATAATGAAGAATTACGACAACAATCTCTGTTTTGACGTCTGTAATGAAAAACCTCAGCTCCAGGTATTTGTAGCACAAAAAAGTTCCAAATGAAGTAGTTATAAAATTTAACAAATTTCGAAATAGTTTATTTATAAAAAGTATCACGTGTAGTTTTAAATTATGAGCTGTAACATGTATATCTGGGACTATTATACTAACTAGTCAATATATTATGTATGTAAAAGTTCTGAAATTCTAGGTTTCTTTGACAAGGGTATATAAATATTACAAAGGTGTCGTTGCATGCTATATATAAATATTTCTAACATAGATAGGAATGTCACACGCCTTTGAAAATAGTTATCTTAAGTTAATATGACGATTTATTTAATATTGAATGGTGAAGTATTTAATGATCAATAATCAACGACAACATCGAGTTTATGAACGTCATAGTCGTCCAAAATTTGTGTAGTAATAAAGGCTGCTTGCTATTCAATGTAACTTCTCAATACATAATTTTAATGCAAAAATATGAAGGAAAACCACAAAGTGAACTCCACAGCTCCTATTAATCAACTAAGTCTGAACTAAGTGTCACGAAGTATGTACGAAAACCAGGTATGAAGAGAGTTTGATTTCTGCCTATAGACATCAGCATACCTACAATTTTGCAGGTCTGAAAAAAAGATTTATAGGTTTCCACAGAGAACTTCTTTCATAGAAATTGTACAACTGATTAATATCAAAATAAAGGACAATAAAAGAATTTTGTTTTACATTTGTCATTTCGGGGATTTTATTAGCTTACTATGTGGTATGGATTTTACTCAATTGTTGAAGACCGTACGGTGATGTAAAATGGTTGACTGCTACGTAATTTGGTGGATGTTTACCTCATTGCCAATCATACCACATTTTCTTATTTCTATATATGTAGGTGTAATATAATTGAAAATATTTCAATATGTGTGGGTTAGAATACAAATGAAATCAATGAAGAAAATAATGCAGTGAGACCAGAGAGGTTGACTGGGAACTAAGATTCTAAGATCATAATCCTGATAATTCCATCCGCCAATTATGTGGTGCCACGATGATATAACATAATATAACCATACATGCTATCAATAATACCTTTTTATTCGAAGTATTCATTTAATACAGTCAATGTTTGTTTTTGCAACCAGTTTCACTCAGCGAGCAGAACTTGGACAGTTTTGAGAGTTGTATTGAGGTTCTTTTGTTCTAAATGATGTCTCTAAATGTTTTTATATATTTTTCTACCCAAACCTGTTATCTCGAGTGGTCTGGTGACGCTGATTTATGGCCTGTTATGATAAATTGTAAAAGAATTAAAACAAAAAAACAATTGCCTGATTTATACTACAAAAAAGGAACGAAAAAACATATGGCATACAGCAAAACAACAACAATTCTGGATTACAGGTTCCTGACTTAGAACAGACTCACCCGGTGCTCTACCCTCCTCCTAACGGGATAGTAGTGTAACACCACAACAGATCTAGAAGAATAAACTGTAAAATTAAGTCTGAAAGGACCTCACTCATTAAATCGGTACTTGAAGAAAATATAACAAAAATAGCGAACTCCAAGGTAAATTCAAAAAGGGGAAGTCCATAAAAACTGACAAAATCAAACGTTAGACTTTATCAACCAACGGAACGAATGAAAAACAACTGTCATATTCCTGACTTGGTACAGGCATTTCCCGAAGAAAATGGTGAATTAAACCTGGTTTATAGCTAGCTAAACCTCTTATAAGCAGAAAGGCAAATAATAAAGAGACAAAAGACACGTTGTATCAATCAAAGAGTACTCACAGATACTGAAAGCTATCTAAAGGCCATTTACAACTAATACATTAATCATGTTCTCCCATACTAAATCGTCCATCTGAACCAGTACACATCATTCCTACATGTCTGATAAAGGCATAACCCTGTGCAATGCCAAACTATATAAAATTACAGGATTCAGGACAATTATTGTAAGTTTCTTATTAAGGATTTTTATTCAAAATTTTCAGGTTCGTTGTTCATTTTTCATGACACTTTTGCTGATTTGCGTTGAATCGCATGCATGCTTCTTTGTGAGATACAAAGCCTGTAATTCGGTGGTTGTCGTTTGTTGCTATACATCATATTTGTTTTCGTTCATTATTTTGTACATAAATCAGGCCGTTAGTTTTCTTGTTTGAATTGTTTATCATTTGTCATTTCGGGGCCTTTTATAGCTGACTATGCGGTATTGGTTTTGCTCATTGTTGAAGGTCGTATGGTGACCTTTATTGTTAACTTCTATGTTATTTGGTCTCTGATTGAGAGTTTTCTCATTGGCAATCATACCACATCTTCTTATTTTATATAGTTGTCAACTTCTATGGCATTTGGTCTCTGGTGGAGAGTTGTCTCATTGGCAATCATACCACATCTTCTTATTTTTATATAGTTGTTAACTTCTATGGCATTTGGTCTCTGGTGGAGAGTTGTCTCATTGGCAATCATACCACATCTTCTTATTTTTATATAGTTCTTAACTTCTATGGCATTTGGTCTCTGGTGGAGAGTTGTCTCATTGGCAATCATACCACATCTTCTTACTTTTATATAGTTGTTAACTTCTATGGCATTTGGTCTCTGGTGGAGAGTTGTCTCATTGGCAATCATACCACCATCTTCTTATTCTTATATAGTTGTTAACTTCTATGGCATTTGGTCTCTGGTGGAGAGTTTTCTCATTGGCAATTATACCACATCTTCTTATTTTTAAATTGATTTAGAATGGTCAAAAGTATTACCTGATAAAGATCATATGTCATTTAATGAATGTGGCGTTGGTGGTTCATAGAACATGTATCATGATAGATATAAAAATAGAGATGTGGTACGATTGCCAATGAGACAACTATTCACAAAAGTTCAAATGAAGTGGATGTATTCAATAATAAGCAACCATACGGCCTTCAACAATGAGAAAAACCATATGGAATAGTCGGCTATAAATCATTTTTCTCTTGTAGATGACAGTACATTTTGTCATACCTCTTTAACAATGTATTTCTTGTTTTGATCGTGTTGTTGTGTTGCTGACCCAATATCAACACGAGTTATTCAATTTCAACATAATGATAAACGAGCCTTTATTCTAATTATTGAAAGTAAATAATAAAAGATGATATGAAGAGATTTCCAATTCTCATGAGTTGTTCAACATACTTCTCTTACTGGGAAAGTATCTTTGGTCTGGTGAAATATTTTCTATTTTGCAACCTTAAAATTGAGAATGGAAACGGGGAATGTGTCAAAGAGACAACAACCAAACCAAAGAGCCGAACACAGCCCAAGGCCACCAATTGATTTTCAACACAGCGAGAAAATCCCGCACCCGGAGGCATGCTTCAGTTGGCCCCTAAATAAAAATGTGTACTAGTTCAGAGAAAATGGACGTCACACTTAAACTCCGAAACATATAGATGAACCAAAATTGAAAAAAACATACAAGACTAGCAAAGGACAGAGGTTCCTGGCTTGGGACAGGCGCAAAAATGCGGCGGGGTTAAACATTTTTTTGTGAGATCTCAACCCTTCCCCTATACCTCTAGCCAATGTAGAATAAACAAACACATAGCAATACGCACAGTAAAATTCAGTTTAAAAGAGTCCGAGTCCGATGTTAGAATAGGTAACAGAAGAAACTAAGCAAAATGACAATGATAACATAAATTAACAAAGGACTACTAGCAGTTACTGACATGCCAGCTCCAGACCTCAATTAAACTGATTGAAAGATTATGTCTTCATCATATGAAAATCAAGCACAATCCTTCCCGTTAGGGGTTTAGTATCATACCATCATAAAATATATGAGAAGAACACAACCCGTATCATGCCAACAACTGGTTTTAGAATAAATGTGTTTATTTTCGATGCAAAGACCCTATGAGTGAATCAATATTAATTCCAAAAATGCCATCTTTAATGACCTGACAACAGTATCGTAACTATATCCCTTCTGAATAAGTCTGTTTAAAGGTTTGGTTAGCTTTTGATGTGAATGACGACATTTTTGTGCTTTGTATAGAATATTACCATAAAAGATTGGAATACAAATATACCTATAATGGTTTACTTTTATAAATTTTGACTTGATGGAGAGTTGTCTCATTGGCACTCATACCACATCTTCTTATATCTATAACATAAAAATAAGGAGATGAGGTATGATTGCCAATGAGACAACTATCCACCAAAGTTCAAATAAAGTGGATGTAAACAATTATAAGCAACCTTACGGCCTTCAACGATGAGAAAACCCCATACCGTATAGTCGGCTATAAAAGGCCCCGACATGAGAAATATGAAACAATTCAACTGAGAAAACTAACGGCCTAATTTATAACAAAACAATTAACGAAAAACAAATATGACAGACATGAACCAACGACAACCACAGAACAACAGGCTCCTGACTTGGGACAGGCACATAAAGAATGTGGCGGAGTTAAACATGTTTGTGAGCGCTCAACCCTCCCCTAGCATGGGACAGTGGTGTAACAGCACAAAATAAGAACAAACTATAAGTCCGCTTACGGTACTGAGAATATTGTGTCGAGAACACAGGCTACTGTTTATATCAGACGTTTTCAAACTTTTTGAACTTTGCAAAAAGGCAAAACGATTAATTTCATGTGTAATACATGCGAGTGTTTTGTATATTATTGGAGAAATCAGAAATCTCCGTTGCCAAGGGGCTTTAAGTCCGCTGTGACATCTCCGTGTGGGAAATAGTTCACATGCCATAATTTTAAGAGAACCCATTTTTTCCTGGTTAGTTACGGGCGACATCAACTCAGTAAAAATGGTCTATGTTGTGTCTTCTACTTGAAAAATACGCATTTCTGAAAATTGCTATATTCCCCAAAATGTGCTTGGTTAAGACTAATTCGGTAAACAAGTCATTTTCTTTAAACTGTTTTTTTAATGAAAATGCAAAACGCATAGTTGCAAGTACAAATTGGACATTATTTTAAATGACTTTTTTATTTAAAAAAGAGCGACTTGAATTTCTGCTAAAGAAGATAGATACGTAAACAAAACGATCATTTGATTTTGTCATTATCAATTGAATATGCTTGAAAATTGGCGATGTTTCGTAAAAATAGTTTTGACAATTGCCTTAAACGCAAAAATATGAACAATGAAAGTGGTCTTTATTTTTTTGACGAGTATATTTAAAGGTAAACTGTTTCATCAAATGCAGCAGTAAAAGTTTTTATGTAGACTTGACTAATTTTTGTTCGGTTCCCTCTAATAAATAAACATTACAACTTCTTTTAAGGCGCTGATATTCTTATTAATGTACTTCATGCATGCAACTTCATAGGTCTTTAAATAAAAATTTAAAAATAACTATTTTGCAATTCTCCGTAACTGCCAGCTTGTGTGACCATACATAGCAGCAGCCCAAGTCAATGATATTCAATAACAAACTGTTGCCTAAAAAATACTTAGAAAAACAAAAATAATATTACCTTTCCAATCAATCCGAGAAATTGCTTTTCCTTGAACACAGGTACATCTACAATTTAATAATGAAGAATTACGACAACAATCTCTGTTTTGACGACTGTAATGAAAACCTCAGCCCCAGGTATTTGTAGCACAAAAAGTTCCAAATGAAGTAGTTTTAAATTTTAACAAATTTCGAAATAGTTTATTTATAAAATAAAAGTATCACGTGTAGTTTTAAATTATGTGCTGTAACATGTATATCTGGGACTATTATACTAACTAGTCAATATATTATGTCCCAGATGTATATATATATATGTTAAAGTTCTGAAATTCTAGGTTTCTTTGACAAGGGTATATAAATATTACAAAGGTGTTGTTGCATGCTATATATAAATATTTCTAACATAGATAGGAATGTCACACGCCTTTGAAAATAGTTATCTTAAGTTAATATGACGATTTATTTAATATTGAATGGTGAAGTATTTAATGATCAATAATCAACGACAACATCGAGTTTATGAACGTCATAGTCGTCCAAAATTTGTGTAGTAATAAAGGCTGCTTGCTATTCAATGTAACTTCTGAATACATAATTTTAATGCAAAAATATGAAGAAAAACCACAAAGTGAACTCCACAGCTCCTATTAATCAACTAAGTCTGAACTAAGTGTCACGAAGTATGTACGAAAACCAGGTATGAAGAGTGTTTGATTTCTGCCTATAGACATCAGCATACCTACAATTTTGCAGGTCTGAAAAAAAGATTTATAGGTTTCCACAGAGAACTTCTTTCATAGAAATTGTACAACTGATTAATATCAAAATAAAGGACAATAAAAGAATTTTGTTTTACATTTGTCATTTCGGGGATTTTATTAGCTTACTATGTGGTATGGATTTTACTCAATTGTTGAAGACCGTACGGTGATGTAAAATGGTTGACTTCTACGTAATTTGGTGGATGTTTACCTCATTGGCAATCATACCACATTTTCTTATTTCTATATATGTAGATGTAATATAATTGAAAATATTTCAATATGTGTGGGTTAGAATACAAATGAAATCAATGAAGAAAATAATGCAGTGAGACCAGAGAGGTTGACTGGGAACTAAGATTCTAAGATCATAATCCTGATAATTCCATCCGCCAATTATGTGGTGCCACGATGATATAACATAATATAACCATACATGCTATCAATAATACCTTTTTATTCGAAGTATTCATTTAATACAGTCAATGTTTGTTTTTGCAACCAGTTTCACTCAGCGAGCAGAACTTGGACAGTTTTGAGAGTTGTATTGAGGTTCTTTTGTTCTAAATGATGTCTCTAAATGTTTTTATATATTTTTCTACCCAAACCTGTTATCTCGAGTGGTCTGGTGACGCTGATTTATGGCCTGTTATGATAAATTGTGAAAGAATTAAAACAAAAAAACAATTGCCTGATTTATACTACAAAAAAGGAACGAAAAAACATATAGCATACAGCAAAACAACAACAATTCTGGATTACAGGTTCCTGACTTAGAACAGACTCACCCGGTGCTCTACCCTCCTCCTAACGGGATAGTAGTGTAACACCACAACAGATCTAGAAGAATAAACTGTAAAATTAAGTCTGAAAGGACCTCACTCATTAAATCGGTACTTGAAGAAAATATAACAAAAATAGCGAACTCCAAGGTAAATTCAAAAAGGGGAAGTCTATTAAAACTGACAAAATCAAACGTTAGACTTTATCAACCAACGGAACGAATGTAAAACAACTGTCATATTTCTGACTTGATATAGGCATTTCCTGAAGAAAATGGTGAATTAAACCTGGTTTATAGCTAGCTAAACCTCTTATAAGCAGAAAGGCAAATAATAAAGAGACAAAAGACACGTTGTATCAATCAAAGAGTACTCACAGATACTGAAAGCTATCTAAAGGCCATTTACAACTAATACATTAATCATGTTCTCCCATACTAAATCGTCCATCTGAACCAGTACACATCATTCCTACTTGTCTGATAAAGGCATAACCCTGTGCAATGCCAAACTATATAAAATTACAGGATTCAGGACAATTATTGTAAGTTTCTTATTAAGGATTTTTATTCAAAATTTTCAGGTTCGTTGTTCATTTTTCATGACACTTTTGCTGATTTGCGTTGAATCGCATGCTTCTTTGTGATATATAAAGCCTGTAATTCGGTGGTTGTCGTTTGTTGCTGTACATCATATTTGTTTTTCGTTCATTATTTTGTAAATTAATTAGGCCGTTAGTTTTCTCGTTTGAATTGTTTAACATTTGTCATTTCGGGGCCTTTTATAGTTGACTATGAGGTATGGATTTTGCTCATTGTTGAAGACCGTGTGGTGGCCTAAATTTATTAACTTCTACGTCATTTTGTCTCTGGTGGATAGTTGTTACATTGGCAAATCATACCACATCTTCTTATGTTTATATAGTTGTCAACTTCTACGTCATTTTGTCTCTGGTGGCTAGTTGTTACATTGGCAAATCATACCACATCTTCTTATGTTTATATAGTTGTTAAACTCTTTGGCATTTGGTCTCTAGTGGAGAGTTGTATCATTGGCAATCATATCACATCTCCTTATGTTTACATAGTTGTTTAAAACTTCTATGGCATTTGGTCTCTGGTGGAGAGTTGTCTCATTGGCAATCATACAACATCTTCTTATTTTTTAAATTTGTTAACTTTGATGGATTTTGGTCTCTGGTGGAGAGTTGTCTCATTGGCAATCATACAACATCTTCTTATTTTTTAAATTTGTTAACTTTGATGGATTTTGGTCTCTGGTGGAGAGTTGTCTCATTGGCAATTATACCACATCTTCTTATTTTTAAATTGATTTAGAATGGTCAAAAGTATTACCTGATAAAGATCATATGTCATTTAATGAATGTGGCGTTGGTGGTTCATAGAACATGTATCATGATAGATATAAAAATAGAGATGTGGTACGATTGCCAATGAGACAACTATTCACCAAACGGCCTTCAACAATGAGAAAAAAACATATAGTATAATCGGCTATAAATCATTTTATCTCTTGTAGATGACAGTAAATTTTGTAATTACTCTTTAACAATGTATTTGTTGTTTTGATCGTATTGTTGTGTTGCTGACCCACTGACGTTTTACTCCACATATATTCATAGTAAATAAAACATTTGATTGAATAATGTTTAATATTATACAAACTTAACACTTATGTAACATATTTATATTTCGTTTTTATATAGTATTTTTCTTGTTCATCAAAGATTTCCATAAGGAAAACTTGTTTTCCTATCACTACTGTATATACTACATGTGTAGTGTACAGTTGTCATGTGATAGTATATAGTTCATTGTGCACGCCATGTTTACTGTTGTTTTTTTCCATAAATGTATGATAACCACTCCATCCACAACTAAGATACAGATCCATATGTTTCCGATTTTCCCAGTGATTTGTCCTAGAATAAAGTAAAAGTAATGATTGATCTTATAAACGATTTCACAAACTTAAATAGTTAACTATAACATTTGAAAAATATCAGGAAGCTCGGAATTTACGTCTCCCTGTTTATTGAAATCTGACTTTCTTAGATGTTGTTTTATAAGAAAGGTTAATGGTATTATATTAAAGAGATACGTTTGCGATATTGACTTACAAATGTATTTTAATATTTTGTTGTAAAACCTGTTCACGTCTCTACTGTCTTTACCAAGTCAGATCGATTGTTTGGGTTGAACATACTGTGTTTGTCATTTGTACTAGACATTTATATTATCATGTTGCTATTAATTCACTGTGCATCAATACTTTTGCATAAAAATGTTAAGTATAATTTGCATCACTAACTATTTACTATAACAAATTTTGGTAAAGTTTTATGTCTAAAATCTTTAACCTTAGACTGTATCTAATTGTTGACTGGAAAATCCATTCACAGGAAATTGGGACTAAAACTGGAAAATGATTGGTATGGATAGAGACATAGATTTTACATTTCAACAGACCACCTACGAACATGTCACATAGTTTTACACGGATTCATTTGACGTTTGGAGAGCGTTGCACTCATCACTCATTCCAAACGGGTTGTCGAGTTTAACGTCCCAATTCCAACCGGATGTGACTGTGTATTAACAAAAGTTTTCTGCTGTATGAAAGCAGTCGAGTGACCATATATTAATAAAACCCCAAGTCAACCATTCGGATAAGTTAACATTGAAAAAATGGTAAAAGATCAAGTTGAGGCTATTTAACAATTGAAGAGTCCATTTGGACTTGGCTTCAAGAATAAAATTTTCAGCAAATCACGGAAAGGGCACCTAACACTGAGAAACGTAATTTACACACATACCAAGCTGCTACTTCCAAGAGTGAAAAATAGGCACAGCCAGACTTACCATTTGTACGGCAAATATGTTGACAATAGTTGCGTCGTCAGGAATATTTCTGTAAAACCATTAAAATGTCTGACGCATGAAATTCCAATGTATCTGAAACAAATATAACAACTATCACTAAAATATTTCACATTAGAACAATAAATCACTTTGTAAAATATGTCACACAAGATCGCTGTCTCATTGACCTATACTGATGTTATCACAATCAAAGAGCTGATAGCTCTGAGGTGGAAGAAGATGCATAAAAGGTAACTTGAATTACCATGAAAGCAGCCCACACCAACCCAGCCTGCTCTGTCCCATTATTGCTTTAACTAGAGTATGCTTGCTCGGTTTGGAACCCTCATACTGCTGAACAATGCAATAAACTTGAGATGGTTCAGCGTCGGGCTGCTAGGTATGCCTGTAATCGTTATCATAACACCAGTAGCGTTACAGACATGCTCAATACTCTAAACTGGCCTACCTTACAACAACGCAGACTTAAAACTAGACTCATAATGTTCTATAAAATTGTTCACCATATTGTCGCAGTACCATCAGAATTACTTATACCAACAGACAATAGAACCCGACAAATTCATCCACAAACTTACAGACACCTACTTACATCTAAAGAATGTTACAAATATTCATTTTTCCTTTTACAATTAGACAATGGAATTTACTACCTCCAAATGTAGTACTTTCCCCATCACTAAATATTTTTAGAGAACAGTTGACACCTACTGTTCTCTACAATATAGAACAGTAAACCTTAGTAGTTATGTAAATAGTTTTAACCACATGTCATGTTAGTATTTATTTCTGGCACTATTCTTTTGTAAATATTTATTTATAATTATCCTACGCATGCGCAGCAGTTAGTAATCATAAAAATCTAATGGATATAACTGGATACCATAAGAAGAAGAAGACGTATTTTTTCCTCCAAAAATAATATTCTTAAATAATACTCATGTCAACCAAAACTGACTATACTAAACATAAAATCTACAAATACTGTTGATTCAAATTAAATTTTCTATAATTCCATACATTCGTCTCAGCATGGTCAACTTGATGCAAGCAATTATCATGATTATAGCAGTAATTGATTAGGTTTAACTTGAAAGTTTTCTGTCACCGGTAGATATAAAAAGAAGATGTGGTATGATTGCCAATGAGACAACCCTTCAAAAGAGACCAAATGACACAGAAATTAACAACTTTAGGTCACCGTACGGCCTTCAACAATGAGCAAAGCCCATACCGCATAGTCAGCTATAAAAGGCATATCCTTCCTATAAAAACTGACCACCATCATGACCATGAATTTAGTCAAGTGTGCTTAAAGTAGTGTTTAACACCTAAGGGTTTAACACCAACATCAATCAGTTAATCATGAATTGTTATAGTTGTTCACAGTTACTTGTTTTTTTCATTATAAACATATATTGAAAAATGCTAAATATATCCAATGTAATCTCAGGTCTTTTGAGCACTTTTTTAAATTTAAACCCGTTCATTTTTTGTATGTGCTTGACCCAAATCGAGAACCACTAATTTGCTGCTGTTAATCATATTTGTTTTTCATCTAAAATATTTACACAAAAGTACGAGGGTAAGAATGCCCTTTTCCGTCGGGCGTCAAACGGTCATTTTCTGAAATGTTTCATGAAAAATAATACGATTGACAGCAACGAATTACTGGTTCCGTACTCGGGGTCGTAATGGGGTTACCTTCATAACGGTAAAAAGCTGGACTATTTATTTGTTAAATCCCTTTTGATCACTTAAAACTTTGAAACGTAAGGCAATAAAGGTAATCATTTGGGACATTCCGACAATGACTACGTACTTTCGACATGGATTCCGTCAACTGACATTAGTTCGTACATTGATATTTCTGTGAACTGACGGTGCATCGTTTGAAGTGTAAAGCGCCAGCAGATTTACGTGTGCGCTTGACTCTTTAATCGCGATAACATACTGAAATATTCTAACTTTCGTTTTAAAAACGCATGTTTTCTAAAACCGGAATATGACTTGATTGCCTTAAGGATGTTCACCTCTGAGGAGCCAAAATTTCTAGAATTAAACTTTTTTCTTAACCTGATTTTTGGGTTTATTTTACTGTAAAAAATAATTGGTGAAGAAAAAATCATATGGTGGTGCACTTTTTTTTTGCTACAGCCATTTGAAAGTACCCAATTTTGATGATTTTCCCATTTTTTATCAATTTTTACCCATTTTTGGGCTATTATCATGAAAAAATCACAGTTTCACAATTAAACTTTTTTTCATACTTTCACTAAAGATGAAGTGGACCAATCTGAATAAATCTAACTTAAAAAACTATGGGTAGGTGTTAATATAAGAAAGTTTTATAAAATTTTGTTGCTTTTTCGTGTCAAATTTACCATGTTGTCAATTTTGTAAATTTGGGATTTTCTCTTTTAGAACAAAAGCATATTATTTCAACTTCTTTGTTATAAATGATTGAAAAATACATATCTAAGAAATTTGAAAAGAAAAAATAGTATGGCATGTATATGTATCTGGTAAAATCATTTCTTGTACCCTCACCCATTTTCTCAACATTCTGGCTAATGAGACTGACTTGATTGGTTATAAAATTTGAAAATTATATTACTCAAAAACTAGTCCGAGATTACTTTGACGTCCAACGGCTGTTTTGCCAGACAAGCTGGGCTGTGGGACGTCAGAGCTCGTCCCATATCAAAAATTGGATATTTGCCCGTCCAAAATAGATGCGCTGAAAGTTAAAACACAGAAATCGATGGGTCACTGTGATAACTGTCTAAATATGGAAAAATAAAGGGTGGCAGGTAGGTGAAACTTACATAAATGAAGAGATAATTAAAAATGAACAAATTGATGTCCGATTTATATAATTCCAAGGCCGTCAGTCGGCTCCAGAAGCAACGAAGCAGCGCATCTATTTTGGACGGGCAAATATCCACTTTTGATATGGGACGAGCTCTGACGTCCCACGGCCCAGCTTGTCTGGCAAAACAGCCGTTGGACGTCAGAGTAATCTCGGACTACTCAAAACTACTTATTATAAATACACAATTTTTCACAGAGTTAATAGATATAGGAAGATGTGGTGTGAGTGCCAATGAGACAACTCTCCATCCAAATAACAATTTATAAAAGTAAACCATTATAGGTCAATGTACGGCCTTCAACACGGAGCCTTGGCTCACACCGAACAACAAGCTATAAAGGGCCCCAAAAGTACTAGTGTAAAACCATTCAAACGGTAAAACCAACGGTCTAGTATATATAAAAACGAGAAACGAGAAACACGTATAAATTACATAAACAAACGACAACTACTGTACATTTGATTATAATATTTTTAAATTCATTGATATTTTCCACTTGTATCACTAACCCGAATAATGTCCGTCGTTATATTCCGCCTATCTTCGACTAATCTCCGATTGCTACATTAACATCGATAGGCTATAGGCCGCTAGAGGGCGCATAATTATTCGAGTTATTGTATCACATGTTTTAGAAATAATTCCAGAACGAGATTTCAACGAGACTGAAACGTCAGACGAATACATCCTTAAAGATCTGAACACAGACGGAACAACTAAATTCGTGTATTTTTGTCAAGCATTATTAAGTTAAAGTCGTACTCTCCGCGAAGATACTCGAAATAACATAAAATGCATTGTTAAATTAATGAAAATCTGTTTATAATTATTTTGAAACTTTCGGTGCACATGCGAAGATACGTAACCAACGTGGTTTGGATTAACCTGAATAATCCAGTTGTTTTATTCCGATTACTCCAACGAGAAACGGCAGTGGATGGAGGGCGCTGAATCTTTTAAAACTTTTTCAAATTTAGCACCCACTACGAAATGTAAATATCTGTATAAATATCTGCTAAGTGTTAAACCTATATCCCAAGTAGGAGTGCTCCGGTATATAACGGAGGAAAACACCTGTACAGAACATTCGAGTTAGTTTCGGTTTATAATTAAATTAACGCATGCGTACTACCAAATCTACTTTAAAACATCCGTATACAAGTAAATAAATAACGCATGTAAGATGAGATGAAATCTAATAATTAACATAAATAAAAGGTAGATATTAAAACTTTAAACATGAGAAATTATTATACTAACGATAGTGATTATTTTTCAGGCCTAGCTGTACATTTGTTTTATAAAATGATGCAGATGTTCTTTTACAAACTTGAAACCAATCAAGTGTAAACATCGGTGTCAAGATGTCACGGAATAGAAGTTCCTTCATAATATAAGTTCCAAATGGAAACAATATTCTGGAATATTATTTCCACTGGAATAAATATTACAGTAAATGTTCCTAACGGAATAAATGGTATACAATATTTGTTCCAACAGGAACAGATATTATGACATTGTTTATAACAAAGTTTCCAGTGGAACTTCTGTTAGGCGGAACAAATATACGTTGACAAAGATATAGCACGGAAGTTATGAAATTGTAAAGCACAGAAAGGGATACGGCAACACTCCTGTTGACGGTTCAATGATTTTACAGCCGGCAGTATAGGATTTCAGAAGAGTTCAAAGTCTTCTTCCACCAAAACTGGTCTTTTTGGAAAATTTAAAGAAACATAAATATTTGTGCTGCAAACAATTTTTTTTATTTCATGATTTTAAAATTTGCAAATTATTCAAATCTGAATGATTTCCAGAAAATAATCCCAAATCATAAGTCGCTATTGCGATATTTTGTAAAAAGAAGCGCCCTCTGTCTTAGAAACCATGAAGTCTTTTTATAAATTTCTGGCTTAATTTGTATAAAACTGTATAAATATATAAATATATAAATTAGATACCTTTTTCTGCTACCAATTGTTTGATTGCGTCCTTAATATCCTGTTCCTTGTAACATCCAACATTGAGCAAAGCCTGAGCTGCTGTTGTATATATCAAATCATCGGAATAAAGACATCGTTTTGTGACTGAAATAATTAAAATAATAAAAATCTCATATTTGATTATCTCCTAAACACATTTAAAAAAACTGAGTTTGTACATTCACGAACTTTCCAATGTATGTCATGTAATGTAATGTTGCGCTTTTGTTTTTGTTTTTTTTTATCTTTAGCTAAAAATTCCAGTCAAATCCGGGCCGTCGATGTGTAAGCGTGTCTTTGCTTCGTATTCAAAACTTGAGAAGAACAGTGCTGAAAGTTCATGTAGAGATTTTATGTCATGAATTAATACACTATGTTCCTTTAGTCCTGCTTGTAGTCAAGAAAATTTACTGTATAATAAAATTGAGAATGGAAATGGGGAATGTGTCAAAGAGACAACAACCCAACCAAAGAGCATAAAACAGTCCAAGGCCACCAGTGGGTCTTCAACACAGCGAGAAAATCCCGCACCCGGAGGCGGGCTTCAGCTGGCCCCTAAACAAAAATGTGTACTAGTTCAATGAAAATGGAGATGTCACACTAAACTCCGAAACATATAAATGAACTAAAATTTAAAAAAAACATGCAAGACAATATATTGTAATAGAAAAATGCAATTTATTTTGTTTTATACAGTTATACATATAAGTATATATGACTGAGTGTTTTGTGTATAATATATTATTGAAGAAATCACATATGTCCGTTGCTATGGACGAATTGTATATCGTGTTACCTTTTGAACGTCATGCAGTGATGAATTACGAATAGCCAATGAAAATGTCTTAATATCGTCTCATGAGGCTGGACAAGCCAATCAAATATAAAAGAACAGAGTTCCAATGTCCCCCGCGTTGCACATATTTTATCTGTTCTGTCCAAAGGACAATAACTAAAAATTTCTTTAAAACTTTTAAAAATTATCTTACTAGAGAGTTGAAGACTTGAGAGCAATTTCCGATATATTTAATATTTCCAAGGGAAACTCATTAAAAATATTTGATCGGCACTTATTTTTGAAATTGTCTGAGACATTTCTGTTATATACCTTTGATATGAATTTGATAAAAATCTGGCAAAAATTGTACATGAGAGAGCATTTACCATGCAATTTTCCATATAATTAATTTTTCCAAGAGGCATAACTCTTTCAAAAATTATTGATCGCCACTGATTTTCGAACTCGTTAAAGACATTGCTGATATAAACCTATGATATAAGTTTCAAAAATCTGGTAAGAATTGTACACATGAGAGCGCTAACGATGCAATTTTCCATATAATTAATGTTTCCAAGGGCATAACTCATTTAAAAAATAATTGATCAGCACTGATTTACGAACTCGTCCAAGACATTGCTGATATAAACCTATGATATAAATTTCATAAAAATCTGACAACAATTGTACAGGTTGGAGCGCTAACAAGACCGGACGGATGGAAGGACGCCCGGTATTATGTCCCCCACAACGCGTTGTGCGGGGCACAAAAAGTATTTTATGTATCACTTTTTCGTATCACACTCTGTGCAGTGTGATGCGAGAAATATCTCTTTATGCAATAAATATATAACAGGCTACAACCATAAGAGAATTTATTTGATATTCATAAAATTATGTTAGATTAGGTTGTATATATTTTCAGTGATTAGTTGTTTTATATTAAGAAGGAAGAATGTTGATAAATACATATAAATACTATGGTAATATCAAAATAAGATTTAAGAGAACAATAAAATTGAGAATGGAAATGGGAATATGTCAAAGAGACAACAACCCGACCAAAGAGCAGACAACAGCCGAAGGCCACCAATGGGTCTCCAACGCAGCGAGAAAATCACGCACCCGGAGGTGGTCCTCAGCTGGCCCCTAAATAAAATTGTGTACTAGTTCAGTGAAAATGGACGTCACACTAAACTCAAAACAACTTGCTAAAGAATTTACATTTGAATTTTCCTTGAGTTCGGTATTTTGTTATTTTACTTTTCATTACAATTGTTGGGATTCATCAATATAAATCCACTAGTTGTGTCGCCTCACTATACATGTATATGTCCAAAAGTCAGGTCATAACGACCAAGAAAGATTTTATAACCGAATTTTATAGTAAATCATAAACTGTATAAAACAAAATAAACTGCATTTTTCTTTTACAATAAGTATATATATATATGTGTACTTAAGATTTGTGTTACCTGGTTTATTGAAGTATCCATCCTCTTCGACCTACGGAAAAAGAAAATGATGCGTTAGAGAACAGCAAGTTTTATGAAAGGAACACAATCAATTCTTCCAGTATACAGAACCTTACTAATTTTACTGAACATCAAAGTTATAACAATAATATAATTAATAAAAATATGCAAATTATTTATTTTTGTGTTATCAGAACAAGACTTAAGGAATTAAAAGTTTCACTTTCGCATACCTGTTTCATTTGTTTATAGAATTGATCTCCTTTGACATTACTGACATGAGGGCAGTTCCTCCCGTGTCTGGCATGTTCTACCCAAGGATTATCGAATACATCCCATCTTCGGAGCTTTAATCCGCAATAGAAACACTGAACCATATCTTCCGTACCTGAAACAAAATCAACATTAATTATGCTGACAGCAGCTTTCATGTCAGGTCCTTTCCAAAATATTTTAATATTGATATAGAGAAGTTTACACATCAAACAACACCATCGAAGCAAGTGTTGATGTATATTGTTTATATATCCTATGTCTTGTGTAACTGAGTTAAAAAAAATATTTGAATGCTCATATTGAAAAGTAATTATTGGTGTATTGGGCATATGCTTCATATGCATTTTGCATTAACCTTTAAACCGAATATTAATGATTTTGATAGTAGATATAAAAGCTGAGAGGGTGATAGAGCAGATTGCTATCCCGAGAAAACATTGTCAACCGCGGCGAAGCCAAGGTTGACAATGTCTTTTCGAAGGGTAACAATCTGCTCTATCACCCTCTCAGGTATGTGTTATTTATTTTATTATACTGAATGTTCTGTTTTACTGTCTATTAAATTTTCAAATTCAAAGTAATAAACTATGACGTCTTATTCGTATTTAATAAAGCGCACACTTGATCAATTAAGCGTCTCCTTGAAGGATAATAGAGTATTTACCATGGGATAGAGTAAATTATCTAAGTTCGTATTAACAAATCAAAATCTGGCATTTTGACATGAAGTATAATAAATACCTAATCAATCATAGGGTCTGGATGCAGGGTCCTCAATTTCTTTTTTCCTAATTTGTTTTTACCATTTTGCTCTATTCTTTATATTCTTTATTTGTCTTGACCATTTTTCTCTATTCTTTATTTTTCTGGACTATTTTGTATTTTTTGTATTTTTTGGGCCTATGTTTTTCTATTCTTATTTTTTTACCCCTTATTTTGCACTTTTTACCCTCAGTTTTTACCCTTTATCTTTGTTCTGTAAACCCCATCCAGACCCTCATATGATCTCATATGTCAACAGGGGACTAAAGTATTTAATGTTGAGGACATTACAAGAACGAGACAATCTAATTCAACGATACATTATATACTAACTATTAAAAATAGAAAATTAAAGCTGAAGGCATACAGACTCGTATCACATTTATCAACGGAATTTAGAATGGTATAACTTTTCTTAGTGGCGAAACTATTTATAAATTAATGCTTTGATAAAATTCAATTTTCCCACCCAAGAACGCATATCGGTTTACCACCACCGTGTATTCTAGACAAGTACTTGAATGCTTACCGGTATAAAAGAATCCTGCATCTGCCAGATCTATTGGCCTTGGAGAAGTTAGTGTCCAGTTTGAATAAGACCTGACTCGAGCTGCCAGGGTTGCATATGAAATTGCACATGGTTTTTTTAAGCATATTCCGAGATTATTTTCTTTCTCCAAGTGCTTGGAAGCATTGAATTTGGACTGCATTTTACCGTGCAGATACAAAATCAACGCTTTCTACAAAATCAACGCTTTCTACTATGCTGCCAGAAATCCACTCTTGTTTAAACGTGTCGTTAAAAGTGGGTCGATGGCTCAATCTATTTATAGAATTTGAAATTCTCTTATTTATTTTTAGGCTGCAGGTAAGAAAAGTAAAAGAACATATTTAATCAGTCAACTTAAAATATCTAAAGATAATTATGAAATGTTTGAAATAGTTTAAATATTGTAATATCAAGAGACAAAATTTGATAATAAAATAATACGTTTTTTTTCTTTCTTTTCTTTCTGTTTATCCTGGAACATAATTATACTATTTATGCCCAGGTTTATCTGATGACAAATGACTTATTTTAATAAAATGGGTTTCAAAGTTTATTTTGTCGTTTTAGGGGGAATAATTTGAGGACACAGTAGTAGAATACAATACATAACACAAAATTTGCGAAAGCAAATTTACAGATCTAACATTGTTGGGCTGATGTTTAGACGAGTTGTATATCTGTAACAATTTCATCTCCATGCCTTATATATCATGTACTGTATTACGACGCTAGATTAAAACTGACGAGGAAAGGTAACACCCGGCCACCGAAAGCTTTATTATTGTGAAGCCTAGGTGGACGTGTGATCTAGCGTGTCGAATACAGTGCAGGCGATTTGGTGTCACGATATCTCAGTAGCATGAGTTCGAATCCGGCGAGGGAAGAACAAAAATTTGCGAAAAGATCTAACATTGTTGGGCTGATGTTTAGACGAGTTGTATATGCAGAAATGTACACAGCCATGTATCGCCATCACTGCTGGTGATTCGATGGAGAAATCTGTTGTAGAGTTGTCACTGGTTCAGACGTACTTATAAAATATAATTATTTCTGTGACTGTATCTTGCATTAATTTGTAGGATCCTTTACAATAGATATTTGAGCTGATCTGTAACAATTTCATCTCCATGCCTTATATATCATGTACTGTATTACGACGCTAGATTAAAACTGACGAGGAAAGGTAACACCCGGCCACCGAAAGCTTTATTATTGTTAAGCCTAAGTGGTCGTGTGGTCTAGCGTGTCGAATACAGTGCAGGCGATTTGGTGTCACGATATCTCAGTAGCATGAGTTCGAATCCCGAATGCTTACCGGTATAAAAGAATCCTGCATCTGCCAGATCTATTGGCCTTGGAGAAGTTAGTGTCCACTTTGAATATGACCTGACTCGAGCTGCCAGGGTTGCATATGAAATTGCACATGGCTTTTTAAGCATATTCCGATTATTTTCTTTCTCCAAGTTCTTGGAAGCATTGAATTTGGACTGCATTTTAGCGTGCAGATACAAAATCTACGCTTTATACTATGCTGCCAGAAATCCACTCTTGTTTAAACGTGTCATTAAAAGCGGGTCGATGTCAATCTATTTATAGATTTTGAAATTCTCTTATTTATTTTTTTAGGCTGCAGGTAAGAAAAGTAAAAGAACATATTTAATCAGTCTACTAAAATATCTAAAGATAATTATGAAATGTTTGAAATAGTTTGAATATTGTAATATCAAGAGACAAAATTTGATAATAAAATAATACATGTTTTTTACTTTTTTTTTCTGTTTATCCTGGAACATAATTATACTATTTATGCCCAGGGTTATCTGATGACAAATGACTTATTTTAATAAAATGGTTTTCCAAAGTCTATTTTTGTCGTTGTAGGGGGAATAATTTGAGGACACAGTAGTAGAATACAATACATGGGGCTCCCACAGGGCCCCCCTCAGGTCGCAAGGTCGCTTTTAAATTCGTCGCAAGGTCGCGAGGTCGTTTTAAGGAAATGTACAGGTCGCAGGTCGTTTTTTCCAACATAGAGGTCGGAAGTCGTTTTATATTTAAAGGATCCATTTAAATCATTGTTGTGTCGATTCTTGTGTTAATTATTAAACCAGGGACATATATGTTCCTGATTAAACCTTTAGTTTTAAATTAGATATTTGGACATTTTGCTGTGCCCTTGGGTTCGGTTGTTCTTGTTTTGTTTGAGGCCATCAAGAGATGGCTGTCTGTAAGTGGGAAGTTCCTGCTCTATTGAAGTTCGTGTCGTCAGCTCTAGATTTATTTTGTGTGGCATTTAATGATCAATATGTGATGTCTTCGTGCCATTAAACCATATCCGTTCTTTTCCATATTGAGACCAAAAAAGGACTTGAACTTTTCGATTTTTCAGAACAGTAGTTTCAACCAAACATTCAGTATTTCACTAATCCAACACAATATTCATATTGAGCAAGTCCCCAGAACTCTTATAAAATGATCACCGGGAAGTAGAGCTGGATTTACCTACTGAGATACTTTGAACACGATCTATATACTGATGGCAACAAGGAAATGTCTTGAAGACAGGGTGTCCTGCTCGGCGCTTATTTCCATTATCGATGGAACTCCCCATTTTACACAGTTGTTAGTCCATATCATGATAAATAAAGAGTACGGTACAAAATTTCATGAAGATTCGACTTGAAACTGTTTAGGAAATCATCTTAAACGCAAAGGTAAACCAAAGTGTAACTGACGAACGAACGGATGGACGAACAGACCGAAAACTATATTTACCGCAACAATGTGGTCGGGACATAAAACATGAAACTGATCACCAACCTTACTTGGATACATTTGTCTCTTTGGAGCACACACAGAGACGCTAGTAGCTAGTGCCCTATGTGCTAGTGATGACCATCGCCCATAGTGTCCATAGTGTATTTGAAGCAATAACCCAGACCAACTTAAATCTTTTAAGAAACAAAATGGTCCAAAATGATCATAACTTGATAATTTGATGGCTTATCAGGCTCTAGAAACAAAGAAACGAAGACTTCTAACCGACTATAGATACAAAAGGGTCACAGATGGTCACAAATAGTTCAAAATTGATTATTTGAAAACTGCATGTTGATTTAAGATGAAAATCGAACTTAACTTGTACTTTATCCTTTATAGTGCTAAACAATTGGGAACAAATGAAATAAATCTTTTATCCGCTCTCAAGTTTTCATCTGGATACCACCATGGACGGTCAGACAGATGGAAGTACGGACGGATACCCAACCATGTACTTACTGCGTGTAGTGGAGTATAATAAAGTAGACAAAAGTGTGAGAGATGGCCGGAAAAAACAGTATGGCTGACCATGGTTGGTGGGACCAACAGTCAGCAGTTTATGTTTAATAACAGACATGTGATTTGGGCATTTTATTTTATCAGATCTACCATCCTAATCGGTCATGTAGCCAGCCGATTGTTCTTCCTGATCTAGTTCTACTGGTGGGAAGAATGTAGTCATGGGGAAAGGGGAAAGGGGAAAGAGGCTGAGACAGAGAACCAGTAACCGCGCGCCGTTTTGCCGATCTGTCAGATAACCGAAATGGCGACAAAGGACCACAAAGGAAAACATCGCGCCCAAAATGGCAAGGTCGTTTTAGCGTGGGTGAAGTCGGAGGTCGTTTTTCCAAATTTTACAGGTCGCAGGTTGTTTTAGAAGGCCTCAGGTCGGAAGTCGCCTCTAAAAGCCCAGAGGTCGCAGGTCGTTTTTGACCCTGCAGGAGCCTCATACATTTTCTTCAACTTAATTTACTAAAATTAGATCCAGGATTTTAGGTTAGTGGGGCAAACTTAAATTTCGCCGAGCGGAGCGAGTCGAAAAATTTTTGAGGTAAAATTATAGAAATATTCTTTATTAAGCTGAGGACAACCCATGCTTTGCAAATTTAGGGGGGCGCACGCCCGCCGCCCCCGCCTGAATCCGCCCTGATTACATACTTGACAAAACATATTCCAATGTTTGAGTCGACTATGCATAGATATTAACAAAAGAATTGCGTATATCATTGGTAAACAACAGCGATATGGATTCCACTCTGAACACAATATTTCATGTAATAAAGGGTAAAATTCTTTTAATAAATACTTATTTAACACACGAAAAATTGATACTGTATGATTGCAATTTAAAGAAAAAAAGATGTACAGTGACGACGGTCATTTGTTGGACCAAAATATTAGTAAAAACGATACTATTTCATCTTATTCGTATATAATTATCTTTTTAACACTCGAGATCGATGATGATGGAAGTTTTTAACGACCTTGACTGGCTATACAGACCTCGCACGGTCGGCTCGAGATCGCTGCATAAATCTTAACTTTTATATTTTTTTTTCTGTGGTGCAGTATCGTCAATTCTAAACCATCCGGTTCCGATTCAATTTCCTGGTTCGTTCTAAAGCGACTCTTATCTATATATATATCAAATTAAATTTAGATAATATGTTAACAAAAACAGTGTGAAAAAAGTGAGGATTAAAAGCTATTAATAATATACACCTATTTACTGGGTATGAGGGTAATAGCAAGTTTGTTGTCCCTGAGATACCAACTATTGCTCGAGGCGAAGCCGAGGGCAATAGTTAGTATCAAAGGGACAACAAACTTGCTATTACACTCATAACCAGTCATTAAGTGTTTTATTATACCGAACAAAACAACTTTCTAGAAAGACTACATACACCACTTGAAAAAAAGTCACAAAAACATGCTCAAGATGAACTATTAGGGTTTTTTTTTCGCCCGTGTGGTATTTGTCAATTATTAGTAACTGTATTCAAGACCAGGAATCCTTGTGTAAAAATTCCAGTGCACATGATAAACGCTAGCTAAAATATTTTACCGTATACACCAAAGCAATTCAAGATTATGAAGACGACGACCGACCCATACCATTTGTTATGTTTTAGTCCTTAAAATCCTTTAAATATGTATCGTAGATTCTCTTTTTTAATTGCTTCTGGTAAGTAATATATTAATTTGAAATTACGACAGATACATACAGATTATACCGTTTACGATATTTCAGAGTTTAACGTTGCCAAGCGCATAAATCCAAGCAGAATAGTCAATGATGTCATTGTTGTCCAATGAAAAGTTAGTATGAAAAAGTACGGGAAATATGTTTATTAAACTATTGACCGAGGTAATAGTCTTTGAAACTATTGACTGGCAAATGGTCTGTGGAATGAAATAGCACAAATATTTCATTCTTTTTTACATAGAAAAAACATACTGAGGTATAGTATACTATCACATCTTCGAGGATAAATACCTTCAGCCGCGAATGTGTTGACTTTTTCACTTATGGACCTGAAGTGCATGTCTGTACATATAGAGATAACCATATCTACCAGATATTACTGGGATCTTTATTTGTTTTGTTTATCTGATATCAATTTTGAATCAATCAGAAAATGTTGTGTATAAAGTATGTGTAGAAGTCTATTTGTAGGTGGGCTTTTATTCATGGTAAGTACACATCTTTTTTTGATTTTCAAAAAATAATCTCAAATTCGGTAACAAGTTTAAAGGAGGTAGGGAAAATTTACAACTCCTGTTGCCTATCCAAAAACCTAATTTTATTTTGTTATTGTTTATAATCACAATATCACGGCTTTATCTTTGCACTCTAAGGATCTAACAATATTAGGTCATTGATCATTATGGAGGACCAAACATAAAAAGTTTGGTAGAATTGAATGATAATTTGAAATATATTCATTTTATTTCTAACTATAGAGGACATTATGCAAATTAAATTCCTGACTAAAGAACATTTAATGCTTTGAGTTTTCTGTTAACTTCAAGGCTTTTAATTTTCAATCAGCAGCTTATAATGCTTTATGAAACAAACAAATTGAATGTAAAAGTTGCAATGCTTTTTTCCATTTTTTGTCTTTAAACATTTGCATATATCTTCCATAGATGACTGCTAAACTCTTACAATTTTCAAGTTTGTTATTTATACATTTTTATATTCGAAATTTCGCAATGTTTGATAAGCTTTGAGTTCCATTGATGACTATTTGAGTGAAACAAAAGTCATTGGAAAGGGACACAACTCTTCACATAAGCTCAAATGGTAATAAGCATTATTTATTGTGTAACACATGTATGGCACTAACTAAAAAAAAAAAAAAACCCTTGAAAGACATGGAACTTGGACTTGTTTATCATTCTTATTTAATTTTTCAAGAAAACATTGAAAACGTTCTATGAAGTTGACAATACGATCTTGACTGAATAAGAAGAAAAGGCAATTTTGTCTCAATTAAAACAATCTGTATGATTTAAAGAGTTCTTATCTAGCAATTTGTTATTTTTTCAGTGCTCTTATACACAAGGTAAGACGTCTATTTTTTTGTTATATTCACATTTTCCATAAACATATTATTAAAAATAACTCATCTACTCGTATTTGTTAATAACAAAGAGTCATGGTATGTAACTCCCCTATTGTTTATGATGATAGCAGTTATTTCAGTGTACTCTAATTATAATTTTAAGTCATCTGGTCTTATTGGAACTTTAAACAATATCATAGAAAGCTAGTTAGTACGATTAAATAAAGATATGAAGTAAATACCAATGAATCACCAGCACAAGACAAACCATATCCTTTTTCAAATTATGAGATTTTGATCTTAAGTATTACAATAAATATTTGACTCGTTGTCCTGTTTCTCTTGGTCATGGTGTTTTTCTCTTGGAATTGTGATAGACCCTTGGTGTGTTCTACAAGATCAGATTACAAAAAAAAAAAAAAAAAAAAAAATATCACAATGAAAAAAATTTGGAGGTACAATTGAAAAGATTACTACAATACAACTGTGTAGGACAGACCCAGAAACCTGTTATTCGTCTGAATGGTAGAGAGAGTGAACACATTGTAAGCGGTTTTGCAGAATACTAGTAGCTGAAATAAAACGCAATGCAACTGATTAGCAAAATTTTACACAACTCTTGTAGTAAGTGGAACACTTTTGGCGATTAGCTGAATCTGAAATTATTTTGTACAATGTATGTTTATGGCACCTTCCACAGTGATGTTACCAAGGATTATATCGTGAGATTCTTCCTATCTTAGAATTTAGTTTTTGTTTTCCGGATGATCGTAAATAAACTCATACCAGGCTCACAATTTTGTACGCCATACGCGCATATCGTCTACAAAAGACTCATCAATGATGCTCGAATCAAAAAAGTTAAAAAGGCCAAATAAAGTACAATGTTCCACTAGACAGATTTAAGAACAATTAAACACAATGTCAGGAATAATAATTTACAGGTCAAGTTCGATTAAAACAGAAGATAGTTATCATTGAAAAGATATGCTGCGAGAGGGGAATCTGTGGTCATAAAACTTCCTAATTCTAGTCTAGTAATTTGAGAAAATACGACATAAGGAGGCGGGATTCAGCTGGCCCCTAAACAATAAGACAAGAAAAGACAAGACAAATACTTTATTAAAGTCCGACCTCAATATTGACATATATTCATACACATGTTGATAAAATCACAGTACCATTTCAAACAACAAGAGCCACTCTAAAAAGAGTTATGTACATGTATACTAGTTCCGAGAAAAGACGCAACACTATACTCCGAAGTAATATAATATATTATATGTATTTGTGTTTACAGTTACTGATTGTAAATCAACTGTACCTCATAAAACCAGTAAGTAAAATCAAATGTTTTTTATATATATTTGTCATCGTTTTCGTGCATTGGTTTAACATAAAAGAAGTCAATTGAGTTTTGCAAAAAATATGGCAATTCCTGCATTTTTTCACATTTAGTTTGATTATATAATTATGATTTAAAAGTTTACTTCACAATATATACAAAGGTTCAATTATCAACTTAATGGTTACTGAAGGAGCACCGAGTTCAGCGTTAAGTGCTCTGGCTGTTTTCCCAAATATGTAACCTAGTTTAAAATGTTTGATAAACTCTGATGTAAATATTTATTTTCACTTATATAGTGCTAAAATAATGGCACGTGTTAATGTCTGAGCCCATTTGTGATTGGACACTAGTATTTTTCTTTTTTTCCAAGATTTTTGGATTTCTCTTTTTTTTGTTCTAAAATTGCATAAAAGAATTGCAAATATTATTCAAAGATTATTTTTATATTTTTTGTTGCTAAGCGTCTTTTGCAATTATATGTACATGCACATACCTACATATATAATTGTACTTTCGAAATTGACAAATTATTAGCCTAAATAAAAAGTATATATGATAAAAACTAATAGAAACACTGTTACAAGATTTATATGTGAATTCATTTCATTATACAGATATAAAGCTTGGTGGTCTATGCACGGAACTAAATGATCACTGTTTAGATGTTGATGCTAAATGTGTGGACGATGGCGGAGGAATCTTCACATGCCGGTGTAAATCGGACTTTCGTCAAATAAATGGAACATGTATTCATCGTAAGAATTTTATTATTAAAATATAATGTTGACAAAATAGACAAACACGCAAACAAAAACAATAAAAAAGAACCAAAAACAAAATGAGGAAACATATATACTAGCAATAAAAACAATGACAAAAGAAGGCATACTACCAAATATACACGCTACATAATCTATAAAAGAGTAAAGTGAAAAATCACATATTAATCAGATAAGAACAGCGCGTGTTCCAAAAGAAATTACATAGGTGTCTTAGGGTGGTCTTAGGATAGTCCTAAAGGTTACGATGTTCCAAGTCGAAATAAAAACAAAACTATGGTTTTCCGTCAGTATTTGAAGAATGTATCTTTGTTTAAATACTATCCCATGTCTTCTGCTTAATTTTATTCGTCGCCACATTTGATAGCTTGCTGAATAAAATCCCTATGCTTATTTACTTCGGCAAGCAGAATTTATTAATAATAATCATTTTCTTTATTTCAACAGGATAACATATTTAGTCAGAAGTCTAGTTTACAATAAGGTCCTGCATTATATACATATACATGTAGTACAATATAAGATATAAAATTCAATAATAAAAATACTAATACAAATATTAAACTTTTATACTGTTATAAGAATTAAACAAAATATTCTTCAACATATGTTTTTTAAAGATCGAATTTTGTTACATTGTTTTAAATTTGTAGACAGATTGTTCCATAAAATACTCCCAGATATCAACAAAGAGCGTTTAGTTTTTGGCACAAAAAGCATATTACAAGTACTCTGTCTGGTTTTTGTAGAACTAACCTGATGCACATATCTAAATTCATTGAGATATTCCGTAGTCATTTGGTGATGTACTTTAAGAACTAAAATTGCTTTTCTATATACAAAATAATCTGAAATGGGCACCCATCGCAACTCCCAAAAAGTATGTTTGACGATGTCATATTATTACGCCCATTAAAATAATTCGTGCTGCCCTTTTTTAAGCTGAAAAATTCTATCAATATAATAAACATTTTTGCACTTCGGTTTCAGAAAAATTTGGACTTTTTTCTTTCTAAGTCTGATTCAATAAATGTAATGAAATCGAGTGGACCGAAGGACAAATCTAGTTTATATAGCATAAAATGAAGCACAATAATAGCCTCTAACAAAGTTTTGTGACAATGCAGTTTTGTTGTTGCATGAAATTTATTTATCCTTTTTAATAGTATATAATAATGTATTTAATAGTATTACGTTAAAACTTTATTTTGCGTTAATTTTTTTCATAAAATATGCAACCTGCCGCCTTCTATATTATAAGGAAATGCCTGTACCAAGTCAGGAATATGACATTTGTTTTCCATTCGTTTGATGTGTTTGAGCTTTTGATTTTGCCATTTGTTAAAGGACTTTCCGTTTTGAATTTTCCTTGGAGTATTTTTTGTTATTTTACTTTTTACATATACTGAAATACATTAAAATATATTTTATTTGATTCTCTACATATTTTTATTTATTAAAAAAATGTAAGGATGGTCCTAGGACAATCGCAGTTAGGATTGTACCAAGATATCTTTGTTTTAAATCCTAAGACATGTCTCAGATACATCCTAAGACCAACCTAAGTAATGTCCTAAGACATATCTTAGGAATGTTTTAGGACATATCATCGGAAACTTTCATTGACATGGCCCCTGATTTATATATTGTTTCCCGGATGATAGCAAATGTACAAATTAAACACAATGTCAGGAATATAAATATATACGTCACGTTCGAATTAAACAGTAGACAGTTATCATTCAAAAGTTATGCTGAGGGTGGGGAATCTGTGACCATAAAACCACATGGTTGTTGTATTACATTAATAGAACAGATATTAAATGTTTATATTTACAGTTACTGATGGTAAATCAACTATACCTCCTAAATCCAGTAAGAAGAAAAAGAAATGTTTGATGTTTTACATATGTCAATATTCTTGTCACAGCAGTGGCTAATATAAGTCAATAGAAATGTTTGCAAAAATACAGCAATTTCTGCATTTTTAAAACATATAAATTTTAATCTGATTATAAAATCATGATTTAAAACTTTTCTTCACACTATAAAAAAAGGTTGAATTATCAACTTAATGGCAATTGAAAGGGAATCGAGTACAACAATAGATCTCCTGGCTGTTTTCCGTATGCAACCTAGTTAGAAATATTTGATATACTCTGAAGTACTTTCATTTTCATGTATTTAGTGCTACAACTAATGACACGTGTTAATATCTGAACCAATTTGTGATTGGACTCTAGTTTTTTTTCTTTTTTTTCAATTTTTTTTTCAATTTTTTATTTCTAAAATTGAATAATAGATGTGCAAATATTAATCAAAGATACAATTTTTGCTGCTGAACGTTTTTTGCAATTACATATATAATTGTCCTTTTGAAATTGACAAAATATAAAAAGGAAATATAAAAAAACCCTGGCAGAAACACTGTTTCAAGATTTATATGTGAATTCATTTCATAATACAGATATAAAGCTTGGTGGTCTATGTACGGAACTAAATGATCACTGTTCAGATCTTGATGCTAAATGTGTGGACGATGGCGGAGGAATCTTCACATGCCGATGTAAATCAGACTTTCGTCAAATAAATGGAACATGTATTCATCGTAAGAATTTTATTATTAAAATATAATGTTGACAAAATAGACAAACACGCAAACAAAAACAATGAAAAGGAACAAAAAAACAAAATGAGGAAACATATATACTAGCAATAAAAAAACAATGACAAAAGAAGGCATACTACCAAATATACACGCTACACAATCTATAAAAGAGTAAGTAAAGTGAACAATCACATATTAATCAGATAAAAACAGCGCGTGTTCCAAAAGAAATTACAGAAAATAAACGCAATTTAATACGGATGTTAGAAATAAATGGGCAACATTTACATTATTACAAATCTATTCAGTGGCGGATCCAGAAATGTTCATAAGTGGGGGCCCACTGACTGCCTAAGAGGGGGCCCGCTCCAGTCATGCTTCAGTGATTCCCTATATAATCAACCAAATTTTCCAACAAAAAGGGAGGGGGGGGGGCTGGGCCCCCTGAAAAACCCTCTAAATCCGCCTCTGCTATTTATATTTGCTGGTTAAAATTCTGCGTTTATATCACCAATGAGAAGTTAATGATAAGATTGCACCTTCGCGATAATGGTGACACATACTAATGCATCAGTCATTATATCTAAAAAAAAAAACGATTGAATGCTTAATATATCATGATGACTTTACAGGTTAACTTACACCAAGATGTTGTTAAATGAAATTGGATACCCTGCATTTATCATGCTTTTCAATAACAAAGGGCCAAGTCGGTGAAATATCCCCTCCTAAATTATTGAAAACTTTCATTCTATATTGACAATAAAATCTTGGTATAAATTAGATACACTCAATCGGGATAACGCCCTCAAGGTGTATCTTATACATACAGTTTAGTTTTTCCAAGAACATTTATAATGTATCGATAATTCATTATCTCTGATATATTTTAGCAATGCCAATGGTTGATCTTGGTGTAAGATTGTAGCATCTCTTGCATAAACAATGTTCCAATACATTATCTGTGATATATTTCAGTTATTCCAATTGGTGGTCTGTGTATGGGATTTAAGTATCTTTGTGAAGATATCAATGCACACTGTATTGCTGATGGTGGTGGTGTTTTCACGTGTCAATGTAAAGAAACATTCATACCTTCCAATGGTAACTGCTTTCAAGACAGATTATATTTTGTATAGATAGAAATAAGAAGATGTGGTATGAGTGCCAATGAGACAATATATAAATCAGAATAAAGGATACATTATACCCTATCTTTGTTTTAGACCTAGAATGTATAAACCAGAATAATTGATGTATCTCATCCTCCTTTATTTGTTTAAGCTACATTACAAATATTATTCATAGTTTATTGTTCATTGCGTATTACATATGGTAGCATCTTACTGCCATCTTACTTCTTAGCGGGTTTTGTAGATATCTAGATATTTTGTGATTTACTTAAAACATATGTAATGACTTTAGAGTTTACGACTGCAATATGAACATGAAATAATCATTTGAATTTTACTTGAAAAGTTTCAAAACTTCCATAGGCGCAATATAATTTGCAGAGTGTAATGCACGGAGCTAAATCCGCCAAAGACAACAAAGATTTTATTCAATATATCCATTACTCCATTTCATACATAACACAGGAGAAAATGACGCTTGAGAAAGTTAAAATTGGTTTGACTCATCGATATATCCCGTGTTTCTTTCATGTTTTCTTTTGTTATTTCCAGATCCACCGATATGTACAAGTACTCAATCGACCCCGCAACACAATTCAACAAGTAAGTCTCGATCAATGTGAATGTAATGTATACATCATTGCAAATGGACGTTCATTATATCGGGAGAGTTAATACCTGAAATGATGAAATGAAATGAATTCGTATTGTCCCTTTGGTATCTTCCACGACTTTCCCACTATAATGAAACATTTACCATTCAAAATTACGCGGCGGAGCGGTATCTTTGATCACTTGATCATCCTATTCTCGTTTGTTATTTATTTCAGAAATGTATATCAAAGTTACTGATTGTGAACCAACGATGCCTGCTAAAGCCAGTCACTAGAAAATATGCTATATATGTTTTGTAAAAAAAAACAATCCGAGCAAATTTTGTGGCTGAACACTAGCTTCTTTAACCGTTTTTTTTTTATAATTTCAATTCATAAATTTCTTAGATGCATTGTAAATATTAGCACGTTTCATCTTGATATTTTTTGTTGATGCACGTATTGTTTTGCAATCATAAGCATAAATATAACCATAAAAAATAAAATACAAGTATACAAAATCACAATTACCACATTGCTATGTCATTTTATTTCATGATCCAGAAATTCCGCTTTTTGGTGAGTGTTCGGAATTAAATGATTCCTGTTCAGATAGTGATGCCGAATGTGTGGATGAAGATGACGGACATGGCGGCGGACATATGTATATGTGTCAGTGTAAATACGACTTTATAGAAATAAAAGGAACTTGTGTTAAACGTAAGATTTTATTGCAAGATCATGTTTTCTAGACCAAAAAGAACAAATTAAGATAAACAAAATAAAAATAAAAATAGAGATTAAAAAAATCCACAAAACTAACAAACTAAATAAAAACAAACCAAACATGACGTGGACTATACAAACATCCGATTAGAACATCATGTTACTAGGAAAACAACCAAAGAGAAATATTACGGATATCACATATAGGTGAATAACGACAGCAGTGAATAGCATAAACATCTCAGTAAAAGGTCATTTATTACATTCTAAGATGTCATTGTTGTGTTTCGTTTGTTAAAACTTGTATTCCAATCAACTATGGGAATGAAGGATATGATTCATTTGCATAGAATGACTGACGCATGATTATTTTCTTCAGCTTTCTAATTTGTGATCGAGGTTCATTTCACCATGCTATATCGTATCAGACGTTTGTCACATTTCACCATGCTATATCGTATCAGACGTTTGTCACATTTCACCATGCTATATCGTATCAGATGTTTGTCACATCACTTGACTGTAAAGTTTACCGAATACTTTATATTCTTACACATATTGACCACGGATGAAAGTTTCGTCCTATCTGTCAGAGGAATTACAAATCAGAGTTTCCTTAAATTTGGTATCAAGCTGCATTTGAGTTCTGTATTCCGAATACCTATATATTCTAACACATACTGACCATGTGTAACATTTTGGATTTCAGTATCTCTGGGGAAAGCAATGCAGCGATACTATATCTGTCATATATTTCAGTTATTCCTATTGATGGTCTGTGTTTAGGATATGAGAAACTCGGGCTCTGTGCCGATAGTAATGCGCACTGTATTGATGATGGTGGAGGGAGTTTGACGTGTCAGTGTAGAAAACCATTTGTACCTGCCAATGGTAAATGTAAACAAAGTAAGATAATTTTCTGTAAAGAGAATTTATAAATGGGAACAATTGATACACCATATCGTCTCTTTCTATTAAATCTATGCAATACAAAAAAAAAAAAAAAAAAAAAAAACGTTTGTAGTCTGTTTTACACTGCGTATTTATAAGCATTTGAAAAAACTCTTCTTACCTGTTTATTTCTTCTTCAAACATCTAGATATTTTGTGATTTGCTGACAGCATTTCAAATGACTTTGCAGCACAATCATGTGATAAGCATTTTAAGTTTCTGATTCTCAGGAACTTTTATCGGGATAACAAAATTTGCAGACTGTTTCTTTATAAGCAAAGTGAATTAATTCATATCTAGAGTCCTAGATTAATTAAGTACTTATTAAAATTAATAAGATTTTTTTCCATAGCATCATTGCTCCGTCAATGTTGCTTGGGAAATCCTACATACCAATGTTTAAATTAATTCTTGACAAAAGTAAAAAAATGGTTTCAGCTACTGTCAGTGTTTAATTATATACATGTATATATATATATATATATATATATATATATATATATATATATATATATATATATATATTTTTTAATTTTACATACTTTATTGAAAACTTTCATATTTGTTAGTTGGATACAGAAAGTACCGGTACCTTATCCCGGCCTCGTTAAACATTATATTGTATATTTACATAGAAAATAGTTAGTATTCTAAATTATAAAATATATACGCTATATTATTTTGTATCCATTATTTCCATATTAGTCAATAAAGAGAATTTTATTTCATAAAAAGAGAGAAGAAAAATAAAATAAACAAAAAAAAAAAAAAAAAAAAAAAAAATTATTTGTGCCCAAGATTCCGCGTATTATTCTATACTGGAAAAAGTAAAATCACAAAATACTGAACTCCGAGGAAAATTCAAAAGGAAAGTCCTCAATCAAATGGCAAAATCAAAGTTCAAACACATCAAACGAATGGATAACAACTGTCATATTCCTGACTTGGTACAGGCATTTTCTTATGTAGAAAATGGTGGATTGAACCTGGTTTTATGGCTAGCCAAACCTCTCACTTGTATGACAGTCGTATCAAATTCCATTATATTGACAACGATGCGTGAACAAAACAAACAGACACAATTGGTAAAATGTCAAAATAGGGTTACAGCAGTCAACATTGTGTTATCATCTTAATTACTATTGAAGTTTGGAGCTTTTGAGGAGTAAAAGACATACTATGCACGGTTTCCAATCAAAATTTTTGTTCAGTGTTAAGGACCATTTGTCTTCACAGTTAAGTTTAGTACTGTTTTTTTTCTAATAGAACATTATACATATCTTTCGAGCCTTTTTTGATAAAAAAATATTTTTATATTATTTGGAATAATTAGTCCTTGTGTTTTATTAAGATTGTTTATGGATATATCTTTCTTGAGAGCTTTTATATATGATTTTATTGGTGCAATTACCCCATTATAAATAAGAAAGTTTTACTTAATTTTATAAATGTTTTGAAATTGTTGAAAAGTCATTAGTTTTCCTCATCGTTTAATAGATCATTTATCAAAAGATCCCTTTATCTGCCCTGTATAGAAAATAGATGTTGTTCCTATTTTAATATTTTCATTATTCCAGAGCGAATCTGATACAAACTCGTCTTCATGTTTCGGTATAAAATTTATTTTGTAA